>JAVDOI010000160.1:110504-113004 GCA_032191485.1 Leptoclinus maculatus
AACCGTGTAACCGTGTAACACCATGTAACCGTGTAACCGTGTAACACCATGTAACCATGTAACCGTGTAACCGTGTAACCATGTAACACCGTGTAACCGTGTAACCATGGAACCGTGTAACCGTGTAACCGTGTAACACCATGTAACCGTGTAACCGTGTAACCATGTAACAACATGTAACCGTGTAACACCATGTAACCGTGTAACCGTGTAACCGTGTAACAACATGTAACCGTGTAACCGTGTAACACCATGTAACCGTGTAACCGTGTAACCGTGTAACAACATGTAACCGTGTAACCGTGTAACACCATGTAACCGTGTAACCGTGGAACCGTGTAACAACATGGAACCGTGGAACCGTGGAACCGTGTAACAACATGTAACCGTGTAACCGTGGAACCGTGGAACCGTGTAACCATGTAACACCATGGAACCGTGTAACCATGTAACCATGTAACACCATGTAACCGTGTAACCATGTAACACCATGTAACACCATGTAACCGTGTAACCATGTAACACCATGTAACCATGTAACACCATGTAACCGTGTAACCATGTAACACCATGTAACCGTGTAACCATGTAACACCATGTAACCGTGTAACACCATGTAACCATGTAACACCATGTAACCGTGTAACCGTGTAACACCATGTAACCATGTAACCGTGTAACCATGTAACCATGTAACACCATGTAACCGTGTAACCGTGTAACCATGTAACCATATAACACCATGTAACCGTGTAACCATGTAACACCATGTAACACCATGTAACCGTGTAACCGTGTAACCATGTAACACCATGTAACACCATGTAACCGTGTAACCATGTAACACCATGTAACACCATGTAACCGTGTAACCATGTAACACCATGTAACCGTGTAACCATGTAACCGTGTAACACCATGTAACCGTGTAACACCATGTAACCATGTAACCGTGTAACCGTGTAACCATGTAACACCGTGTAACCATGTAACACCATGTAACCGTGTAACCGTGTAACCGTGTAACCATGTAACACCATGTAACCGTGTAACCGTGTAACCGTGTAACCATGTAACACCATGTAACACCATGTAACCGTGTAACCATGTAACCGTGATGGAATCCTGCTGGTTTGCAGACGATGCAGCGCTGAATCATTAGAATCGGACGAGTGTAAGCTCTGGACACTCGATGAAGAGCCAGAGGATCACCAGAGTCATTCATCCTTAAAGGAACGTGGAGTCAGAGGATCACAGTCATAGCAACTCAGGTCATGGTTGTTAAGATATCTTAACTAGAGACCAAAGTGTTCATCGCAGGCTTCATCACTGTCACCTGGGCGTCAGTCAAACGTCCAAACGTTGTACATGATGTGAGAAAAGCAGCAAAGCCAAAGCATTTAAAAGCAGCATATCTCCATTTATACAAGATGAGTTGAACAATCATTATTTGAAGTTGTTCTTTTGATAGATTTGCATATTTTATAGAAATCTGTTGAGTTATTGCCACATGATGAAGGAAGCAGTCAAAGTTGACATTCAGGAAATCTCATGAATTGACTTTTAAGTTTCATTAAAGTTGATTTTTTGGATTGCATAATCAGCCTACATCCCCTTCTTCTCTTCACCTCTCCCTCTCTTTGTCTTCCTCTGTCATCTCTTTCCTCCTTTTCTCTCCATTCCTTTGTTTTTTTCTCTCTCGACTTCCTCGTTCTTTCCGTCTGCTATGACTGTGAGGAAGCAGCTGTGCGCCGCAGACGATTACATAACTCAGTGTGTTGGTGTCTGTGGCGCCGCAGGACGACCAGAGACAAGCAGAAGATGGAGTGACGAGAGGACTTCCTGACTAACTCACCTGCATGTATGCACCTCACCTCACGCTTTGTGTCTACTGGTGTTTTCTTTCTTCCTCATTCTTTCCTCCACTTATTCCCCCCCCCCCCCCCCTCCGTCCCTACATACAGAGTTACTGGGCTGTGAAATGTGAAAAACTGCAGCATGCATGGCAATTCATTATCTTGTCAAACTTCCGAAGGCCAGCTTCAGACCACGGGGAGAGAGAGAGAGAGAGAGACGCAGAGAGAACCGTAGTTGATGCAGTGGTCCTTACAGTGAGGTTAACAGGTCACCGAAGAGAGGAAGAGGAAGAGGAAGAGGAAACACGAGAAGCTGCACAGCCGGCTGAGCGTCTTATGGCTGTTTTGATGGACACCTCGGTTCATCTACTTGTGTCCTGGGTCTGAGAACCCTGACCCCGTCCTGAGTGACTCTTTCATGGGCTTTGTGAATCGGCCGCAGCATTTATTTGAAATAATTGCTTTTGAAAATCACTTTCACATTCATTTTGGTAATATGTATCCCGAAAATTGTCAGTAAGTGGAAAATGTTGGTGATAAAAGTAATAAACGTTGTTGAGTCACGTTACGTTATTGTTTTAACCAAAAGTCATTTTAAACCTAAACAATCGTTTTACGAGACAAAATCATGATACGAGTCTGAT
>JAVDOI010000160.1:115504-125504 GCA_032191485.1 Leptoclinus maculatus
ATCACTTTCCACTCTGAAAGCTGAGCTTGTAGCAACAAAACAAACCTCTCTCTGGAGTGTATTAAAAGCTCACGTAGTAGTTTCTACGTGTCGAATGGAGACGGACAAATACGATGGAAATGTGTCCGAAAAGCAGCAATATTACATATATCTGCACGTTCAATATAGACACAGGATGTTGTTAGCCTAGCTTAGCACAAAGACTGGAAGTGAGTGGAAACTTCTAGCTTCCAACATGAGAAGGGGATAAAAATGGTCTTCCATTAGCTCGTCTTTACCTGTTGCATCTTGTTAGCTAACAGGCAGCAGCTACCAGTGAAGAGCTATGACACTGAGAGACACCGTTCGTCCTTTAAACCAGTCTGAGCAACATTCATTCATTGTTGGGACAAAGTAACTCCACAGAAGGCAGACAGACACTCCTGACAATAAGCTTTTGGTAAAAAAAGTTGCCTTCTTACAGGCCTGAAGCAAGTTAGCATTCATTAGCAGAATGTGTTTCTGTCCACATCTCAACTAAACCCTGATAAGAACATTCAACAACAAGACAGCTTTCAATTGGCTCCAACTACCACGAGTTGTTGCCGAGGTAACAACTGATGGAGATCCGACTGAACAAACTGCACTCGTGTCCTTTCAGCCACAAAACAGGTGCCGACGTAGACTTTTGGTATTAGCCCCAAAACTCTGCTGTCCAGTCTCAAACCTCACAGTGCAGGGACAAAGACTTTGGGTGTATTGGTTCACAGCATATAAAAAGGTGGCAACACACCATCACACACGGCTGAAGATGGCTTCCAATTAACAGCTTCCATTTCTCAAGTTCAAGGGGGGGGGGGGGGGGGGGGGGGTGTATCACCTGATTCTCTGTTATTAAATCCTCATCTCCTGAGTCTGAAAACCATGAGGAAAAAAAGGTGCAATTTCAATGTTTCGAACCCCCGCAGACCACAAGAAGGACCACGTGGTCCTATGTGGTCCACATGATAGTCAATGTCTCAGACAAAGGTTATGAGACAGACTCTCATGCTCAGTCTAGTGTATGCTATTTAGTGGGTGATGATGCATTATTCAGCGGGATTATCTGCAAACAAACGGCGGCAGATGTGGATATATTATTTAAGAACAAGTCACTTGCTATTAAGCATGCGTCCATCTTCCACGGCCTGTGTGTGTGTGTGTGTGTGTGTGTGTGTGAGAGAGAAATCCAAACACATCAGGCTGTCAGACTGGTCTATCAGTGATCAGATCAGTGGCACTATAAAACATTCTCCATCATGAGCTCAGACTGCAAAACTAAAATCACTCTCAGAGTCTCAACTGTCAATCAAGTCGATCCTCGTTCTCTTTTAATCTCTACAGGCCGCTCAAACTTTAGATTGTCACATTTAAAAAGAAAAAGGTCAAATATTCACCAAATAAGTAACTTAACAGCTCAATTGGATTCTCATTAGACCAACGTGAAGTCCCTAAAATGATGCTCTCTTAAAGAAAGCTACAAGAGAATCACAGCAGTTCATATTACCACGATGCACGGGGTTAGTAGGTGGTTAAACAGCTGGATTTGATGCTTCACAGACCAATTTGAAATGGTAGGTACCAACATCCTCCTTTGGGGCAAAGCTAGAGGAAAATCGGTATTTGCAGCTACCTGCGTTTTAGAGTTTGTTTTTCCCCACGCAGCGTTAAAACGTCTTTTTAGGGTTTAATCCACATCTGAATATCATCATCGGGGACTTCACGGGACAGCGACACATTCCTGCTTTGACATTATTGATTCAATGGTTTGGTTAACCTAAGTGTGGTCAAGGTACCGTTCGTTTGTAGTAGGGGGGCGTGTGCGTACATGTTAAGATGGTTCGAACGTTTTTACGCATTTAAAAAAAACAAAATGCCGTTTTTTCCATTAGTGCCATTAGTGCGTAAAGCTCTGTCTGTATCCTTTCCCTCCTCTCCCTCCTCCTCCTCCTCACCCACTCGCTCTGTGTGTGTGTGTGTGTGTGTGTGTGTGTGTGTGTGTGTGTGTGTGTGTGTGTGTGTGTGTGTGTGTGTGTGTGTGTTTTCTCCTGTCAGCGGAACTCGCCGTGTTCCATGTGAGCGAAAAAAAAACTAACGCAACTACACGGGGCTGCTGCTGCCGCTGCTCCGGAGCGCTCTGGTGATGCAAAACACTATACAAAGACACACACACGCACGCACACACACACACCAACCAGCGCACACATAGTATTTCATCCCGGTTTCTAACCCCCTCTAATTTCCCGGAAAAAGAAGAGAAAACGCATCATCTCTGACCTGCTGCCAGTTCTCCTCCAGGGAAGGCATCGCGGAGAAATAACCAGTGTCATGAACGAGTTGGAGTTCCTGGAAAATACTGTAATTCGCCAACACATCCATGCTTGATGCGAAAAAAACTAAACAAAAAAAACAAACAGGAAAAAGTCGGTCCAGAAGTCCGGAATCCAAACGATTAAAACGCACTTCTTCTCTCCTCCTTCTTCTCAGACTTGTCAGGTTGAAATGAAAAAAAAACAAATGCTGGGAGACAACAAATCCAAGCTGGTGCAGATGAGCGCACCTGAGCACTTTTATTTAAAAAAAAAAAAAAAAGCTTGCAGGAAAGAAAGTATTTGATTATTTTATCTTTTCCACGCTATCCCCTCTCCTCTCTGCTCGCTCCGTCACGCCTCTCTCCTCGGTCCGCGCTCGGAGGGGGGGTGGGGGGTTGTGGGGGGGAGGGTGGCAGATCTATTTCCGCATTGCCAGATTGCCAGTCGGTCTCCGTGCGAGCTGCCAGGTTGCCAGGTTTGCTTCCACCAGCAGCAGACTGGACCGCGCTGCAATCCAGGCGACCGGCGCGCGCGAGAGAGAGAGAGAGCAAGAGAGCGAGTGAGAGAGAGAGGGGAGGAGCGGGAGGGAGGCAAGGGAGGGGGAGGAGCCACCTGTCAGTCAATTTCATGCGTGACCTAATAAGGTAAATAGGGTTGATGATGTCACTGGCGTCCAATTAAGGAGGCGCTGAGACTGAGGGAGAGGGCGTGGCTGTCGGGGAGGCGGGGAGCGCTATTGGCTGCGGGAGCCTGTCAGTCCGGCCCTAGATGGCGGCGATGGGGGTGAGTTATTTTTAGAGGCCTATATAAAAGCGTTCAGCATTCCTCTCCCAGTCATTACAGGCAGCACGGGCAGAGAGGAGAGAAACCGCGAGCTCCCGAAGCTGCTGCTGCTGCTGCTGCTGCTGCTGCTGCTGCTGCTGCTGCTGCGAGGAAACAGCGGCCAAGAAAGACATGAAAGTGTGTGAATGTGCAGAAAAAAAGCATCAGCAGTGATGTTGGAGATGAGAAGTTTTTATTAATTTGTTGTGAGTTGTGATGGCTGCAACACAGAGACTCCTCCACGTGGTTTCCATGCTGGTGATGTCCCGCGCAGGAGAGCAGGGACGTGGTGGAGGGAAGAGCTCGCCGCCATCCTCCCACCTGTCTCATCTGGAGGACCAATGGCGTGTTTTTGATGGCACGCTATCAATATGAAGGCCTATCACTGTATGAACTGACACATGTGCCACGTGCTAATGGTCAGTGGTGGAGGAAGAGCCGCACTGCGAGTAAAAGCAATCCAAAGTTCTACTTGAGTACACATAAGTAGATGTAGATGAGTTACTTTGCACCTGTGCTAATGATGCAAGAAATGACACAAGATGTGCAAACTGTGGCTAAAGACACACAGAGGACACTCACTTAACGTGATAACGTAGTAAATAAGAAAAAAGAACGTGTCAGTCAGGAGCCATCAATCGCTTTGGTTTTATTGTCATTAACTTTCAGTTAAAAACAACTGTCAGCACTGTTTTATGATGATCCACTGCTGACATCAGCATCACCTCCAGCTTCATGACGACCCTCACTGTGTGATTCACGGCAGTCGTTGGACTTTGGGGTTGTCAAAATAAATGAGCAGAATTTCTTCCATGTTTTTTTATCCGACATTGATATCTGCAGTACATGTTTGAGCCACACGAGGGAGCCTGAATGTCCGTAACGTTGTGATGATTGTAGCCTATTATACCGCTGGATGAAACATGAGAGGCGAGCGTATTCAGGTTGTTTTACTGACGAGATGAAATGAATGAGATCATCTGTAAACTGCCTAAATGCATTCATTTATTCTCATTAATAATAAAGTATTCACTATATGTATAGGTTTACAATCGGTTGATATGTTGTGATTTATCAAAAGTATATCTCTTCAAATGTCTGGTTTACCTATTCAAGATGAAGTTAGGTGAGAAACGTTGACGGCAGAGACGCGGGGGCTAACCAAAGTATCATGCTTTAGCTAATAGACAACAACTGACCCAAATCTCCAGGTGAAATATGAATTTAGGATTATATTTAGCACGTGCTGAGCTTCATTCGGTTGTATCAAATGTAATTATTGGGTTCACGAGCACCAAAGTAAAAGAAAATTCACGTATCAAACTTGACATTATGTCAAACAACTCGGGGCGAATACACATAATTAAGTGTTTAAATGGGATTCATTTGACATCATTTTGACTTAAAAATCCTCATTTTAAAAAGTGATTTTGTCAAAAATTGATGATTACTAATAAATATGTTCCTCCTCTGCTAGTGTGAGTTTTACTTCTTTACAAAAGAAGAATCAAGTGTCTGAATCTTATCATAAACAAGTTGATCTCCAGTTTGCTGGTTTTGGGGCGTTTGGTGTTTAGTGGATTTCTATACCTCAGTATATGATTGTAGATGTGATAACTGTATGTTGATGATTACTGATTAGAACCAGTACATTCTCACTGGATAACTGTCTGTATTTCCTCTCTGCACACATCTAATTCCCTCATGCCTCTGATTCTATCCTCCCTGTGCTCTTCACTTTCATATTCTTTACAGTGCTTGTTGCTTTCACTTTCCCTTTCTTTGTCTTTTTGTTTCTTCTTTGTCTTTTTGTTTCTTCTTTGTCTTTTTGTTTCTTCTTTGTCTTTTTGTTTCTTCTTTGTCTTTTTGTTTCTTCTTTGTCTTTTTGTTTCTTCTTTGTCTTTTTGTTTCTTCCTGTCTTTTTGTTTCTTCTTTGTCTTTTTGTTTCTTCTTTGTCTTTTTGTTTCTTCCTTGTCTTTTTGTTTCTTCTTTGTCTTTTTGTTTCTTCCTTGTCTTTTTGTTTCTTCTTTGTCTTTTTGTTTCTTCTTTGTCTTTTTGTTTCTTCTTTGTCTTTTTGTTTCTTCTTTGTCTTTTTGTTTCTTCCTGTCTTTTTGTTTCTTCTTTGTCTTTTTGTTTCTTCTTTGTCTTTTTGTTTCTTCCTTGTCTTTTTGTTTCTTCTTTGTCTTTTTGTTTCTTCTTTGTCTTTTTGTTTCTTCTTTGTCTTTTTGTTTCTTCTTTGTCTTTTTGTTTCTTCTTTGTCTTTTTGTTTCTTCCTGTCTTTTTGTTTATTTTTTGTCTTTTTGTTTCTTCTTTGTCTTTTTGTTTCTTCTTTGTCTTTTTGTTTCTTCCTGTCTTTTTGTTTCTTCTTTGTCTTTTTGTTTCTTCTTTGTCTTTTTGTTTCTTCTTTGTCTTTTTGTTTCTTCCTGTCTTTTTGTTTCTTCCTTGTCTTTTTGTTTCTTCCTGTCTTTTTGTTTCTTCCTTGTCTTTTTGTTTCTTCCTGTCTTTTTGTTTCTTCCTTGCATACTTCATCTGTTCCTTTTACAGTTAAACATTATTTTAAATGTTTTTCCTGAAACTTGCCTCCACCCTGGACACTGTTAGTGTGACTGACACGAACCCAGCTACTCTTACAAATTACATTAATTGGATTAATGAGGACGCAATAATTAAAAGGTCAAAGTTCCTCACTGGAACGGGATGACCCGGAAAACACTGGTCTGGAAAAAACCTGGAGAGCGATGCTTTCTGGCACGTTGAAAAAACTATCTTCTACTGATGGAGGTGGTGTTATTATCAGGTCAAAATGAACTACTGAAACTACATGAAAAATATGTGCTATTAATCTGTCTACGCTCCCACCTTTCCGTCTCTTATGTAACAGCCGCATGATGTGTTGCCCACACTGACAATTTGCGTGCTAGTGAGTTAACACTTGCTTTGTGTTGTTGTCTGCTCGAGCCTCTCTCTCTCTCTCTCTCTCTCTCTCTCTCTCTCTCTCTCTCTCTCTCTCTCTCTCTCTCTCTCTCTCTCTCTCTCTCTCTCTCTCTCTCCCTCAGCTTCTTCTTCGTGTGTCTCGTCCCCCAGGGGGGGACATGCTACCGGTCTCCGAGGACAGCAAGGGCCAGATGGCTTCTAGATCGGCTGTTTCAGGACATTTTCCCTATTGATTTCTACAGCTTAGTCTGCCACTGGAAGAACAGAGGAAGGAGGAGGGAGCCAGGAAGGAGATGGAGAAAGTGTACATGTGTGTGTGTGTGTGTGTTGTGGGGGTAGGGTTTTGGTGAGGTACAGATCAATACTACGAGTGCCCATCATAAGAAGCCCTTAACACACTCACATGCAACATCTTTGTGATATTCAACATTAAAGTATAAAATGATCATGTTTTATTCTCATAATTGCAGGTCCACACCAGCCTCCTAGTATTACATCAACTACTCGTTTCATTGACTGTACTACCTCCCACACTACTGATCCCATTATTTGTTTTTATTTTTATGGCTGTATCTTTTTTTTTTTTTTTTTATTGTGTAGAAAAGTGAGTACAAAACAACTTCAGACAATTACATGAACACATATACGAGCCAAGAAATGATACAAAGTCAGGGACGAGAACAAAGGGGACATAAGGACACTGAGGAAAATAACATATGTTTAGACTGAGCAGCACAACAGTGAGAGGTGGAGGTCCAGCAAATGTATGCAAGTGTATGTGTGTGTATGTGCGTTTGTGTCCATTCATGTGTGATCCATTTGATGGGTGAGTAATATGGGACGTATTTAAATCTACACAAAAATACACAAATACAGTACATGTACACAAATATCTGCATATATATATGTATACATACATATAACGGTTCACAAAATTCTCGGTTCGGTACGTTTTGGTACGTTTTCAATACAGCAAATAAGTAGAAATGCCAAATCCTCTCTGGTGAGACTCTCAAGGGGCGTGTCTGAAGAACATGGCTCTTCATCTCCCATTCAGTAGTGAGGTAATGTGTCCTTACAGCAGTGGCGGGCCGTGCATTTTATACCCAGGCCTTCACTGCTGTCATGCAGCTGAAATACCACCTTATAACCACATGATGGTGCCACAGCTATTATTGGTTTCTAAGGCTGTAACTATGTACGTACTCGTATTAACCTCTTTAAACTGAGAGCCCCCCGACGGGGGGGATACTGGTACCGACTGGTGCCGACTGGTACCGAAGAAAGCCAAATCATAAAACGATGTCCTCAAACTCCTTTTAGACTCCTGTTTCGCCTTTTGTCATCCGTTTACAGTCTAATAAAGTTGTGAAAAAAGGAAGGGGGGGGGTCAAATGAGCTCGGGGGACCACATTCCAGCGAGGCAGCTTCGGGCGTTTACGCACGGGTCCGCCGGCTTAGATCGGCATTTTTCGGAAAACTAAAGACTTCCTGAAAATTCCATTGACGCCAGTCAATTGGCCACATCCAGACACGTGCATAGACGTTTCATATGAAGAAATCGACCAATCAGGGGCTCTACACTGGCCCAATACACAACCACTATGGCGCAATTCTCCTGTAGGTCGGCGGTCCCGAGACGCCGAGATGGTTCTAGCTCTCCAAAATGATTTCTAACTGCTGTATGTGATAGATTGTGCATGTACAAGGATAAAGGAAGTTAAATATATAGTTATTTAGCTTATAAAAGTACAATGGAACAGCTGGAGAGGCTGTTTCTCACATGGCGACCTCTCGTGACCTCTCGTGACCTCTCATAACGTTTATGTCTCTAACTCTGGCCTACTTCACTCTATTCACTCCAATTCTTTTGTGGGTGACTACTGCTGTCGTTTTCTATGATTGTGTGTGGTTTATAGGCTTCACTGAGCCTCATTTAATATTTAGCTTATGCTTTTTCACCATACGAATTTGACATTTTTCAAAGTGGAGCTGTGTTCCATCTTCATCAGCTATTAACCAGTAACATATACACAATATGTACACAATTCATATGAGCAAACCCTCCTCAGTGTTATAAATCCATTGAACATTTTCAAATAGACCTTGTAGTTAGAGAGTAAGGCCCCTTTGAGTATGGGTATAGTATTTTCGAGAATAAGCCAAAAAAACGTCTAGGGCTCACCGTTCGGTACGAGGCTTACAATACGTTTGAATAACGCTAGAGCATTTGGAAAATGCGGAAGCTTAAATTCAGGAAAACATAATGTTCTCTGTGCTCATGTAGGACAGTGGTTCTCAGCTGGTCTGGCTGTGGGACCCACCATCATCCCTTAATGACAAGCCGCGGCCCATTCATCTCTTTAGGAGACCGTCATATTTTACTTTCACAACCCAAACATTAAACGTACTGCTCTGCAATCTCTTTCCTCGTCTCAGCCCCCTGTGTCACGGTGTGTGGTACTCGAGTCAGGAAGCTTGTCAGAATGCCCATATTTGATTGGCTGAGCTGCATCACGTGTGATTCACAACCGACTAAGCCTCTGCTGTTAAGTTTCGTTTCACGATAGTCACGCGCTCGCCCACTGACCAATCGCTGCACTAATAGTGACGTAGCTGTGGGCCGGCTAGTATGGGGATAGCAGGCTCTGACACTCAAAGAATACGCCCAACATGTCAAACTAAAGATCTGATTGGTTGAACACTATGACAATCAACAATATCGTCCCCATTCACTTAAACTGCACATGGATTCACTTGTGAGTCTGCAGGCCTCGGGCCTCTCTTCTACCTAGAGACACAGAGGTGAAATCTGATTGGATAAAAGCTCTACTTAAAACAAGCTGCACTGGAAGCAGAGCAACTGAGGAAGACAGTAGCTGTGCAATGAGAAAATAAGATAATGGGAAACATATTTTTATAAATTATAATAATTTTTTTAGGCCAGCAGAGAAGGCTTTGCAGGCCCTGACGGCCCGCCACTGCGTTACAGTCAGGTAGCTTTGTGTAGTCCGTGACGTCCGGCCGTCTGTTGTCACAGGAACAGCGGGAGCTTCGGACTTTTGATTCTCTGTTTGGGCTTTTGTTTTCTTTTACAAATCAGGAATTATGGTCTGGAGAAATGGGCTCGTGAATGAGTAGCGTCACGGGGCTCAACAACATTAAGCATGTTCGTACAGCCTGCGTTGTCCACTCCAGAGTAGGGTCTCATACCCGCGGCTATAAATATAACAATTGCTCAGATCGATAGGGACTAGCTACCTAAACGCTGTGGGGAGAGTTTGTAGCGTGTGTGCTGCTGTTGGTTTTCTTGCTAAGCTAGTTTAGCGTAGCGTGCCTCTCCCAGAACAAACGTGGCTCACCAGAGTACAGTGTACAACAGCACGTTGCCTGTTAAGTCGGGTGGTTTGCCTTGTGTTTTTGGATTTCCTTCATTTTTTGTTTGCTTATTAAATCATCATAAAATATCCTTCTGCTCCAGTGTCTCTCTGCGTTTGGGTCCATCCCCTACTACCAGTTTTCCCCACAACCTGACACTAACCCTACCACCACTACTACTCCTACCACAACTACTGCTGGTGCTACACCTAGTCCTCCTATGTCTGGTCATAGTCTTCCTCCTCCTCTTCCTCCTCCCAGTCCTAGCCCATGTTCTCCTACCATTCCTCCTCCTGCTCCTCCCTCCTCTGCCTCCTCCTATAGCCATTGTCGTCCTACCATTCCTAGTCCTAGTCTCCATCCTCCTTCTCACTCTACTACTAGTAATACTGCAAGTACTCCACCTACTACTACTTTCACCATTACCAGAACTACAACTGACCCGTTTTCTGTTGTTCTTGCCGTACAATTATGAATGTTAAGATGACAACAGCGACTACTGCTACAGTACTGATAGAAAGATAGATAGATATCAA
>JAVDOI010000160.1:130504-178004 GCA_032191485.1 Leptoclinus maculatus
TTACTATTTCATATTACCGGTACCATTAATGCACATTATTGACCAGCTTCTTCACCAGAGTATCTGTGCTTTATCGCCTCGCAGGTACCTCTGGATCCGGGTTGTACCTGGACCTGGTCTTTTCTCCTGCCGTGGTTCTGTCATACATTTAATGTGTTGAAATTACATTGCATGTGTTGTAATTTTGTTATGCTGTTCAACACTTGACATCTATTGCACTTCTGTCCATCCTGGGAGAGGGATCCCTCCTCTGTTGCTCTCCCTAAGGTCACTTCCTCTTTTCTCCCCGTTAAAGGTTTTTTTTGGGGGAGTTCTTCCTGTTCCGATGTGAGGGTTCCGGGACAAGATGATGTCATGTGTACATATTGTAAAGCCCTCTGAGGCAAATTTGTAATTTGTGATTTTGGGCTATACAAAATAAATTGAATTGAATTGAATTGAATTATGATTTGGGAGGTTTAGATCTGCAGCTGCATTATTCCAAAGAAATAATCATTTTTAGGCGAACCTGAAACTTTTCAATTTGTTCCGTGTCCCATCTTCATTTACTCTTAACCAGTAACATATATACTGATATTTACACATCTGAACAAATCTCACAAGTGTTCCCTTTATTATAACACCAAAAACGATTCAAATAGACCTTGTGGTTGCAGAGATAGACTCTTGTTAGTATGGGTATGCAACAGGTTTTAACTAAGCACACTGTGAGATCTGCAGACTGTGGACGACAACACCTGGCTCAGCCTGGGACATTCAGTTTTAATGCTGAATTCCTGTTCATATTGCTTCCATCAATGTGTCTCCCTGCCTTGAATTCCGGTTAAAAAGTAATACATTCGTGGAACAGGTCAGAGTGTAAATCTGTACAACTCAGCGTTGGTCCTTCGGGCTTGGGATATAACTGCATACAAATATATTCAATAATGAGAAAAACTCAGGTCCTATTTCAAGTCAGAGCTTGCATAAAAAAAGTTTTTAAGACAGAAAACTGGAGCAACCGAGCAGAGAGGGACCCTGAGGCGGGCCTGAGGCCTGAGCCGTCTCCTGCCTCCAGAGAACTACATCACCAACACAAAGTCCTCCTCCCTGCAGAGCGGAGCGCACAAAACCCCGAGTCAAGGTGGACGACGCACCGAACAACACACAGACCTGATGTCCCACTGGAGACGACACAGACGCCTGTTTCTGCTGTGAGAGTCACAGCTGGATTACTGAGCAGGACGGCAGCATGGAGCGGGAAGTCTCGGTCTGCCCGAATGAACCAGAGGTGAAACCACAAGCTCTGCACCATGAGCATCATGTTGGACCAAAGACCTGAAACAAATAAACCGCAGGAACGACTCTGAAATACAACAGAAATATAGCGTTGAGTTATAATGTGTTCCAATGCGTTGAACAAGGTCTTTATTTTGAGGGTTTGTTTGGTTGAATCGCTGTGTAGGTCATTTAATATTACATGTTAGTTTTTATTCAGTTCTTTTTTAAGTCATCAATCCCGGACTGACAGAATGGTGCATGTGAGTGTGAGCATGTATCTATGGTGCATTTCATTACATGTACTCAAGTACTGTACTTACCTTCAGTATTTCCTCTGTACGCAGAACTTCATTTCATAGAGAAATATTGTGCTTTATACTCCTCTACATTTACATGCTTTTTAAAATGTATTCATGCATTACATTCATTTTATTCAGTTATTTATTCATCTTAGTAATGTTGTCATCTTAGTCTTCTAATGTTGAAACTCAATGAAAAACATCCAAAAAGATCCCATGAATAGATGATATGAGGAGTTTATAAAATATGATACATTGTTATAGATTAAACTACCGATCAGTATAAGAAGTACATATTATATATTTATGAGTGAATAGATGAACATGTATCTCGTTCACACACAATGCAACACCTGAACAGAACACATTCCCATCCTCCACGTTCCAAACATGTCGCTGTGATATTCCTGTCGGCTCCCCTCCTCCAAACATGTCTGTGATATTTTTAATAATGGAAGAGAAGAAGCAATATATCCTCGAGCTGAGGGAGCGATAAAGGGTTAAGCATATTCTGCAGCTAATTGCGCTTTCTGGTTTTTAATAAAGAAAACATACACACCTGCAGGCCTGTGTGTGTGTGTGTGTGTGTGTGTGTGTGTGTGTGTGTGTGTGTGTGTGTGTGTGTGTGTGTGTGTGTGTGTGTGTGTGTGTTTTCAAACCAGCACCAGCATGAGCAAGTAGTTGAAAAATGAAATACCTTTTGGCTTTGTGTATTTGCGGAAACTTGTACTGTGTGTGTGTGTGTGTGTGTGTGTGTGTGTGTGTGTGTGTGTGTGTGCTGGAGCAATGACAATCAGTTTCTGGCAATTAGGGAACCGTTTTCTGCAACTAGCAATTGTGTACATAATCAATTAGCTCAAATAGTAATTTTTTAACTAATTGATTCGTCTTTTAGTCTATAAAATAAAAGAAGATCGTCTCATTCTCAACAGTCCAAAACACAAATTAATTCAATTTGCAATGACAAAAATGAGGAAAAGAGCAAATCCTTCCATTCCAGAAGCTGTAACATGTGGAACACTGCGGTCTTGTTTTCTCTTCTTGTGTGAATGATTTCATGGCGTCTAGCGCTGAGGTTGCAGATTGCAACATGGCGGACTCTGTGGAAGAGGACCTGGGCCCAATGTGAAGGGCTTTAATAAGTCTAATGAAAGCATAGTTATGAATATTCCACTAACCTTTCCCCGGAACTAGTTGTTTTTTAAAGTTCATTTGTGATCGGCTGAGTGCTTGGTATTTACGGCATCAACTGTCACTTTAAATTCATTTTATAGATTTTTTTAATATAGAAATGTAATGTTTTCAAGAAAGTAAACATTTAGATTCCCAATATGTGGTCAGTTTATCCACTGGGAATGTCTTGCTACGATTTGGGAGATGTGACGGAGGCGGGCGCGGTGCCTTAAAGTAGTCACTGACAAAAACCTTTGTGTAAAAAAACAGCTGTTGCTTTTTAATAAACAATAATTTGCCTAATCTTAGTGAATGAAAAGTCACAGGGAACACAGCGAACCTTTTGACCGACCCTAACCCTAACCCAATATGTATCATGTATCCACTGTACAAGCAGGATGGATTGAGAATACATATTCTTATAAAAGATGGACAACTAAGAGCCAATAAGTAGTAATAGTATTTTATTAAATATGCACATAATAAATCAACAACTACACATATCAGGGTTTGTGAACTCCATCGATCCAATGATTATTCTCTATTACTGCTGCTAGAGAGAAGTATACATGTGTTGGTCTTCATCGTGTGAATGGAATGTAGCTCTGAGAAACGATGTGTTAAAGGAAAAGCAAGCGAGCGTCTGTTGGCAGGTTGACATTATGTTCTTTATAAAGCCTCTCCCTTCCTCCCGTCATCACAATGACCTTGGTTTGATGACCGGTCCTCGTCACCGGCCCTTTAAAAGGTCCGGGAAGTGGATGTTTATAGAAACCAGACATATACCGCCACACATCATCATCATCATCATCCCTACACTGCGACGCCGCGCCGGCCGATAATCGCCTCAGGCTCCAGGGCTTTGTGATTGACACAACCGAATAAATCTTCTCGTTTGGATACGCTGCGACGGGAATTAATTACCAGGCAATTGTGTCTAACATATTAATTTAGAGGAGATTATACAATGCATTAGCCCGGCACTTATTAAGCATGGTTATGTACGCTTGCGTTTGTGTATTGAAAGCGCACAAGCGGAACATTCAGTCCACTTTGCCTCGCTTGGCTCCCGTTAACACGCTGCTGTGTCTCCGAAACCCTCCTTCCTTCCTCACGTCCTGTTATGGAAATAACGTTCTGCTCAATTTTTAAATGATTAAATGATTTTTAAAACCAGACAGTATACACAGACACACAACAGGGCTGTTATGATATCAATATTTTCATCACACGATTATCATTGCCAAAATGATCGATAATTGGAAAAAAAGTGTAAAAATATTTAGTTTTACAAGCCAGCTGAGGCTCTACAGTTTATTCTATTATTTCATTTATTGTTACGAAGACCCCCTACATGTCTGCTAATGAGATATTTACATTAGTTTCCTAAAAGATATTTTACCTGCAATTTGATGTTTTTTTGTCAATAACGTAAGTGAGTAAAGCCGGCGGACACGGTGTGTTTTTATTAACCGTGTACGTTGCTAAACTCACACTACGTGTTTTAATTGGCCTTTTCTTTTTTTTTACAGTTTACAGAGGATCGTTTGAATGTAGCGGCGAATGAAAGATTGTGAAATTGCACAAACTTCAAGACAGCCGACCAGAGTTTCCGACTCTGGTCCGTTCAGCCAGAGACCAGATCATTGGTCAGCAGTTAGCCAGGCACCAGTTAGTCGGGGTGACAAGAAAATGGGTTCAAACCATGGACTGAACACAAGAAGCGGACGCAGTCAGCATGACCTCACCCATTGGTTTGTTGACTGACGTTTTGAAGCCTCAAGTTTGACATTTTGGCCGTCGCCATCTTGAATTTTGGTCGTCACCATCTACTTATCTTTGAAACCTGTGAAGTAACCATATTTAGACTGTGGAGGAATGATGCAGAGAAGACGATTACAGCTCTGGTACTGGCAGCGACCTGTCAATCACAGTAAGCCCGCCATAAAGCATAACCTGCTTTATGATCCATTTGACTCTAAATGGGATACGCTGCAACGCTGGACTGTCCCTGTGAAGTGAGAGACAGGCGGTGGAACTGGGTTGTAAATGAACGTTTCTGACCCTTTTTTCCACATCACCTTATATCATCTTGAATAAACCCGGCCTTTCAAAGATAGGTTTAGACATGTTAAATATGTATATAATATATATATATATATAATAATAAATGAGTGATACCTCTCAGTCGGACAGGCTCTCACCAGCCCCGCGAGCTGCACATGTAATGAACCTGCTGCAGGATCACGGTTATCACACAGTGCGTGAGAGCCTTTAGTATTCCGGCACAGCACTGACCCAACAATACCATCCTCTCTGGCCTCTGTGTGCCTCAAAGAATAAAGCCTCGTCGTGTGATGTGTGAGAAGTGGTGCTGAGGTCTGAGCTGCCGTTCTGCTCGGTTTTCATGTTGACTTCAAAACAACTGACAAACAAATGAAGGTATAATTGGAGCCTCTGCTCACGCTGAGAGACGACTGCTGCATCACGGAATAGATTAGCTGTTTGCAGGCTGTTGCTATGGTGTTATACTCTACTGGGATGTGTGTGAGGGTGTGTTTAGTGTTTAGTGTGTGTGTGTGTGTGTGTGTGTGTGTTGCCTACAATGGGGCTGAATGCTTGCCGTTTCCCAGAGTACTCATCTGTGTGTATGTGCTCTAATGTTGGTGCATTTCTCTGTGTTATCTTTTTGGATGAATATGAATGTGAGTTTTGTCGGTCTGTGTGTGTGTGTGTGTGTGTGTGTGTGTGTGTGTGTGAGTCCCTGGTGTGCTGCTGGTAAAGCGTGGCGTGTTGCTCTAACAGGCTTGTCCTCCATTAGTGGCTCAGTACTGGGCTTAAAACTGTGAGGGAGGAGAGAGGAGGGAAGATAGATGGACACACACACACACACACACACACACACACACACACACACACACACACACACACACACACACACACACACACTTAAAATTCTACTTGGATGGAGCTTAAAAATCACGTTGGGGCAATATGGAGCTCACTGCAGTTGAGCTTTGCCGTTAGCTTTTCCTCGTGTTTGCAGGTGATTGAACATTAACTCTGTCATGATACGAAGACAAGTGTTGTATTTAAGGTAATGAAGTAATGTCTAACCTTCTGTAGACTTGATATGTACAAAGTACCTGTACCGTAGAGTTCTCAAGACATCTTGTACTAGGATTTAGACATAATTATCTTGGGATGGATCCGAGTTACAAGTTTGTTTAGCCGCAGAGAAACAAATGACGTAATGACTGCATCTATATCACAGGGACGTGAACTAACGCTAGTCCGCTAGCCCGAGGCGAGGGAGGGACGACCTAAATGATCATTCTCACTAGTCCTCATGGCGAGTGAATTTGAGAGGTTTTATTCGTTATTTATGTCCGGAAAAAGACTTTCCCGATAAGTAAATGTAACATTCCACTATTCTCCAAATTGTTGAGGATATTAGACTATTTTGTTTCGATTATCACTTTTTCTTTACGCAATGTGAAAGGTACTATATTCATCGATCAGGCCGGGCCTCTCTCTCAGGTTCACCAGCGGCCCGCCAAGGAAATATAGATGGTGAAGCTCTTATCACTGCAGCACATGAACTAACACCTAATATCTTTGTGTGATCTAACGAAAATACTTCATCTAAAATTAGAACAAATGCCTGCTTTATTCATAGACTGCGTATTGTTTTTGGCACCGAGCGTTCACTGCCGTGGTGACATGCTGTTACTCCCCACGGCGGAATATAGCTCCGTATTTAGTCTTCCTCCACACACACCCCTACACCCCGTGATTGGTACGTTCCCCAAAGCTTCATGAAGGACTAGTGAAGATTGCTCAGGACTAGTAGTTTCATGAACCTACTAGTCCTTGGGACTAGTACTGATTTTGAGTTAGTTTCATACCCTGTATTGCATCCCTTCTTTCCCATCATAATCCTCCTCTATCCTTTTATAGAAACCACAGAATCCCCTTCAGAGCGCTGCCACCGCAGTGACATGCAGTGCAGAATGCTGCTCTACCTTGTTAGACAGAAGGTGTCAGAGGGTAACCCTCTGGGGGCATTAAGTTCAATGTTGGCGTTTCCAAAACAAAATATATCCCCTGTTATGTCCTGTGAGTTTCCTGTGTTGTTTGTTAAATAAATATTCGTTTGCACACTACTCTGCCTGGTCCTTCACCATGCCCCGTGACATAACGCTGTGAAACGATGGATTATGGTTTAAGCAGGTTAGAAAATGGTAGAATGGTTATTCTTAAAATAATAATACCGCTACAACGTAACTTAAGTGTAAATAACTAGCAACGGTTTCACAGGGGAGAAGGAACAGTGGTCGCCTGAAAGTCCTGTGTTTGTTAGACCCCCCCCCCCCCCCTCCTGCACACCCTTTCTCGCTGGTTATACTCAATTATACCATGAAACTCAATAACGGTTGCTCAATGTACTACGTCACTCATTCACTATCGGTGGTTTGCTGAAACGTACAACACTCACCTGAGGAGGATTGATGAAAAGCTTTGGTGAGATTGTCCAAATTTACAAAATGGTGTGCTGAATAGTTCAGAGACCAAACCATACAATCTAACCAAGTTACCTCAGAAAGGTTGACATAACCATGTTCAGATAATCACACTGGTCCATATGAACTGGTTGAGTTAGTCTAAGCTTCCGTTGCAGCCGGATGGACGACAGTGAAGTGTGTCTCTGACACGAGGCTAAACACATCCTGGACTCTGATCCGTCTTCCCAAATTTGCCGACCTGCTCCTCTTAAATACTTCCTCAGCTGTCAGACTCTGGCTCTCCCTGCTTTCCAATCATCCGTAGCGGTTTGTAATCCAGTCGGTCCATGATATAGGCAGCCAGAGTATGAGGAGAGTATATAAATACATACAGTAGGCTGCAGTGCCTCAGGCCAGTTACTGTACTGTTACTGTACTGTATCATAAATCCTGTATTTACTGACAGCGAGGAAGCTGTCAGACACACAAGGGCAGTTTATTGTTCGAGACATACGGACATCCTGCTGACTGTGTGTGTCTATGAATGTAGACAAATTCAAGACTAATTCACACCCTAGTTTTTCAATTTTGTACAACCTTTTTATAACAAACATAGCCGGATTGTTTCTTTATTTCTTTTGACCAACTTTCACCCCTTCTTGGTTTAAATGTGGTGCTGAAAAGCACATGTTTGCTCATGGGGAACATGTTAAAGGCCTTTTAACATGCAGCTTCATGTGGATTGACTCGTTTTTTGGAGACAGCCTCAGGTGGCCATTTTAGGAACTGCAGTTATTTTGGCATTTCCGCAATTTCTTCATTTTTCAACCAGGTCTCACTCCCAGCTCATCAAATACGGACGCTTGGTCGTTGCCCTTCGGCTTCTGATACAGACGCACAGTACATTCAACTAACACCAATGTAAACCCACCTGCACCAATTATTACAAGGTCAGAGGTCAGGTTAGGTGACAATGAATGACAACAGATGGTCCACCTTGAAAGCAGCAAGAGCCTGAGCCGAAGTTGTGGCTAACTTCAGCGCTAACCCCTTCATTTTAATCAGCAGGTGGTAAGCAAGACACACCTGCCTAAACTGTGCACACACTGCACTACGTTAGCATCTATAACGTTACTGATACTCTCCCTTTCTCTTTCAGTTTAAAGAAGAGTAAACCCAAAACACTGAAGCTTTGTTTAAACTCACGCGAGCCTCCGACGGCACACGAGCTCTGAGCATGAGCAGAGATTATCCTCTATGTACGGTGTGCTGCCAGAGGGCGTAGAAACAAAATGAACAAGTGTAACTCATAGATGTGCCCATTGCCTGTTGTAACCTCCACAATGATGAGGAGGGATTGTAATTATCTGTAAACTCATATCTCATATTCATGGTCTACTTAAACCCTGTAAAGAAACAAGTCAAGTACTGCATGCATAATACAGAAACAAAGGTTAAATATCCTGTAAAATATATACTCAGATTAAGATTCTAAAGACCTCTGGTGGCGAGTGGAAAGAAAACTGTATTTAGTAGAGATACATTTAGGGATTTCTAAATAACTTGGTATACCGTAATAATACCACCCAAGCCCAGCGTGTACTTGTACTGTGATCTCCACACTAGTGGTTTAGTCCACTCTTAGGTACCTGGAGGGTATATGAACAGTGGTATCTAGTACTGCCCACACAAGGGATCAGATCATCTAAAATGATTAGCACCATGAGTGATATCAAGTGAGAGAGAGAGAGAGAGAGAGAGAGAGAGAGAGAGAGAGAGAGAGAGAGAGAGAGAGAGAGAGAGAGAGAGAGAGAACGGATTTGACCTCTTTGTCCTCTAACCCTGGCTCACACACACACAGACACACACTCCAAAGGTTAATGTGATGCTAACGTGGCTATGCTAATGTTGAGAGGGTGATCATTACTTTCAGACCTTTGCTATGCACCTCACCAGTGTATACAAACTGTTTGCAGAGTCTGAGCAAGCGTTCACACAAATCGCAGTGCAACACAAGAAGCCATTGCAGAAGAAAAGCAGCGTCCATTCAAACTTCCAAACGTTAAAGTTTCAACATTTTATTTTCCGTATTGAGAAGAAGGAGAATGGTTTCTTTCCATGTCCATTCATCGTATTAATCTCCTACTAACAGATATGATCTGTGTAGCAAAACTCTGGTACATCTTATTTCCCTGTGTTGGAGAATTCTTGATGTGGAAACACCATCAAACAACACATGAAAGTGTAACACTGCTGCAGTGGGTGACATATGGATGACATGTCTGAGCATGCTCAGTGAGAGCTGCTGTCCAGAGACTCATTAGTTGCAGAGTTGGCAGCACTGATGCTGATCACAGTGTAGGGACCTTGTGCAATGGTATGGCTTGATTATGTGTTCTAAAAGTCAGACGTTTTAAATGATGTTCATGAAACTACTGTATATGCCTGTTGAACTTGCACACTTGCAGTAAATGCCTCAAACCCTTTTGAACCCGAGGCCTTTTTTTGGCTTCTGCTCGAAAATACTATACCCATACTCAAAGGGGCCTTACTCTCTAACTACAAGGTCTATTTGAATAATTTAAATGTATTAATAACACGGGGGTGAGCTTTGGTGAGAGGTGTAAATATTGTGTATATGTTACTGGTTAATAGCAGATGAAGATGGAACACAGCTCCACTTTGAAAATGTCAGGTTCGCCTGGTGAAAAAGCACTATTATTGATAATACTATATTAAATGAGGCTCAGTAAAGCTTAAAAAACACCCACCATCATAGCAAACGATGGCAGTAGTCATACACACAAGAATTGGAGTGAATAGAGTGAAGCAGGCCAGAGTTAGAGACATAAACGTACGAGAGGTCACGAAAGGTCACGAAAGGTCGTCGTTTGAGAAACAGCCTCTCTAGCTGTTCCATTGTACTTTTATAACTTAAATAACAATATATTTAACTTCCTTTATCCTTCTACATGCACAATCTATCACATACAGCAGTTTGGCATCATTTTTGAGAGCTAGAACCGTCTCCAAAGCCTCTTGGAGCCGCCGACCCACGGCAGAATGCGCTATAGCGTGTGTGTGTTGGGCCATTTCTGAGCCTGTGGTTGGTCAATTCAATACTACGACACCTATATACACGCCTTAGGATCTAGCCAATGCACTGGTGGCAACGTGGTTTTGATTGACAGAATCGTTTTCTGTAAAATCCCGATACGCGCAGGCAGAGCCTGCGTAAAATCACGATTCTCAAAATGTTGAAACGTGGTCCTCCGGGTTTGTTTGACCCCCCTTCCTTCAGGAAATACTTTTTTAGACAGGAAAACCATAGAAGAAGTCGATTTCACCGGTAAAAATGCATTATGGGCACTGTTTCGTCAAGATTCATCTCATGGTGAGTGGAAATTCAGAATTCTTCTGCGGGATGAATGGCTGTTTATGTGTGCTCTTTAGCGGGTAACTTTTGAACCGTTTCACGGAGAGTAAATCCGAAGTGTTCGGTGGAATCCGGGTGGAATGTTAATGCTGTTAAGTAGCAAGACGAGCTATGGGAGCTAATAGCTCACCGGTCAGAGGACTTTTCCGAGTGAGTATCTCGTGAAATGAAAGTGAAAAAATTACGATATTTTGGTAGCGGTTCTGGTCGGTTCTGTTAGATCGTGTTTAATTGTGTTTTCAGTGTGTAAAATGTTAGACATGGTTCTGTTCATCAGAAGTTCTTCATTAAGCCGGTATGCAACATGTTTGTAGGATTATTATATTTGTTACTGAAAATTGCTTTGTGCGGTACCGAGCGGGGGGGCTCTCGGTCCAGAATTGCTTATTGGAGACAAAGCTAAGACGGCATTTTCAAGCTGCCACTAATTGACATGCTGTTATATTGAATGTTTAGTGTGGTAGATAAGAATTCAGAGCATATCTCTATTGAGTCCACACGGCTCTCAAGATGGAGACGGCTGCGCCGCAACCTAGCAGCTAACAATGCTAACCACGACAACAATGCTGACAGAGCTAGAGCTAACAGTAGGGTTCAGAGGACCAGCTCAACCTCGGAGCCACAGCCACACACTGTATTACAATACATGTTTGCTGTAGTATAGCAGCTCATCAATAAAAAAAAGAATAAATAAAAAGAATATATACATGGTGCATTTATTTGAGATATATTGGTTTAATATAACACTTTTTGTCAGCTTTGTCTGACTTCTTGCATTCAATTTGATATTATAATCGTGTCCTCATTAGTGAAAATAAATCAATTGTATTAATTAGTGCAAATAGTTTTTATATAAAAAGGGGACTTGTTTAAATAAATAAATAAATATATATAAATAAAGCGCAGCAAAGCCCGGATGAGAACACTTACACACACACACACACACAGACCTACACACACACACACACACACACACACACACACACCTACACACACACACACACACACACACACACACACACCTACACACACACACACACCTACACACACACACACACACACACCTACACACACACACACACACACACACACACACACACACACACACACACACACACACACACACACACACCTACACACACACACACACACACACACACACACACACACACACACACACACACACACACACACACACACACACACACACACACACACACACACACACACACCTACACCTACACACACCTACACACATGCACAGAGTGACTTAATTCTCTACTCGGGTACACACTCCACTTTATCTCTGCATAGACAATAGTTGTGTGCTGCTATATTAATTATCTGAATATATAATTCAGCACTTTTAATAGAATCAATGAGTTTCTTTTGGGAGAGATGACCAATCTAAAACAAAAGGCAACACAACTTGTACTGCTGTCTCATAGTAATATAAGACAGCAGCAGCAGTTGTGTCACATGTCCTGTGAAGGCTGGAGGGTCACGTGACCAGCAAAAGGAAAAACATGTTGCCTTCTACAGTAAGCACAGACTTCATGTGCTTCCAACAAGATCAAAACATCTGCATTCTTACTTCCACTGGGTTTACATTCCACATTAATTGACAAACTGAAGCTGTGGCACCGAGAACGAGATGAAAGCAGCCATCTTCACCCAGGTTGTCACATTTATGCATGTTTAGGTGAAAGCAGGATGGAAACGTACTCACAGTCGTGGCTCGGGAGTGTTCACCATCACGCTGGTTACTGTACAGAAAGTAAATACAGATGAAGCCATTTAATTCATTTAGTAAAACTGTAGAAAAAACAATTAGGTTAATCATCGATTGATTGATTTATTACTTCATAACTTTAGATGAGAACATCAGAATCGAATGCACAGTTTGATGTTTGTGTGAGGCAAGTGAGGGCGAGGCAACAGGGAATAGACCAACATCTAGGACAACAGGATGGGTTGAGTGAAGAAGTATAGACAGATAGTCTGTCTGGTACAGGTGAGGGGTCAGGAACAGATACAGGGAGGCTACATGGTTTAGGTTCAGGGGCATGATGTTGGAAAAGCAATTAAGGCACACGGAGACATTCTGGCCACTGACGGAGGTGAAGGAGCTAGTGTACTGACTGGTGATTGGGAAATATGACAATATGAGAAAAGTCCGAGGGCATCTGGTGGACAGGTAGAGAATTGCAGTATAGAGATGCAGAGATTTGGGGGAAGTGGAAATGGGTTAAGAAGAACCCCATGAAAATATAAAAAATGCAAAAGTCTTTTTGTAATTGATTCCAAATCTGCACATAACTATATTAAAGTTAAGGTCTGATTAAGGTGAGACAACTAAGATGACTTGGTTATAGTTTGTGAATAATTAGTGCTCTGACGCAGGACGTGAACCGTCAGTTGCATCAAACAAACACATCCACACAAGTGCTCAGCTGCTGAGTGCATCGACACTGATAGTTGGCTTTGGACTGCCTATAAAGCACGATAACGGAGCCGGAGTTCCCATCTCTTCCCCGTCTCCCATCACCTCATAAATATATATTTAACCGAGCTTAATACTTCATTGCTTGTGCGAATGGAAGCCTTTTCACTGTGTCACATCCTGGGAGGTATTGATTTATCCGAGCTCTAATTGCTGCGCGACTGCCAACTGCTTCAGTGCTTCAGTGCTTGAGTGTTGCACTGGAGGATAAAAAGATGGTGGCTCTTGATTTGGGTTTTTCTTTTTTCTTTTTTTCCCTAGGCTGCGAATCTGTTGACATTTCCCTCTTAGTTAACCAGCCTTCAAACCCTGTTATAACCCATAACGTTCTTCTCTTCCACGTCTCTGGCTGGGTGAGACCTGTTAATGAGCAGGTGGGCACATAGAGTTGGTGCTGTGGCCTGTGGGCTGTATGTGTCTATTCTTTGACTCTCGTGTGCATTTTAAAACGTTGTGTGAAATTACTGTTTCAGTCTGACCTTCTTTTCTTTAAGCCACGCTGTAAAAAAAATACAAAATTCAGACTCCAGAAGAGGAGTCTGAATTTGGGAAATGTCATTCATGATAACATCCTTAATTCCCTTGTTCACCTGTTCCAGTGAGTCTGCACCAGTTCAGGTCCAAATGGTCTGCTACATTCTGCTGTTAAAGACATACTATGGTGATTGTTGACACTTCAAGTGATATGGAGCATCGTTTTCATGAAACTCATGAAAACGATGCAAATTCCTGCTGATGGTTTCACCTTATTCTGTGAAATGTGAGCTGGCGGTAGTCAAGTGCAAGGAAGAGTAGGAGCAATTGCACTGCTCATTTTCAGGTTCATACTTATGTTTTGGGGTTCTACTAGAACATGTTTATATTCTTTAAAGGTGCTAAATTCGATATTGAGAGCATTGAGATAACAATATAACAATATAGTGGAGTAATGTTTACCTGAGCAGAGAACGATAGCTCAGCTTCCGGCCACGTTGAGAGTCAATAGAAATGCTCCAAATCTCAAACATGTATTCACCCTCTGTCTCTGTTTTAGCGCCTGTCTCTTTAGGTCTTTAAGGGGGAGGGGGTCAATTTCATACCCAATTTAAATGTCTTTCTTCTGAGATAATAAGTTTACAGTTTTTACTGAACAATAGCTCCGTGCTTCTTTTTAAAGCTCTGTTGAGACACTGTATCAAAGCTTACCTATACGTAGTCAGCGCCCTCTCCTGGCAGATCTTTTTTGCAAATCCAGATTGTTCCTGTAATGAACTCAGCTGAGCTCAGCTACTCATTGCATCCTCGTTCGCTTAATATCATAATCTCTGTTTTGTGGGCATCTAATTGAATTGCTTTGATGTGTTTGTGTATTTTTCAGTTGGGAGGGAGGAAAGAGACCTGCAGTTATTACTCAAATGTGTTATTGTGGGAGAGGAGACTAATTGCTAACTAAGAGCCAGTTAGTGTGGGACGATAATTGCGAAGAACAGCAGAGCTAACGGGGGAATAGAAAACTAGGTTATATTGTGGCATAAATTGACTGAAGATAAATATGAACGGGAAATGTGCACAGGGTGGTGGAAAATCCAACGTCTTAATCACCCTCAAAGAACCATATTAGCGGTACTTTCTGCTAAATTGGAGCTGTATAGGACCAATGTTATCTTCAGGTCAGAGCGGTAGATTAAAGACTGGGATCATAAACTTTGGCTGATGTAAGTCATCTATACTTCCAGTGTAGCTAGTCCGATATATCAGAGCTTTCAGAAGTCCAAGGATTTGGATGGGGATTGGTTACATGTTGTCATTCTTTTCATTGATTGTTTGTAAAATGTCAAGAAGCTGGGTGATAGTGAGGGACTCTTTTGTAACCCTGAAATATTTTGGTTTAATTTCTGTCTCCATTTGTCAGTAAATTCACTGAAACTCAGAGCTCAGTCAAAGGTTTAGGAAAATAGCAGGGTTGACGTTAACTTGACTGACTGATGACTGTCGGGACTTGAACAGAGATCTCCGGGCACTGTCCATCGGTATTTGACGAGTTGGGAGTGAGACCCGGTTGATCGCGGTCTTTAAAGGACTATGCCAGGGGTCGCCAATAGGCGGACCGCGGTCCGGATCTGGACCCAGACGCTGTCCTATCCGGACCCGGACGTATAATTGATGGATAATTGAGAAATATACATTTTGGCGGAACGCTTCTGTTTTAACCTGCGCAGCTTTTCTGGCCTTTACGGCATTCATTCAGCAGTTCAGGAAACACACCGACCAATTACATGCATTGTAAATAATCTCACGTGACGCTACTCAGCCAATCGAATGTTTATTCCAAAATGCATCGTGAGTCGAGTGAGATCACGCAGACAGGCGGGAGACGGAGCGAGAGCAGTGAGAGAGAAGCAGTGAGAGGAGTGAGTAAGTCGGAGAAGCAAGTTAACATGGCGTGCTCTAAAAAGAGAAAAGTGGACCTCGAAAACAGCTTTAACAAAGAATGGACGGACTCGTATTTGTTCATGGTCCGTGTACGCTTTAGTCATCTGTTTTACCGTTCATTCTATAATACGGAAATACCATGGTATTCTCGTGTTTCGTTTCAAACCAGAAAACGGAAATGGGCGGTCGTATTTCCGTTTTTGGTTCTGAATTCAAAAACGGAAAACGTGTAACGGGTAAAGGATTCCGCGGGTAACGGATCCGCGCGTAATGGGTTCCACGCGTAACGGGTTCCACGTGTAACGGGTTCCACGCGTAACGGGTTGCACAGTTTCCACAGGTAACGGGTTCCATGCGTAACAGGTTCCACGCGTAACGGGTTCCACAGTTTCCACAGGTAACGGGTTCCATGCGTAACAGGTTCCACGCGTAACGGGTTCCACAGTTTCCACAGGTAACGGGTTCCATGCGTAACAGGTTCCACGCGTAACGGGTTCCACAGGTAACGGGTTCCACGCGTAACCGATTCCACAGGTTCCACGCATAACGGATTCCACACGTAACGGGTTCCACGCATAACAGATTCCACAGGTTCCATACATAACGGGTTCCGTGCGTAACGGGTTCCGTGCGTAACGGGTTCCGTGCGTAACAGGTTCCGTGCGTAACAGATTCCATATGTAACGCGTTCCACGCGTAACGGATTCCACGGGTTCCGTGCGTAATGGGTTCCGTGCGTAACAGATTCTGTATATAACGGGTTCCACGCGTAACGGGTTCCACGCATAACGGGTTCCAAGTGTAACAGGTTCCACGCGTAACGGGTTCCACGCGTAACGGTTCCACGCGTAACGGGTTCCACAGTTTCCACAGGTAACGGGTTCCACGCCTAACCGATTCCACGGGTTGTAAAAAACAAAAACAAAAAGTTATTTTTTGTGTATTTTATTTTTAGATGGAGCCATTATTTTACTTGAAATGAGAGAAGAACATTTATTTATGTATTTCTATGTATTATTTATAATCTATTTGAAAACTGAAAATAATAATTGTTAAAATATAATTGATGTGTACTTTCTTTATTAGATTTGACAGTTGTTGACTACACAGATACGTTACTACTACTAGACTTCTTGAATATATATATATATATATATATATATATATATATATATATATATATATATATGGCACTAAGTGGCGCGAGTTAGATATTATTGTAATGTTCCGGACCTTTGCCCGAAGAGATTTTCTCAATCTGGACCTTTTGGAATTTGAATTGAAGACCCCTGGACTATGCCATTGCTGAATGTCAGCAGTTGGACAGGGCTACCAGCTTTTCTTTACTCCAACGTCTGCTCTGTGTCCACCAGTGGTGGGCCTTCAGGGCCAGCAAAGTCTTCTCTGCTGGCCCAAACAGAATCACAAAGTTAAAGCTATTTTATTATTTAATAACTTTTTTTTCCTGACCCAGACAGGACAAGGATTTGTACGAACGGTATTCCTGGCTAACAGCGTCGGAGAAGCGTTGCACATGTTATGGCTAAGAACGCGTTTTATTTGCGACTGAGCGTCTTGGTGTTTGGAGCTACGCTGGATTTGCTAACCTGAGGTGGCTAACCAAGGTAGCAACACGACACCATAGCACGACAGGACACTTACAAGCTACGGTGCTTTTGAAAACCTTTGCTGAGACCCGAGTGGATCTACAACTCAACGAACACGTTCACAGGAGGACCTCTGGCTGGAACCGAACCGCACCGATGTTCTGTACAACCGCGGTATTAAACTCTTTGTAATCAAAGAAAGGAGGATGGACTTTGTCTTTAAGTGAACAGCAGCTTTGGTTAGTGAAGTGCTTTTGTGTTTTTACATCTGCAGTAGCGTTACTACTGTGTTACTTTGTCTATGGTGTCGTTTTTAGGATATGGTGAATATTGTTATATATATATAATATAATATAATATAATATACTAGTGCATTTTCCAAATGCACTAGTATATTATATTATATATTAAATAATAACCTGTAGCCATGGCATCATAATGAGCTTATTAGGAGGTGGTTCAACTGTAGAAGGACAGCACTGAAGGCCCAGGTATAAAATGCACGGTGGTGAGCACTGCTGGCATCGCTGACTATGTCTGCAGGGCTCCAGGCACGAACTGACAATGCCGTTGAATCCTCTACAAACTGTTTAATTTGGGAGGACTGCAGGTTCAGCCCTCTGACCTTCAGCCCTCTTCAGGACAGGCTGCGTCCTTCTTAGGAGGGCGGAGAAGCCTGAAAGAGGACACAGCTGCAGACACTCTGTCTAAGAGCAGTCCTCATTATGATCTGTCTCTCTCTCTCTCTTCCTCCCTGCAGCATTGTGTCGCTGTTCAGGTTTTCTTTAGCGGGGGAAACAGGGGCGTCCCAGTGATTCTGTCCCCGGGGCTTCCAGATGCTAATTTGGTGTTGACATGCTAGCTGGAGAATGCAGCCTCTCTAGTCACTTCTGCAACAACCCGAAAACTTAGCAACATAGGCTGTTTGTCTCATTCATCTTTGTTTTCCATGAATACATTTATAGAGCTCCTCTATAAAAAAACAAACTCTTGTGGTACCACCCTCCCCCCAAAAACCTTCACCCCATCTGACTTTGACTTCTGAAATGAGAATTCAGGACTGTTGGCACCTTGGCCGATGTTTTAAGCGTTCACCAGGTTGGGGAAGCGTCATTAGCATTGACATTAGCAGCTGCCATCTCACAGCCTCTGAACTTTAAAGACTGTCGGGGTTCAAAGACTCTGCCTCCATAAACAGATCTTTGGGAAGGGGGGGGGGGGGAGTTGGGAGGGAATATTTCAGAGAGATTAGGTGAAGGAGAAAAAGGGCGAAGTTGCAAAAGAAAGAAGAAATCCCAGTGGTAGCGCTGGGGAGTGGCTGTGCTGCTTTAGTATCTCACATCCACTCATCCTTCCTTTTCTCTCCATTTCTTTTACATTCATTCAACAAACATTATGCATTTTTAAAGACGCAGTCCATTTTTCAATTTTCCAAAAAACGGACAAGATCACGAGATCACGATCAGCCCCCGACCTGTCCAGGGTGTTCGCCGCCATTCGCCCAATGTTAATAGATGCAATGTTTCTCAATCTCTGCACTGGATGCACACAGAGGAAAGTGATATCCATCTCCTAATCTTACGTCTTTGCAAGCCAGCAAACAAGCGTATTTTGAAAAAATGCCAGTGTTCCTTTGAAGCGGGCAGAAAATGCAGCCCATATGCACAGTGGTAAGAACGCTTGTATGTGCCTGCATGAAGCCCAAGCAGCTGTGAGAAGAAAGTGGGATTAACAAAGCTGATTTAAAAGGATTAGAGGGTCCAACAGGAAACAGAGGACCACCAGGACACCTTCTGATCCACATGGGCATGCGCACACACACACACACACATACAAATGTCAAGTGTTCCATAATCCTCTTCAAGTGCATTTCAAGTCACAAATTCTTTGCCCCCATATTCATTGGGATTCAATCCGTAAAAGCCAGTGCAGTTGACAGACGTGACAGCGGAGGAAGAAGAGGACAACAGACATGTGGAGAGATTACTGTGGAGAACAGAAACAACATTCAGTGTGACCTGAAATGGTGCAAGATGATCACAGACAGAACAAGTGCTGCTAAAATGGCTCATGAAAGTAAATATGCTCTGCAGGAAGCTGTCAGAACACATTTCGGTCCATTTAGGCTACGCTACTTAGGTTAGGGTTAGAAGAAATCATGGTTTGGCTTGAAATAAGTACGCTTGTACTCGACCTTTGGTTTCTTATGGGAAACGTGAGTCCTGTGTTTGTTCAACCTGTCCACCACCGCTCCCACCTGCCCATTGTGGACTAATAATTACGGGGATGAGTTTACATTGGACGAATGCACTGATGCGTTTGTATCTGACGCCGAGGGCCACAGACCAAGCGTCTGTTTTTGACGCCCTGGAACTTAGACCAGGCTGTCAAATGAGTAGCCTGTTACGTTATTTAAGTTACGAACTTAAATCAAAACTAAAAAGGTCAACTTTGATTTTTGGTTTCACACAGGACAGAAACAGCGGTGTCCTGGGTGAAAGTCCTGTGTTTGTTTGACCTATCCATCCACCCCGACTTCCTCCACATGCGGACTTCTGCAGACAATGTTTAGAAATGTATTCGTGATCCATCAAAAAGAAACGTAACCTGGGAGAAATTACGTGTTAACTGACGAGCAGTTTTGTTGTACATGAACAGAATTCTGGGGTGACCAGGCTGACTCTTGTGCCCCTTACGTCCAACGAAAGGGAAATCTTAATGCTACAGGATACAATGTTTCCAACTTAGTGTCAATAGGTGTTTGCTCATCTCATATTTAGAGATGACAATGCCACTCGTGCACAAAGTCCATAAAGAAAAGTTTCTTTGTTGAGGAAGAACTTGATTGGTTTTAACAGAGCCTTGACCTTAACCCCATCCAGAACTGCTGACTGTGAGCCGGGCCTCATCACCCAACATCAGTGTTGGACCTCACTAATACTCTTAGTAAATCCTAACAGCCAGGTTCTGTGTTCCTGTGGAGAGCCTGAGGTTTGGGAATAACATATTCTACATAACTCAAGGGTGCCGATTAGTCAAACAGACACTTCAGGACTGCAACAACAAACTGTTTGACTTTTGGAGTATTCTCTTTGTGCTAAGCTAGGCTACATACATTGTGAACCACTCTCTATACTGAATGCACAGAGATTAAACCGATTCTTTCATCTGATTCTGGGCAACCACATTTCTCAGATTGCTGGAGTGATTTATTGAAAAGCTCAGAAAAGGTGTTATATTTCAGTGATTTTATAACAACTATTGATCAATCATTGTGGACAAATGAAAGGGTTGTGTTACATCTGATCCTGTTTGCCATCTCTATACTGTAACTCTGATTTCAGCTGCCAGTTATTCAACAACTCAATATCTGCACCAGGACCTTCACAAGGACTGCAGCCAATGGAAAGACACACACAGGAGCTTGAAACCTAATTGTGCTGAGTGGCACTTATGGTGTTCACGGTACACAAACACATTTTGTGGATGTAAATTCAATTATGGAAGGACAAGACACCTTCAGTTTTCCCATGTTTCCATGTGGTTGTATAAAAAAAACAAAAAAAACATGTCAAATACGCACAGCTCTTCATTCAATACATTTAGTTGTTTTTTTACTATCTTTGAACTCGGGTTTAGACTTCGGTTGTCCTGTTCACCGATCATGTTGCCAGGCTTCCAGTCTTGTGGAGCAGTTGTCTTTAACATCTGCTGTAGACTCGCGGTGACCCTGGAGAGTTTACCTGAGCTTGAACCCTGTCTCCTAAAATGTAAGTCTATATTGTGCAACGGACATTGTTTTTATGAAACCTATTGTCTCCTGGATGTCAATAAAGATCGCCCCCACCTCCCCCTTACAATATCCGTTTGACAATACCCATCTCAATTATGTTTCCTCATTTAGCATCAAGTAATGTATACATATCTTTACCAATCAGGTTTGCTTCGAATGCACCAAAACTATTTTTGATGAATGAGAATTCTTGGTATCAGTGACGATAATCCCTTTTACAGAATGCATCCTAAAGCATGTCGATGTGAGGTGGAACTCTTTATAACATCTGAACTGTTGTCAGAAAGAAGAAAACCTGAGTGTTGTAAACTAAAGCCAGAGATGGTCTCAGTGTTCCTGGATTACATTTCATTTACCCTTATGTTCTTCAAACCGATCCTTCGTTTGTAGGAATCACGGGATGGAGGACCTAACTTAACTGAACCCTTTTATCTGCAGCTTAAAGCAATACCTTAAATGATTCAGAACAATCACACACACACACACACACACACACACACACACACACACACACACACACACACACACACACACACACTCTCCTCATTGGCTGACTGCTGCTTGACAACCGGGGGGGTACCCAGGGGGAAAAATCTTCTCATCGCCATGGCTACAGGGACCGGGGATGACGGCATTAATTATTTTAGCATCGGGAGGGACTGAGGCTGACGCCTGGTGGGACGGCGGTGGAGGGTCAATAGTAATTAACTAGTGCCTGCTCTCTCAAGTGTCACTTCCTGTGCCCGGGGTGCGTAAGCGGGAGGTCGACATGTACTCCTGTAATTACTGCGTGTTCAATTTCTCGTCTTTGCTCTCATTAGTTTGATTGCTCGACTAAAATGATCAGCAGTGAAACTCATTGAACGGGTTCAGATGTCAGTCTTCTTGGTGTGATTGGCTTTTCTTTCTTTCTCCTTTATCTTCTCTTCTTTATCTTTTCGTTTTGTTTTGATGAGGCGCTGTTAGCATTTCGCTCCTGATGCACCTGCGCCGCTTGGCCTTGAGTGTGATTTCACATCACTCACGGTAATTGTATGGTGTTCTTCTAGTGTCATTATTGCATTTCTGCGCGAGTGTGCATGCGCATGTTCGACACAAACAAACAAACAAGTTTCAAAGATCTTACAACCAAAACCCTGTAATAAGCATGCTTTCTACAGTCTTTGTATTTCACTTCACACATGGAACTAAATAGATTTCGTGCCATTACAGCCCTAATAATATCCCCCAAAGTTCTTCCCAGCTAATAGTTTTGTTTTTTTCCACACAGCGGAAGAAAGTTTATGCAGCTTTAGGAGTGGGGCAACAGAAACATGCTTTAGTTAGCTTAGCTTAGCATAAAGACTGAGGGGGAAACAGCTATGTGGTGCAGCTGTTGAGCCCTCTAAAACAATCTGACACAATCAGGGAGTGTATCTTTAAGATGTGATGATGTATTATGAGTCATGTGTGTGTGTGTGTGTGTGTGTGTGTGTGTGTGTGTGTGTGTGTGTGTGTGTGTGTGTGTGTGTGCGTGTGTGTGTGTGCGTGTGTGTGCACGTCTGTTTGAATGAAGTCACAGTATATTTTTAAATCTGATGTGATATGGTGTGATGACACCAGCATCTTTGTGTGCTCAGGAGAAGACTTTTTTCCTGTAAAACGATGAGATCATTCCTCCAACAGAGAACTCTTGCTCTACTCCGACATGTTTTATTCAGAGATGACATCATGTTACTGGAAGACTTCGCTTCGCTCTCCAATGAAGGTCATGCGAAGCAGAAAGCAGGCCGGGGGAGCGGAGAGTGTGAGGTTGTGAAAAAATCTTCTAAACTGCAGTTTTTTAGTTTGTGCTTCTGGTGGTTTTCTTTCTGTGAACCAGAAGCCTTATCGCACAAACTGCATCCACCCACACACCCACGCATACACCTACACACACATTCGCACTAGTAACACACATGGATAGACACAACGTGAACACACATGCCCAGTTGCCCCCCTGAAACTCTCCGCTGTGCAGAAAGTTCTCAAACTGCTTTCCGCCTCCTCACCTCCTGTCTGTACTTCATCTCCATCCATCCTTCCATCTTTGAATCCACCCATCCCTCATCTGTCCTCGTGGTCCCTTCCCCCGCTCCGTGCGGTGCTGGCATGACAGTTTGTCCAGGGAATATAACACTTGTGTTTTGGTGTTTTGAAATGGAAGGAGGAAGTTGAAGACTCAGTTTAATTATGGTAAACGTAAACGCAACTGAAAATAATTTGGTTCTGCCCAAATTTCTCTGCCTTCCCTCGATGTGCAGCGGGATCTAGACAGAAGCACTGCGAAGCAATGATTGTGTTGTTTTTAAAATAGCAGAATACCACCTACTCGTTGTTTTCAAGAGAGATGAGCAGACAGACACACAAACAAAATGATACTTCATCAACTTTTTATAAAACAACTTCTGACAAAAAACATTTCCATCTCCCTTCAAAGGGCTGTAATTCACTACTTACATCTCTACTGTTTCTGCTGTTTCATTTGCTATGAATGAAGGATAAAACTGGTGTTGCCTTTAATGTAAAAAAAGACCACTTGACAGCACGTTACCTTGTGGTGGAATGGTAATAATTTAACGTAAGGTTTAGGCAACAAAACTACTTGGTTTGGCTACAAAACTTAAAAGATCAGTTTAGATTTAAAATAAATAAAGCATAAGTTCAGTCATTGCATGCCTAAGCCCGTAGTTTATTTCTCATACATCAGCCAATCACTCCTCAGGCATGCTCACTCATTATGTCCTGCTGTCATTGTTCGGGGCTGTCAATCATGATATCAGCTGTTCTGATCAGCTGGTCTCCTCTATCCAATAGCACAACGACACAATGACATCGTTGGCCTATCATCTTGCTGCTGACTCTCTTAAATATGATTGTCTCTCTACCTTCAGTACGTTCATGTTGCTGTTACGCTCCCCTCCACCTCCCCATCTCCAGCCAATCTTTGCAGATTCATCAGCTTCATCAACTCATCATTCTATCAGCCTCAGCACCACCACCAGTGTCTGGACTCCACGGGGGGTTTATCTTCTGCTGCTCAGGGCAGACGCTCCTCCATTACAAATCTCCCTGTAGAGTCCAAGCGCCAAAGACTCTGAAGACTTTATCATCACATATCATCTGTTAATAATAAACTATTATCTTGTCTCTCTTGATTGAATGTTTTGTACATTTTCACGTAGCCTAAGTAACTTTAAATATCTGTTTGGGTTAAAAGAACTGTGTCCTGACGTAGCGTCTTAAATAGCCTCTGTAACTTAAAAGATAAGTTAGAGTTAAAAGAACCATGCATGTTTCACAACTTCTTACGTAGCATACATGACTTAAAAAATCAGTTTGGGTTAAAAGAACTTACATTACATCTTACATAGCAGAAAACTATGTAGGACACAAACACCAGTCTCTGAGATCAGGCTGGAAATTGATGTCAGTCACACCTTTACAGTGTATGAGTAGTGACAACAGACAGTGGTTCAAGTCCTCTGAACTTTCCTCCGACACACTGAGGTGTTTAGATCAGGACACCAAACAGACTCTACATAGAGTTTCCTTATCTCCTCTTTCAGCTGCTCCTCTATCTGCTCTGCGCCATCTGCACATTTGAATAAATGCCACAAGTACTTAGCTTGCATTTCTTACATCTCTGCCTGAATAACTGCCACGGATCTTTTGGATTTTGTCTTTTTGAGGTCTGAACTCTCTGAGGAAGATGCTATCGGGACATAAAACGAACATCTGCTGCTCTTCAGATGCATGTAACCACACATGTAACCACACATGTAACCACACATGTACACCACACATGTAACCACACATGTAACCACACATGTAACCACACATGTACACCACACATGTACACCACACATGTAACCATACATGTACACCACACATGTAACCACACATGTACACCACACATGTACACCACACATGTAACCACACATGTACACCACACATGTAACCACACATGTAACCACACATGTAACCACACATGTACACCACACATGTAACCACACATGTACACCACACATGTAACCACACATGTACACCACACATGTAACCACACATGTACACCACACATGTAACCACACATGTACACCACACATGTAACCACACATGTAACCACACATGTAACCACACATGTACACCACACATGTACACCACACATGTAACCACACATGTACACCACACATGTAACCACACATGTAACCACACATGTACACCACACATGTAACCACACATGTACACCACACATGTAACCACACATGTACACCACACATGTAACCACACATGTACACCACACATGTAACCACACATGTACACCACACATGTACACCACATATGTAACCACACATGTAACCACACATGTACACCACACATGTACACCACACATGTAACCATACATGTACACCACACATGTAACCACACATGTACACCACACATGTAACCACACATGTACACCACACATGTACACCACACATGTAACCACACATGTACACCACACATGTACACCACACATGTAACCACACATGTACACCACACATGTAACCACACATGTAACCACACATGTAACCACACATGTACACCACACATGTACACCACACATGTAACCACACATGTACACCACACATGTAACCACACATGTAACCACACATGTACACCACACATGTAACCACACATGTACACCACACATGTAACCTCACATGTAACCACACATGTAACCTCACATGTACACCACACATGTAACCACACATGTACACCACACATGTAACCTCACATGTAACCACACATGTAACCTCACATGTACACCACACATGTAACCACACATGTACACCACACATGTACACCACACATGTAACCACACATGTACACCACACATGTAACCACACATGTACACCACACATGTAACCACACATGTACACCACACATGTAACCACACATGTAACCACACATGTACACCACACATGTAACCACACATGTAACCAAACATGTAACCACACATGTAACCACACATGTAACCACACATGTACACCACACATGTAACCACACATGTACACCACACATGTAACCACACATGTACACCACACATGTACACCACACATGTAACCACACATGTAACCACACATGTACACCACACATGCAACCACACATGTAACCACACATGTACACCACACATGTAACCACACATGTAACCACACATGTACACCACACATGTAACCACACATGTAACCACACATGTAACCACACATGTACACCACACATGTAACCACACATGTAACCAAACATGTAACCACACATGTAACCACACATGTAACCACACATGTAACCACACATGTACACCACACATGTAACCACACATGTACACCACACATGTACACCACACATGTAACCACACATGTAACCACACATGTAACCACACATGTAACCACACATGTACACCACACATGTAACCACACATGTACACCACACATGTACACCACACATGTAACCACACATGTAACCACACATGTACACCACACATGTAACCACACATGTAACCACACATGTACACCACACATGTAACCACACATGTACACCACACATGTACACCACACATGTAACCACACATGTAACCACACATGTACACCACACATGTAACCACACATGTAACCACACATGTACACCACACATGTAACCACACATGTAACCACACATGTAACCACACTCTTTATATATGAAATATCTTCAGAAGGAAAAGTCTTTGACTTCCAAATATTATCACGATTGCATGACTTTCCTAATGTACTCTTGTTTCCTGGTTCAGTGGGTACTGATATATTTAGATGTGAGTTCAACATTAACCAGCTACTTTGTTTACATCTGTTTCACTACTTTGAAGCTGTTGTGTGTTAAGAATTGAAGACATATTTGGTCGTACGTCTACAGTGAATGTAATTATTTCTGAGCTATAAGCTGGCAGACCGAACGTTCATCAGCCCAGCGGTGACATCTGCAGTGTTTGGTAGCCAAGGATTCATCTATTAGGTATCTGTGCGTGTGTGTGTGTGTGTGTGTGTGTGTGTGTGTGTGTGTGTGTGTGTGTGTGTGTGTGTGTGTGTGTGTGTGTGTGTGTGTGTGCGTGCGTGCGTGCGTGTGTGTGTGTGCCGGTTGTGATGAACCACAGGCTACAAAATATGTCTTGTTGGAAGGATTGCTGGAGGTTAAATAAGAATCTGAAACAGAAGACAGAAAGCTCTTTAATTCCATATGAGCCAAGGCAGGAGTGGTGTTATTTTTCAGTTTTGTCTTCCTTCGCTGTTGTCCCTCAGGACATCACCATTGAAATATGTGTGTGTGTGTGTGTGTGTTTCTGTGCAGCCACCTGCTGAGAAGCGCATAGAAACCAGACTGGGATTTTGTTTTGGCGTCAATACTTCAGGGTCTGACTGATAAGCTTGGCCTTAGGGGAGAAAGCGAACCAAAATAACAACCCAGAGACGGAGAGGGCTTCGCTGTCAAGAAAGAAAAAGCATGTCAGGGAACAAAGATGACAAGACAGCACAACAGTGCAAGTATAGTTAGGTCCAGAAGTGCTCGGCTCATTTTCTTTATTTGTCATGCTGGGAAAAAATGAGGGATTGTCGAAAATAGAATTTGGAAAATTTTGTTTTACAGGCTCACAGTGAAACTGTCACATTAGCCCTCCATAGCTGAAGGCCAGCACTCACTGGGCGTCAAAGCTCCATAGCGTCTTCATCATGGTTCAAACCTCCAAGTGTTCCAGAAGTGGAGCATCTTTAAGTCTGTTCTTCACTAGCCACATTTCCATTGTGATCTTTAATTGTTTTAACAGTATTTTCTGTGTTTTTCAAGCTCATCTAGCCCACCTTTCCAGCTCATTTCTATAATTTCATATGCAAAGTGAACATTGGGACATCGGATTGTCTCTGGCTGCTGCAACACAGCTGGACAACAAGTCCTCCAAATGAAATAAAGAAATCCTAATGTTCTGATCAGAACCCCCTAAAGGAGGACAACATCATTTGTTTGTGCATTTTAAACTGTTGCAAATGATCTTTGAGAATCGTCCTACACTGTGATTAAGGTCCGGTTACGCTAAGGCACAAAAATAAAATTGGTTGGGTTACGGGAAAGAGCTTTGGGTTCAAATTTGTACTTTGTGAAAGTAAGGGAACAATGGTGGTCAAAGGAAGCCAATTGTGATTGTTGTTATTCAAAGACCGACGTTTCGTTGAACGATCCATCCAACCGTCCTCCTCCCTTTGGGCGTACGAATTTTCCCCGTGATGAACAGCAGACGATTCTAATTACCGTATTTTCCGCACTATAGGGCGCACTGGATTATAAGGCGCACTGTCAATGAATGGTCTATTTTCGATCTTTTTTCATATATAAAGCGCACCAGACTATAAGGCGCGGGCGCTCTGAAGAAATCTGTAGATTCTCCACTTCCGTGTCCGTATTCTCACGAGATAGTACGAGACTCACACAGCGAGATGTGATGCATATGACGAGCTTATGACGATCTGGGGGACGGACTGTTTACATCGTGTAGTGTAGCTTGTTAGCTCGTTAGTTAGCACGTCTGCTAACGGCAGCGTTCTGAGACAGCTGTAGCTTTATGATTACAGACATGTAAACACACAGAATAAATAATGGCCATCAGTGAGAAACTGAGTTGTGTTGTGAGAACAAGTGAACAGCTGGGCAGGTGTCTTGAGAGATAGAGGCAGATTACCCCTAGCTTGTTAGCTCGTTAGTTAGCACGTCTGCTAACGGCAGCGTTCTGAGACAGCTGTAGCTTTATGATTACAGACATGTAAACACACAGTTAGTGGAGTCTGCGTGACTCACACAGCGAGCTATGATACGTATGCATGCTTATGCTTACACCTTGTCCAGAACTACCGGTGAGACTCTGACTACGGTAGCCGTAATGCTGCAAGCGGTGCGGCTTTGTAGTTTACCAAAGTCGTACTAAAACATTTTGACAGAGCGCCGTGTACCACACAAAATCGCTTCGAGGTCAGTAAACACAACCAGAATTAATCCATATATAAGGCGCTCCGGATTATAAGGCGCACTGTCGTTTTTTGAGAAAATTAAAGGCTTTTAAGTGCGCCTTATAGTGCGGAAAATACGGTAAATGAAAGTTAAAAAGAGTCACCCAGCCTGCTCCCTATTGGCTTTAAATAAAGTAGTATTCCAGCTAAATGTGGCTCTCTGTAGTGCAACTGTTGAGCAACAACAGAGCTCTAGAGACTGCAGACACACATTATTTTATTTAACAATATGAACCTTTTACTTGAACAAATATTATACATAGCTGTACTAGATGACAGGATTATATACTGAACCAAACAGTTAATGTGCTGTGGAACTAAGACTGTGTGAGAGGTGATCATTCTCACTATGACTGACCTCTTTCACACATATTCTCATTCGATTTAGTAATATCCGTTTCTTTCTCTTTTGCAGCACCTTTGGCCATAACCGGTAGTGGGAAAGTACAGCTCGTGATTTTTCCTGAAATGTCGCCACAGACCACCAGTTTTTAAGTCTTTCATCAGTGGTCCAAAGGCTCGACTGTTACCTCATTCAACAATAGATAGTGACCTAACAGATAGGTAAAGGAACATCGTATCACTTACTGTACATGTGTTGAATAATGCAGCTGTGTAACACTGCTGACTTCTGTCTATAGTATTAACAACAGCATTTGTAAAGCATACAATATAAAATAAGCCCTCTAGAACAGAAACAGAGGCCACGACGTACCTCACAATGTGTGAGTCTTCATTTCCACCTTCTTTCATACTCTAGTCCTGTGGAAGACCTGAGGATGGAGGGGCAGCGTGTGTTGGGGGGGGGGGGCGGGGGGGTACTGAATAATTCAGCTGTTCTGCCCAAATTCTGTGGTGAAGCCAGGCAGAAAGACGACAACATGCAGTGTGTGTGTGTGTGTGTGTGTGTGTGTGTGTGTGTGTGAGGGCAGCAGAGAAGGTCAGACATGTTGGGGGGATTTAAATGGGATTTCCTTTCCTTCAGCTTTAAAAAGGGGCAGCGGAGACACAACATTGAAACTGGGTCAAGGTGAGTGTACCCCCCCACCCACACCCACACACACACACACACACACGGGGGGGGAGGTCTGGAGGAGACCACAGAGCGATGGAGAGATCACCCAGAAAATGGCTGTTTTTCTGATAAAAGAAAGAAAAAAAAGGACAAAAAAACATCCTCGTGTACTTCCTTGTGGCACTCATTTTGGCAGACATTGAACCATCAACCATTATGAGTTATATAGCTACAGTAGTGCAATGAAGCATCTCCCTGTTACCTAGCCGACAGTATCCATGGAGGCAGCTACACATGTCTGTGGGGCTTTCTCTTTGTGTGTCTGCTTTATGATTTAGAGAAAAATAAAAGACAAAAGACGAGCTCATGTTGAGATCACCAGGAAACATGATTTCCAGTGTTTTGTACTGAATGTACCGTAGTTCGATCAGGGCTGAGAGGACCCAGAGGACCTCACAGCGTGTTGGAGGACGCAACAGAGGCTTCAACATAACCAGGCTGTCTGTCCCACGTCTTCATTTCTTTCACAAAATAAGATAAGGAAGAAAAGATTTAGCATTATTCCTCATGTTCACGTGTTTCGGCAACTCGTTCTCACTCAAGTAGAGCGAGGTCAGTGCTCCGTTTAGTGTCCGTATGAGACGCACCAGGCTTTCAGCTGATGTAAACCCATTCATGTCATTATTACACGACCAGAACAACTCATATCAATTAAATAGCAAGAAAGCCTGCATGGAGCAGGTGATAGAGGAGGACACACACAGGAGACCGTGATCCGTGTCCCATGTGGAACCAAGACAATGCTGAGTTCTTTCCCCACAGTTTAGTTTAGTTGCGTAACTTCCGGACTTGCTAACACCAGCTACGCCAACGTGGTTATTTTACGCAGTAAACATCATTTATTTTACTCAAACCATGATCGTTTCCAAAGCCTAAGTGTCAATTCTCTGCTTGTGACATGCTTAGTGTCTTTACAAAATAAAACTTGTTTCCACTTGTTACGTGCATACAGTCTCTTTTCAAAATAAACTTCCAACGTAGGTGTAGGACAGGCTGTCCCTGCCACGTCCAAAAGTGACGCCAGAGAGGTACCTCGAGCGTCAGAGTTTGAAGCGCAGGGACACTGGCGAAGGGTTGGTATTTGGTGAGTTAGGAGTGAGTTGGGAGTGAGTTGGGAGTGAGCTGGGAGTGAGTTGGGAGTGAGTTGGGAGTGAGTTGGGAGTGAGTTGGGAGTGGGTGGAGATCTATAGTCGGCTTAGTGTGGACGTAGCCTCGTTGCAGTTGCTCATAGAATGTAATTGAAAACACATGTTGCCATTGGAAATACTTGTTTGTTATTGAGTGGCCGCTGCCGGTTCAAATCGTACAACAGAAAACTCCATTGTTAGCGCTCGACTGATAATCAGAATTGTCATTTTGGTTCTCTTCATTATTCAGTGTGTTCTTAAAAGGATGCACACAGCTCTGAAATGTGATAGCTCGCTATGGAGGAGGTAGATATTGCCTTTAGCTCTGATTGGTTGACTGCCATTGACAATGACCACAAGGCCAGACCTGTTTGAATAGCTGAGCAAAGCTTTTTTTGTGCACAGACCGTTTGTGTTGTTGTGCAGTTGATTGCATTTGTGTTTATTTGTATGCGTGTGCATTACTGTGTGTGTGTGTGTGTGACAGTGACAAATGGGAGCAGTTTGGAGTCCATCGGTGAAGTGGCTGCTGCTTTGTGTGGCTGATGATAGCTAACAACAATTGCTATGAGTCTTAAAATGACTTGTAATTACATTGTGCATTTCATAACCAGGTCCCGAGCTCGTTACACGGCGAGATTCTGTTTTTGTGTCACGTTAGCGCCGTCACTTCTGTGGCACTGACAAACGACCACGTCTGCAGGATGCTCGACATGGGCCGGCATCAGCACGGGGTCTAATTCAATTTAGTCCAAATTTGTTCTAGCGATCTGCTCATTAAGTTCGCCGCTGTGTTTGTCTTCAGACAACATTAGTTGAAAGTAGATCTATACGCTGTAATTGAACTTCTGTGTAAACCAGGCCAACACAAACTCATTTCTAATGACTTTGATCCATTTGACTGATAAGTAATAGAGAAGACAAACAGGAGGGGACACTGGCTTATGAAGATAATTAATGTCCACCCCCCAGGAAATGGTGTCGTGGTCAGAAAACTCCTGCTGAACTGTATGTGTCATCACCTTGTGCGTGCTTCGGTCTCCTCGCCAAACAAATTAAATTAGGGAGTTAGCGAGCTATTAAAAAGGTAATCTCTGAGTTTCTCTTCTTTTTTTTTTAATTGATGGATTACACGTCCAAGACGTCCAAGTTTTTAGGTCTCTAGAAGTTCAGCAGTGATGTAAAGTTTGCATGATTGCAAAAACTGAAAGGACAGCAGAAAGCGTGAGCAAATACATCACAGAATACACTTTACACCGTATAATAGTGTAATATAGCTGCTGTCATTGTTTAAGAGTTACAGGAGTTCACCTCTTCACAAGATGTATGGAGAAGGAAGCGATGAAGTAACTCCTCATCTTAATATCTGTGAGTGAGTGACTGTGCACCTCTGTGTCCTTCCACGGCTAATCTCACATTATGCTGCAGCAAACTGCATTGTTTTGGCTGCACCGCTCTCGTGGTTGCAGTGACTCACACTTGTATTGGCTGTGTTGTACCATTGCCATGGACTGCCTCTGAACCAGCCCTGGTGATTTCAAGCCAGTTGCCTGCATTCATCGCCGCTTCTTTTTGAATTTGAATGATGTTTGTTTTATGACGCCGAACACTATATCGCTGCAGATATTGCCCCTATGTTGCAACACGGTAAAAGCTCCATTATTGCCATTCGGCAATGATTGAAGGTTGCTAGAAGTGCTTTTGTACTAGCTCCTGTTTTAATCTATGCAGCCAACTATTTGCACTTTTTAAGTCTATTTCTCCGACAATACGTGCGTAAACTTGAGGTTTATGCCCAATAAACAGGCAAATAACATGTTTTAAACAAACACATTTTCCAACCAGTGGAGCAGAGTGTGTAGTATTGACGCACAGGTCAAGATTTTTTAATACCCACCAACCGCCAACTTTATCCATTATAGTCGACCAACGGTCTGGACTGAGCTCCACAGAACTCTCCAAGGGGCTGATCCTGCTGCCAGAGTGCTCTCTCTCTACCGCCCACAGTATTGGGAGGATATAGGCTAAGTAAACAGTGAATTTGAAATAATAACCTACATATGTCAGCTCATGCTGTATTGTTCATCCTATCGTGTTTGTCTTCACTGTGTCCACAGTTTCAGAATCTGACCTCTTCTGATGTTGCTTTGAGTTCCAACCAGCTCAGTGAAAGTTCACGTACTGACGTGTGTCGCCCCCTGAGTATTGTGTTCAGTTGTTTTTTTCATGTTCCAAATGTTAATATGTATTGGTGTTAGTTTGTTAGGTGTCTGTTCACAACATGATGGTTTATGTTGGTGATTGTCACGTTTGTGCTGTTTTATAGAGGCCAGCTGCATTTTACAGCAATGTCCTGAAATGTTAAGTCATTTTGAAGTTACATGTTTCCTGTCACGTTGTTTATGTTTTATGTAGTTATTTTAAGACTGAACATGTTTTTTCTTCCTTTGTGCTAAGCTAGGCTCAACATTTGTGACTGCAGCGCTCGTTGCTCACAAAGTCTTTTCTACACAATCTTAGAAGGTATTTTCATGATCTCACAGATGTCTAGTCGGCCGGGAAGGATAAAACATATTATAAAACATATTATGCAGCTATTTAACAGTACATACAAAAAATGTCCAAAAGTCAAGTTCTTCGTTTTTTAACATAATCTTTTCTTCCTGTAAAACAGAATACTAAGTGTGCTTATGTAAACTATACCAACCAATTTAAACCAATCATATCGATCTGCAACTTTTAACGACAATAAAGGTGTGTGGAGTCACGGCCCTCTGTAGCTCCGCCCACTAATAAGCAGTCCAATCAAATGCAAAGGATTTGATTTGAATCCCTCTTATAACTGTTCACTGCTCAAATATTCTGTTTCACTGGGAATACGTCACAGTACAGAAGACAAAGAAGCTCTCACTTCAGTATCACTCGGACTTTATATATATATATATATATATATATATATATATATATTCATACGTTCAGCTGCTGTTGAAGAAAGGGAGCACAGAACATTAACAACACTGAAAATATGTGCACTATGTTAACAAGCATGCACACACACACACACACACACACACACACACACACACACACACACACACACACACACACACACACACACACACACACACTAATGCCTCATTTCCCTCTTTAACAATTTGCAACACAAACTAAAGGCACCAGCGAGGTCCATTAATCCCGTCCAGTTGGACCACTTCCTGTCTCAGCTGTGTGTCAGTGTGTATTGATCTCTGCTCTCTGTCCATTAGTGGCCCAGGAGGCAGACGCTCTGTCTGTGTGCTGGTCAGTATGAAGCTTCATCAGATACTCAGCAAACACTTGACAGCAGAGGCCTCACATGGAAAATGTCACCATCTTTGATCAACTTCTTGTAGAGACGGTTTGAAGTCACCAGTCTGTTGGTCGATACCAGTGCAAGTGTCATAACAGGGTTAGAATGAATGAACTCATTCCAGGGTTGGTATCTTTGAGATGTTATCAATTCTGATTCTAATTAGAATTCCAATGATCAGAAATGTGACGGGGAAAAAATATGACCTTTATTTTCACTCAATTCATAAACAATCTCTCGTCATAAACGAAGAGGTGTTTACTGATTTGTTTTACGTAACAGCAAAAAAGAGGAAAATATCGAATTAACACAAATTAATCCAAAACTGAATCAGCAGGACAGACAACAGCAAGTTTCACAATCTAGTAAGAATGTAATTATGAAGAAATCATTTGTAATAGATTGTGCAATAATGGAAGTCGTACCCTTAAGTAGACCACATGAATGCTGACTGTTTTCCATTTGTTCATTCTGAAGTTTGACATCCTTTGTCCATTTGGGGGCATCAAGATGCATTCGCTGCTTGGATTCTTTGAGAAGTGAAGCCTTTAATCGTTGTGGTCAACTGCTTGAGGTAAATGTGTCTGACTGAAGAGCATTTCAGTGTGTCACTGATGTCTGTGACGAAGCTTCAATACTTCACCCACAATTATTTACTCCATTTTACCTGGAATTTTTGAAGAGAACTTTGTTTTTCTTGCATTCCTCCTCGGTGAACTAGAAACAAAAAACATAGAAAAGAAGTTATGAACTGAATGAGGGCCACGTTTAACAACAGCAAAACTAAATCTGTACACTCGCACAACTTGTGCAGCATAATCCAAGTCTCATTCATCCACTCATATGCTCAGTAAACGCTAAACATAAATCGTGAACTACTTAGTTATGTTAAGGAGAAGATCGTGAACTACTTAGTTATGTTAAGGAGAAGATCGTGAATTACTTAGTCATGTTAAGGAGAAGATCGTGAACTACTTAGTTATGTTAAGGAGAAGATCGTGAACTACTTAGTCATGTTAAGGAGAAGATCGTGAACTACTTAGTCATGTTAAGGAGAAGATCGTGAACTACTTAGTCATGTTAAGGAGAAGATCGTGAATTACTTAGTCATGTTAAGGAGAAGATCGTGAACTACTTAGTCATGTTAAGGAGAAGATCGTGAACTACTTAGTCATGTTAAGGAGAAGATCGTGAACTACTTAGTCATGTTAAGGAGAAGATCGTGAACTACTTAGTCATGTTAAGGAGAAGATCGTGAACTACTTAGTCATGTTAAGGAGAAGATCGTGAACTACTTAGTCATGTTAAGGAGAAGATCGTGAACTACTTAGTCATGTTAAGGAGAAGATCGTGAACTACTTAGTTATGTTAAGGAGAAGATCGTGAACTACTTAGTTATGTTAAGGAGAAGATCGTGGTTTGGGTTAGAATAACTATGGGAGTTACCTAATTCCACACGTTTCGTGATCAATACATCAATGTTGACTTCTTGTTTTGCGTGCGGCATGAACAGCGAAGGAAATACAATAAATACCGGTGCTTGTTTGACCCTATTGTCCTATGTGCAGTGAGTGAAACCCGTTAATCTAAGCCTGGATCATACACTTTCATGGACTGTGTGAGTGTGGCATCACTGAGGGGCATGTTACCCCAAAACTGTTCTGCATCTTAAAGTGGCTCTCAGTCAAACGTGGACACGATGTTGTCCCTTCACCTAATATCACTCGTATCAACTCATTTGCCTATTTTTTCTGGATGCACCGATCGTGTTTGTGCGACAGAGCGAGAATTCGATGCAGCACTTAAAACAAAGCAAATATTCTGAGGGGCTACAAGAGGCTCATTAACATTTGATGCTCTCCCTTCTCTGCAGCTCTTATCCAAGGTAAGGGAGGCTAATTAGTGCTCGCACGTGCACAGCATCGCTAATGGGGAGTAACAAGTTCCGTCCTCTTGATTCTGATGACTCTAAATGCTTCCTAGACCGGGAGAAAAAGATTTGTGCTGAACATCGGAACTGAGCCCATCTTTGATTCGTGTCGTCCACTCTATCTGTTATCTGTATGGTAGACGTCTAATCAATCTTGAACCAGAGTTTCCAATCTGGGCTTTCCGCCCCCCCGATTAAAACAGCCTTGGGATCAACTCACCTCTCTGGGTGAAGGACCCGCTGCGTTCCACGTGCTGGCATACTGGTGCTGTGGCCCAGTGTTGAGGCCCAGCACTGGGCTGGTAGCCCTCTTGTGTGGAGTTTACATGTTCTCCCCGTGTCAGCGTGGGTTCTAGGTGATCCGGATCCCCCCACACAGTCCAAAGACATGTTGGGTTATGTTAGTTAGGTATGTGTGAATGTCTGCCTATATGTGTCAGCCCTGCCATAGTCCAGGGTCCATAGTCCAGGGTCCATAGTCCAGGGTCCATAGTCCAGGGTCCATAGTCCAGGGTCCATAGTCCAAGGTCCATAGTCCAGGGTCCATAGTCCAGGGTCCATAGTCCAGGGTCCATAGTCCAGGGTCCATAGTCCAAGGTCCATAGTCCAGGGTCCATAGTCCAGGGTCCATAGTCCAGGGTCCATAGTCCAGGGTCCATAGTCCAGGGTCCATAGTCCAGGGTCCATAGTCCAGGGTAGTGGTGCAACGGACCATCGGAGATCCGTGATCCACACGGATCTCCCCTCGTGGTTCGGCCCACATGTGAACCTCAGATTAATTACACAGTTTAACGTAGACCAGCTGCTATAATCAAACAACAAAGGCTAATATCTGTATCTAATATGTTAAATGTTATACGGTAGACGTCCAGTAGTGCATGCGCATAGCTACGAAATGAGGAATTTGATCTTCTCTGTTTCTCTGACTTCAAGTGAGAAGATCTCGTCACAGGTTTCAGTAAAAGCGTTCAGACAGCAGTTTCATCTTTCATGTCTGCTCAGAGCAGCCGGAAACGTCCTGGTCAGGAAAATACAAATCAATCTAGATCTAGTTTGACAACTTTTCAGGAGCACTCAACACAGCTGTTCTTTCCTTCTTTCCTTCTCTACATTCTTTCCCTGAGTGCTCTCTTTCTGATTTTGAGGTTTTTGCTTGTCTCTCATCTTGCCGTTTCATTCTCATTACCTGACCGTCATTTTCTGTTCCAGACAAAAGCTCATGTTTTATATTTCCAATGATCTGTAAATGCAAGTCCTGTTTTCGACTGTGCTTGTGTTTTGTTTTCATCTCATTTGTGATTTCAGAATTAGTTTATTCTCCATCTTGAAGGAGGAAAGAGGATCAGACAGTTTCATCACAAGTTGTCATCACGGTCCTCAGAATTGTACAGAGGCGTCATTATCTGTATGTGTTGAACCACCTACATGTATTGCTGGTATATGCTGTATTTGGATAGCAGACCTGAAGGCCCTCTTCATACCAGAAGTCCTGTTACATCTGTCTGGCGAGCCACAATGATGTTAATCCATTTGATTGATACAAATACGTACAGATATGTCAACCATAGCGTTCAACATGCAACTTTGTGTGTTTCAATCACAGTATTTGTGCTTTCTGAATAAGGTATTTGGATTTGCATACATCCTGATAACTGAAGGTCAGTGAGTTGTGCTATCTGTTGATGAACATCCCTTTACTTTAAAGCTCCCAATAACTGGGAGTAGATACTGTACATGTTTACAGCTGTTTTGATTGTGTTTCATAAGAATTGACTCTAAATCCATTATATGTTGTGCTATGTTATTCATAGCTTTCCCCCTGCAAATGTAAAGTACATGTTAAATAATGGTAAAAACTGAGTTAGTTATTTAGGATGTGTGTATTCCATAATGTGGAAAAATGTCCATAAATAATTGACATGTGTTTCATCCCAACTCTCTTAGTATTTCCCATTGTCCGAAGACATACAGGTCAGACCTGTGTGTCCGAAGACGTACAGGTCAGACCTGCGTGTCCGAAGACGTACAGGTCAGACCTGCGTGTCCGAAGACGTACAGGTCAGACCTGCGTGTCCGAAGACGTACAGGTCAGACCTGCGTGTCCGAAGACGCACAGGTCAGACCTGCGTGTCCGAAGACGCACAGGTCAGACCTGCGTGTCCGAAGACGTACAGGTCAGACCTGCGTGTCCGAAGACGTACAGGTCAGACCTGCGTGTCCGAAGACGTACAGGTCAGACCTGCGTGTCCGAAGACGTACAGGTCAGACCTGCGTGTCCGAAGACGTACAGGTCAGACCTGTGCCTCTTTGTTTGTAACAGGAGTGTGTGATGTGTTTGGACCGAGACAAACGCTGAAGGAACACAGGAATAACTCACTATCCACCTCTCTTTCCTTCCATCTAAATGAACCTCTCCATCTCCTTCTTTCTCTCCAGTCCTGCCTCTCTTCTCTCTAACGTCCCTGAATGTGACTCCATCACGTTTCACGACTGAGCAGGTTGAATGGGTTTTGCTCTCTCTTCTTTAGCCTCCCTAATCCAGGATTTCTAAGCCCCGTCTCCTCCTCAGTCTCCGTGTGCGGAGTTGTTTAATTCAGCGAAGCCTTAAAATTGTGTCGACCTGAGAAACAGTCTACACCCACTTATTACCATGGTAACAGGAGACTGCCCTGTCCCGGTACATTTGTTTCTCCTCAAATTGGACGTACAAGGTATAAGGACATTTGTGTTGTACTTGTAATTATGTGAAATGTAAATGGATTTTGTTCATATAGAGCTATTATACCGACGTGCTTAACATTGTGGCCCTTTGACCCATGTGATGGAGCTGACATGCACAGCAGGACTGGCCTTCTGAACATTTGTTCTTTCAGAAGAGGGTTATACAGCTGTATGCCTTTTGTCTTCCACCCGATGTCGGGGACAGGGAAGCAAAGTTCTGCTTTGCCCAGTTTGTGCTTTGGCATCACAGACTGTATATAAGAAGTGGACGTAGTCATCGTGACGTCACCCATTGGTTTGTGGACTGACGTTATGAAGCCTGGAGTTCGGCATTCGCCATCTTGGATTACGTTCGTCGCCATGTTGTTTTTTTCGCCACCAATGAACGGAAGTATATATATGTAATGCGGAGGAGTGATGTAGAGACGCCGTATACGTCTCTGGTAGCGGCAGCGACCTGTCAATCACAGTAAGCCCGCCCTAAAGCATCCCCTGCTTTATGGTCTGTTTGACTCTAAATGGACCATAATGTACTAAATGAACATCATGCTGTATTGAAGAAGACTTGAAACTAGAGATTGAGACCATAAACTCATGTTTACAATGTTTACTGAGGTAATAAATCAAGAGAGAAGTAGAGTCATTTTCTCATAGACTTCTATAGAACCAGAGGAGTCGCCCCCTGGTGGACACTAGAGAGAGTACAAGTTTAAGACACTTCAGCATTGGCTTCACTTTTCAGGACCGGAGGTTGCTTCTGGTTGGCATGTTATGTTGAACACATAGCCCCTATCTCAGTAGAGGGCGTAGCCTTGTGTCGGACGAAGGTTACAGTATTATAACCCCCGGAAACGGTTTACCTACGGGGGCCCTGTAGCCTACGCCGCTGCCTGAAGAGGGTGTAGCAGCAGTGGGACCTGCCTGTTATACTGTGGTGTCCGCACCTATTCAGGTAGGCACATTTTCAGTGGGCAAATGTGTGCTAATGATTGGAGGAGAGTATTACCCATAGAGTGCAGGAGAAGGCTCAGACTGTGCTTATAGAACTAGGGTTCCAATATCAGAACCTCTGTTTTGTAATCTCTCTCATATAAAACCCTCAAAGATCAACTCCTCTCCTTGTCAATGTAAGTTCACCTGCACACATCGTGAGGGCAGAAGATGGTCACTTAGTCAGTATATGCGTCATATTCCTCTTCTTAAAGTAACCTGTAAACATTTGCACCGTGCAGTGACACTATGACACGGCATGGCTCTGTTGGTCACACAGGATCCGTCCACTGGGGACAGCTGCTGTGTCTCAGCCCATTACCCAGTGACCTTCCTGTTAATTGACTTACCATGTCCAAAGCCAAGTGACAAGAACCCGAGTGAGTCCCGTTACACGCTATTTACATGTGACATTCCGTCACTGAGAAGTTCAAACATCCCTCGGTGCGTTGATGTTTCGTCACCTCACTCATCCTACTCTTCATCCTTCCGTCTGTATCCTGTCTCTCCTTGTACGTCCCCAGCGCTGTCACGGTCCATCAACGGTTTAAAGAGTCCATCTTCCATCATTTGTTGTGCTTTGACTCCTTCACCAGGGATGTTTCTGGAGAGAATACGACTGAAGGAAACAGGGTTGTGTAATGTAAAGAGACAGATAGTTTAACCAGCGTGAAGCTCGTGTTTGTCCGTCAACTATAATACGAAGTGAAATCTAATCTCAAAATCTAATTTTCTCTTCTTGTTTTATCACTGTGTCTATTCCCATCACTTGGTTTGAATTGTTGATTTGATTTGCTGTCCTCGCCACAATGGGTCAACATGTCCCCTTATTATAGTATTATCACGTTTAGGCTACTGCTGGAAGTACGCTGTCAAACTAAAACTGATAAAATGCCACAACATCAAATGATCCCTCAGGTTTGCAAATATTTCAGGAGAAAGAAAACACATTTATTAGGTCTCAAGAAACAATGTTTTGGTTTAAATAGTTCACTTATAAGAACTCTGCACAGGATACCTCTAAAGAGCATTCACCCTGTGTGAATGTGCAGTAAAACACCCAGCAGGGACACCAGAGACTAAAGACGTAGTTTAGATATGAAACATTGAACTAAACTAAACGAAGCCATCGAGGACACCGGGACAGTCGGGAGGACTTATTTTCACCTTGAATTCATTTTTCTTGTTGTTTGTCCTCTTCACTCCTCCACGCTCTGCACCTCTTCTCAGTCTCTCTCTCTCTATCTCTCTCTTCCTGTCCTTTCTGGACCTCTCCTCCCCCTCCCCTTCCTCTTCCTCTTCCTCTTCCTCTCCATCCATCTCTTCCCTCAGCAGCCTGCAACGCGATTCAAGGTGACGAGTTCACATCGTCTTCCAGGGAGCCCTTCTCTCCTGACCTACTTTTACTGGCTTCTAACACTGCAGCGCACTTAAAAAGCACACTCACACTCACACTCACACACACACACACACACACACTCACACGCACACGCACACGCACACGCACACGCACACTCACACTCACACTCACACTCACTCACACACACGCACACGCACACGCACGCTCACACTCACACTCACACTCACACACACACACACACACACATACACACACACTCACACGCACACGCACACGCACACACACACACACTCACACTCACACTCACACACACACACACACACACACACACACTCACACGCACACGCACACGCACACGCACACGCACACGCACACGCACACACGCACACACACACACACACACACACACACCTCATCAACCATACAAAAGACTACAATCAGAATGCCGGTGGAATAAAAGATCGAGAACTTCAGAACAAGTGTGCTAAACCAAAGAACAAAAAAGTGCCTCAAGAATAGCTAAATTACAGATCAGATTTGTACAAACAGCATTCCTCCATCCCAACCCAAGCTGAGGGGCAAACGTACAAACGTACTCTCAGACATTCCACCCGCTCAGCATTCCTCCGCTCCGGCAGGGAAGTGCCTGCACACATCGGGGCTCGGTGCCCGAGGGACAGCCGGGCAGAAGAAGAGTTTGTCGGTTGGCAACAGTGGCGGCAGAGACGCAGCGTTGCCAGTCTGCAGCAGACCGTCACCCCGGACCAGACTAAAGCCTGCTGGCAAAGGGATGAGCAGTGAGACGCACTGACCTGGAATCTGGGATGTTAGACTAACACTGCTAAATGATTCATTGGCAACAATGTCGATTAGGGCGACACCTTCATCTTTATTTGATGGCAAGGCCGAGGAGAATGGAGCGGGGGGGGGGAATAATACGCAGCTGTAGTCTAAATCCCTCAAACGTTGTGGCAAATGTGGGTGTATGACAGTGATTGAGTAGATCGGCAGCGGCTCGTCTTATAGACCACATTACAGCACCGTGGTTGACTAACACTGAAAGCTTGTAAAGGTTTTACTGAGAACAACACTGGACCCTATGATTGGCCGGTCCGTGTTCCAGGGGCGGGACTTAGCATACGGTCGATTGGTAACAATTCATCACAAATTAATTTTCATTATTTTTTTATTCATCGAGTATTCTATAACTAAACAGTGTGTCCCATCACAGCAACAAAGAGAGTCAATTTACAACACAAAGACAAAGACAAGCAGACATTCATGTTCGACGAGCTGGTACCAGTAACGTGTTTTGATAAATGACTTAAATATTGAATCAGTTATCAAAACTACAAGGGATTGATTCAGTCGAGTGACATCAAGTGTTCAGGTGCATATTCACAGTTACAGTAGTTTCACAGAAATCATAATTTTCAAGACAAACCAAAGGTTCAAGGGGGAGTTTTCTCCCAAGGACAGGTCGACAGGTCAGGAGGTCAGGAGGTCGACAGGTCAGGAGGTCGACAGGTCAGGAGGTCACCAGAATCATTTAGGATCCTCCTCTCGGGAACATGACAAAAGAAATAAATAAATAAAATAAATCATTGCGCCTTGATTTGTGACATTTTTAAAGCCAGCTGGGATGAGCACATACCCGTCATCAAGCTGTCACGTGTCTTGTCTTCATGTCTTCATTTGTGCCATCACAACCGTCTGTTAGTGTCCAAGTGTGTTTTCTATTGACTTTGTTTCATACATTTGCACCATGGCTACGATTAGCTTCATTTAAGTCTGGACAAAGGCTGGAACATGCTTTAACAGGCTGCATGTTAGACGGACCTTTTGTTTCATACTTCACGATGAACCTAATGTGTTTATCACCTGATAGGACTTTGATCAGCACAGATGTTGAAGTGTGTCTCTTAAACAGTGTTTTCTGATAAAGCTCCATCATTTGTAGGCATGTGCACTCCCGGTCGTTCCACCGGAGCCCTTTGAAGGCCAGTGGAGCTGGTGATGGTGGCACAGAGGTGGATCCCAGCTGTAGACGAGCCAGACGGGCCAACCGCGAGACAACCTGGGGAGGGGGAGGGAGAGAGAGAGAGAGAGGGAGAGGGGGAGGGAGAGAGAGAGAGAGAGGGAGAGAGAGATGGGGAGGGGGAGAGAGAGAGAGAGGGGGGGAGGGAGAGGGGGAGGGAGAGAGAGAGAGAGAGGGAGAGGGGGAGGGAGAGAGAGAGAGAGAGAGAGAGGGAGAGGGGGAGGGAGAGAGAGAGAGAGAGGGAGAGGGGGAGGGAGAGAGAGAGAGAGAGGGAGAGAGAGAGGGAGAGAGAGAGAGGGGGAGGGAGAGGGGGAGGGAGAGAGAGAGAGAGAGGGAGAGGGGGAGGGAGAGAGAGAGAGAGAGAGAGAGAGAGAGAGGGGGAGAGAGAGAGAGAGAGGGAGAGGGAGAGGGGGAGGGAGAGAGAGAGAGAGAGGGAGAGGGGGAGGGAGAGAGAGAGAGAGAGGGAGAGGGGGAGGGAGAGAGAGAGAGAGAGGGAGAGAGAGAGAGGGGGAGGGAGAGGGGGAGGGAGAGAGAGAGAGAGAGGGAGAGGGGGAGGGAGACAGGGTGAATTAAGGGTCAGACTAGAGGGAATCAGTGGAAACTGTCTCCCTTTCTCTCTCTATCAGTCTCCAGAAGCAGCGGTCTGATTTCCTCCCTCTTGTCATCGGGCGTCCTAAACCATGCTGCACTAATGTGGATGAATTTGAAATCTCTCCATTTTGGCCTTTCATCCACACTAATGGAGGCTAAAGACGCTCTTCACAGTGGAAGCATGTTCTCAACCTCTCAGACACGGTTAACATGAACCATCAACACTGAAACACAATTCTTTGTGATTCTTACCTTCTGCCAATTACAAGCAACATGTGTCAGAATCTTTACTTTGCAGAATCAAAAGTCTTTCTCATCGTGTGTTTGCAATGTGTGAGTGTTGAGAGCAACATGAGCAGGTTAGGGAGAAAACAAATGGAGGCTAAGAAACCAAGTAATCCAGGCTTACTTTGAAGGTTCAGGACTCAATACTATTAGAAGAAAGGGAGAAACTGGAGGAAACCTACAGAACAAAGTGTGATATTAACGTGTATGTTGTTGTCCTGCTGTTCTACTAAGTGGTTGGAGGGACAGTAGAGTAGGAACCCAATCCAAGAACAGTGTTCAGGTAACCATAACTGTTAAAAGACTCTGATTGGTTCCTTGTGTTCTCCATCTTCGTCTTGGTCTGTTGTCTATAGTAGGAGAGAGCTACAAGTAATGTACATGTTTTGATCACTAAGGTGTCTTTTTGGAGCTCGACCCAAATGTGAACGGTACAATTTTGTTAAATGTTCAAAGAGTGCGTTTCCCCACATTTCCGCCTCCCTGTGTGTGTCGACATCGTGGGCACAGGGTCGGTTGGAACACCTTGTTCTGGATTTATTTTTTTAATCAGTTAAATTGAAAAGGAAGTCAAAATTTGATCACCTTATATTAAAAAAATGTCACTTGTTCACACATTTGTTTGAGAAAAGGAAAACATTTGTAAAGTTATAAAAATGAATTCAGATTTTGGATGTGGAATTTGGTTTTGTCTTCCGAGTCTTCACTTCAAGTAAACATTCATCTCTTTCAATTAGGAGAAGCCTTATATTAACAATAAACTATAAACAATAACGTCACAGCTGCTGAAGTTGTACATGTTGAACTTGTGCCCTTCATGACACAACAGGAGCAGATGTTACAGAAACATCTGCTCACAGCAACCCGGACCAGCGTCAGTCCTACAAACCACAGGCTCAGACAGGCACTGCTCTCTGAGCCGGACCGCGGCACATGAATATGGTTATTCTTTGTTTTATACACACACACACACACACATGCACACACACACACACACACACACACACACACACACACACACACACACACACACACACACACACACACACACACACACACATGCTCACACAGCCCACTGAGAACCCCCTGAACTTGAACACATGACAGAGCTAATTACATGAGATTTGATTTGAAGCGGTGGAGCCGCAGATTGAACAAACAAGCGGGTCTGCTCGGCTCGTATCTGCCGATAATATACAGCAGCATCCACTGAGCCACACAGACACACACACACATCCACTGAGCCACACAGACACACACACACATCCACTGAGCCACACAGACACACACACACATCCACTGAGCCACACAGACGCACACACACATCCACTGAGCCACACAGACGCACACACACATGCACAGAGCCACACAGACGCACACACACATGCACAGAGCCACACAGACGCACACACACATGCACAGAGCCACACACACGCACACACACATGCACAGAGCCACACAGACGCACACACACATGCACAGAGCCACACAGATGCACACACACATGCACAGAGCCACACAGACACACACACATGCACAGAGCCACACAGACACACACACATGCACAGAGCCACACAGACACACACACATGCACAGAGCCACACAGATACACACACACATCCACTGAGCCACACAGACGCACACACACATGCACAGAGCCACACACACGCACACACACATGCACAGAGCCACACAGACGCACACACACATGCACAGAGCCACACAGATGCACACACACATGCACAGAGCCACACAGACACACACACATGCACAGAGCCACACAGACACACACACATGCACAGAGCCACACAGATACACACACACACACACATGCACAGAGCCACACAGACACACACATGCACAGAGCCACACAGACACACACACACACACATGCACAGAGCCACACAGACGCACACACACACACATGCACAGAGCCACACAGACACACACACACATCCACTGAGCCACACAGACGCACACACACATCCACTGAGCCACACAGACGCACACACACATCCACTGAGCCACACAGACGCACACACACATGCACAGAGCCACACAGACGCACACACACATGCACAGAGCCACACAGACGCACACACACATGCACAGAGCCACACAGACGCACACACACATGCACAGAGCCACACAGATGCACACACACATGCACAGAGCCACACAGACACACACACATGCACAGAGCCACACAGATACACACACACATCCACTGAGCCACACAGACGCACACACACATGCACAGAGCCACACACACGCACACACACATGCACAGAGCCACACAGACGCACACACACATGCACAGAGCCACACAGATGCACACACACATGCACAGAGCCACACAGACACACACACATGCACAGAGCCACACAGACACACACACATGCACAGAGCCACACAGATACACACACACACACATGCACAGAGCCACACAGACACACACATGCACAGAGCCACACAGACACACACACACACACATGCACAGAGCCACACAGACGCACACACACACACATGCACAGAGCCACACAGACACACACACACATGCACAGAGCCACACAGACGCACACACACACACATGCACAGAGCCACACAGACACACACACACACACATGCACAGAGCCACACAGACGCACACACACACACATGCACAGAGCCACACAGACACACACACACACACATGCACAGAGCCACACAGACACACACACACATGCACAGAGCCACACAGACACACACACACACACATGTTTGGACACATGTTCACACAGTGGCAGATTCACAAATCTATATGTGAAAACACCTAAACAGGAAACACCGGAGGACAGTTGCAGGGGGTAAATGTGGCGGATGAAACCAAGCAGCGCTAAAAGACAGCTCAATTTGACATGAAGTAGACTTTTATATGAAAAGCAAGTGGGTCCACTAAAAAAGATGAAACTCTATGTTTTTATAT
>JAVDOI010000160.1:183004-188004 GCA_032191485.1 Leptoclinus maculatus
ATATTACATGAAAGCGCCTCCCCCCAAAATGCTTGAATATGGAAACAACTGCTTTGTGTTGTCTCCGGTGTAATGAGCTCCCCGTGTGCCACCGCCACATCTGGGCCATTAATAAAGAATGGGGGAGGAGGAGGAGGGGAGGCGAGGGTGCCGGGTAGAAAAATAGAGGACACATGAAACACAAAGCAACACAGCCGACAGCGATGCCACGCTTTGAAGCATCTCCCAGTGTGTGTGTGTGTGTGTGTGTGTGTGTGGGTGTGTGTGTGTGTGTGTGTGTGTGTGTATGTATGTGTGTGTGCGTGTGTGAACACACGCACACACACACAGCAACCACAAATGCAGAATAAACAACAGTTTGTCACTGTCAACTGCTAAATTCACAGAGGCATTTGGCTCTTTGCGAGTAAGAGTTCCCAAAATAAGAATTGCACGAAAACACACACGTACCTGATATTGTCATTTTGAAGGATTGTTGGACCGGTTTGAACTTTTTTTTCCACTAACTCTTGAATTTTAAAGGGACACTTCAGCATTTTTTTTGGAAAGGTGCTCCATTGGCATCTTACTCAAGTAGCCGAACTGTCTTGTCCAAACAGTGGCCTGACTGTCGTGCCAGACTCATGATGAATGACCAAAGATGCTGCAGAGCTAGTTGCTAACTGAAGACGATTCTCAGCCCAAAAAAACGTCTCGTGTCTCCGAAGCCAAGGAGGAATGTGTGTGTGTCATACCACAGACACAGTTGGTCCTCCAGTGCCTTTTCATTTCACACATATCCACAGTGATCTCGGGTTACTCCGGTTTTCAGTCCCAATATTCTGGGTAGAGCAACCAGGCCTCATGGGAAGGCGAAAAATCTTGACATTCTTTTTCTAATTTTAGGCTTTTCTCGTGTCATTTAACGCAAAGTTGTTACCATGAAGTGGACGTGGTTGTGTGCAGGCAACAAAAACACTTCGTAAGGTTGAGGAAAAACTTCATGGGCTCAAAAGAAGCATAGAAACTAAGTATGGAAACAATGTAATGACAAAAAGTAATTAATGTCACTTAAGAAAGAACGGTTTCCTGGGTGCAAGTCCTGTGTTTGTCATACGTTTTATACAACGTCACTTGTTCAGTTTGCAGTTGACTACATGACGTACAAACGACACGCAGAAAGTAAACCTACTGCACGCAGAATGACTGTCAATCGTTGTGTCATTGATACGCCAATAGGCCTTATTCAGAGCAGCCATTTTGACATGTCACAGCAGGACAAACACAGGTGTAATTGATGACGTTTATTATTGTCCCATTCTGTTCAGTGGGTCATTCCAGTCAGCCAGCATGCACAATACCAGGGCCACCTAAATGGAACAAGGCCATAAGTCATTTATTACTCCTGTTTACCTGCTGACATGTCAGAACGGGTGCTGTGAAAAGGGCCTATTGGTGAGAACGGGTTGTGTAGAGATAACGTCAATCTAGATTAATAACTAAATATTTAAATAATTATTCTTCCAATATAATGTGACTATGTGGCACTCGGCTTGTGTTGCCTCTCATCCATGAGTAGATGCACCAACGTGCGATGAGGACTGAGTATAGTCCCGTTGTGTTGGAGAAGAAAGGCCGAACTCTCACAATCAATATCTCCAACACTCGGCAACTCGCACAAAAACAATCTGAACTGATAAATAGCCTTACAGGTTGGAAGAAAAATATGTACTTTATATGTTTGGGGTGAACAGTCTCTAAAAATAAATAGTTAAACATTTTGGAAAAGGTGCTTATTCGCTTTTTTGAGAAGATCAATAACATTATGTGTGCATGGTCGATATGAAGCCGGAGCCAGATGTTAGGTGAGCTTAGCTTAGCACACTTAGACCTCTAGAGCTCAGTGATTACAATGTTATAACTCGTTTGTTTAGAAGCTGAAGTGTATAGGTACAATAATAATATGATTGTACGAGGGTTATGTGCCTGGAAGTTGTGTTAATTAGTTTTATACGTGCTGGGAAATGTCAAGGCAAGACAGCTGACAAACAACTGGCAGCCTTGTTGGTTGGACCGATTGGTTTCACCTCTAAAGATGGACTTGTTTATTTTGTGCCATTCGTTATTTAATTATTTCTTCTTACAGTTATCCCCAAACAGCTGACTTCATCTTTTAACAAGCAGTGTACTCTTTCCACTCTGGAGGAGGAAGAATTCAAGGTACACTGAAGCATCCGAGCCAATTTGCTTAGCTTTGCAGAGCTTCCCTTGTCCAGCGATCTTCTGTCAGTATCCTCCAGTTCAACCTTTCGAAATGAGACAGCAGGTCTCTGTGTGATTGTGTGTGTGTGTGTGTGTGTGTGTGTGTGTGTGTGTGTGTGTGTGTGTGTGTGTGTGTGTGTGTGTGTGTGTGTGTGTAGGTCCTTCCCAGCATGTACAGTATCCAATTAAAGCCCAGAACCCAATTTACATTCTGCTGCTGCCTCGGCCAGGTGGCTGAGGGGAACAGAGCCGGGGGGAGAAGGGCTGAGAGGGAGATACAGTTCTCCCTTCTAATTAAAACCCAAACATGGCTTCAGTCTGAGGGTGCGGGACACTTTTTTCTCCGAGGCTTTATCTAGGTCAGCAGGGCTGCAAAATGACATTCAGCAGCACAACCACAGGGTGTGTGAGGGGGTAGTCCTCAGAATCAGACTCAGCTGAGTACTGTGCTGTAGTTCATACGCAAGCATCGCAGTCCGAACCATACAGTCATTACTTCTGCACTTCACTACAGCTTCTTAACAGACACTGATGCTGCTGCTGGGGGGTAAGAAGAAGCAGCTGCTGGTAGTAGTGCAGCATTGTCATCTATTGCAGGCCAACAGCAGAGTTAGTATGGAAGACAACATGTGAGCTTTTGCTGTTTACCATTTAAGTAAATGTGTTGTTTTTTTGCTGGTATGCAACATGATTATTACTCTCATCTTAGAATACATGTTCCTTTTGCTCTGATTCCTGTATCCATGTGGAAAAGTTATTTTTCTCACTTGATAGAAAATACCCACTTGGAGAAGCATGTTGCACTAATCAATACTTACCAACAACATAAACTAGACTGGAAGCCTCCAGCCTTTGAGGCTGTGCTTTGAGATTAAGAATAATGTGAGAAACTCTGTAGCTTTACAGAGCGGTTTAGCATCTTTAAGCTCATTGTTTTGGTTTTACTTTATTGTTTTGAACAAGCGTACAATGAGCCAACAACAATAGCTCATAAAGAATGTGGAATATTTAGAAGATATTTTCCTCACCAAAATGTGTGGAGACCTAATCTACATGCTAACATGTGTGGCATAACAATTTCATAAAGTGATAATGGGTCAGTGTTATAAAAGGACAAAATGAGGTCTGAATTATTCATGTTCTGATTGGGTGGAGGGCGGGGTTTAACCTTTAATGGTCCCAGAGAATCACAGGTGTGCAGTTCAAAATGAATATGTTGGAGATTTGAAAGATCATTGTAATTTTAAACTCCTCTCTGCATTGTTTTTCACAAGCATCATAATGTAAGCAGATAATACTCTACTGTAATGGAGGCAAACCTTTCTCAGCCTCCACGTCGTCCATTACCAAACCGCTCTCACTCCCAACTCGTCCATCTTGTCAGTGCCCCTCGGCGTCTGATACTGACGCTCATTTAGCGTGTGCATACCACCTAACTACGTGGTTTCTTAGCCTAAACCTGACTCCCTGTGAAGACACGATGCATGTAATGAGTGGAAGCTGACATGCCGTCCCAGACACGTCCAAAACTGATGCTAGAGGGGGATGTGGAGCTTCAATGTTTGAAGCTAAGGAGCACTGACCGAGCTGCGTTATTTGATTCCTCGGTGTGAGCAGCTGACGTATGAAGTAGTGAGAAAGTCTGCTGAGTGCGGGAGGGGGGTTGGACGGGTCAAACCACTGTACGTGCCTGGTGTGACCCCATACAAGTCAACATTGTTTATTTTGTTACGTAACTTATGTACTTACTGTACTAACACCAGTTACTGAACAAAACATGGTTCATTTAGGTAAGTGGTGGGACGTCAGGGCCTGCAAAGCCTTCTCTGCTGGCCCTGACAGAGTAACAAAGTTATAGCTATTTTATAATTGAATCATTTTTCACAAATACACTACATGTATTATAAATATGTTTCCCATTATCTTATTTTCTCATTGCACAGCTACTGTCTTCCTCAGTTGCTCTGCTTCCAGTGCAGCTTGTTTTAAGGAGAGCTTTTATCCAATCAGATTTCACCTCTGTGTCTCTAGGTAGAAGAGAGGCCCGAGGCCTGCAGACTCACAAGTGAATCCATGTGCAGTTTAAGTGAATGGGGACGATATTGTTGATTGTCATAGTGTTCAACCAATCAGATCTTTAGTTTGACATGTTGGGCGTATTCTTTGACGTACCAGAGCTTTTGGATGGTCTAGCAAAACTTGCTAACAGAACTTTGTAGTAGTAAGAGTTTTTTTAGCTTTGTTCAATGGCTGAAGGAGGAGAAGTGGATTTCTCGAGAAGGACATTTCAAGAAAAGCTGGACATCAGCTCTGACCCAGACAGGACAAGGATTTGTACGAACGGTATTCCTGGCTAACAGCGTCGGAGAAGCGTTGCACATGTTATGGCTAAGAATGTGTTTTATTTGCGACTGAGCGTCTTGGTGTTTGGAGCTACGCTGGATTTGCTAACCTGAGGTGGCTAACCAAGGTAGCAACACGACACCATAGCACGACAGGACACTTACAAGCTACGGTGCTTTTGAAAACCTTTGCTGAGACCCGAGTGGATCTACAACTCAACGAACACGTTCACAGGAGGACCTCTGGCTGGAACCGAACTGAACCGATGTTCTGTACAACCGCGGTATTAAACTCTTTGTAATCAAAGAAAGGAGGATGGACTTTGTCTTTAAGTGAACAGCAGCTTTGGTAAGTGAACTGCTTTGTTTTTACATCTGCAGTAGCGTTACTACTGTGTTCATTTGTCTATGGTGTCA
>JAVDOI010000160.1:195504-225504 GCA_032191485.1 Leptoclinus maculatus
ATCCCTCATAATACATCTATGGCACTATGCTCTGAATGTAGTATTAAACTGGCAGCACTGGTGTGTCTGCAAACTCTGCTTCTGTTTGGCGTCTGCACGTATCTGCCAGAGTTTGCACCTGTGTGTGTGTCTAAGGAGGCATCCACACTGGAGCAGAGCAATTTGTTTTCTGTGATGCGTGACCTGTCACAACGTGAGGCAAGCAGAAAAGCCTTGGGCTGAAGTCGCAATCCAGCCCTCTCCATCCCATTCTCACAGCGCCTCTAGTCTCTAATTTCAACAAAATTATTCCTTGATGCCTATAAATCGTTTATGTAATAGCTTTGTGGTGAAGGCAGGGTGTTCTGAGCGCCGGCCGGAGGCACAGTGGGGAGATTCGGATCCCTCTGTGCCCTCTAGCTTTTATTATTTACACCCTGCTGTGGCTTTTTTCATTGGTTTGGTCGATGTGATGTTTACCAATGACTGATGACCGCCTGGACACAAACACCTGGAAAATACAATGTGCTCTCTAAATGCAGACACAGCACACTGGAAGTTTGACCTTTTGCCTTGTAAATGATGCACTTTTATTGTTCAATATTGGATAAAAGGCGGAAGTTCTCAAGCACTTTTAAATACGTCAACAACGAGTTAACAAGCAGCCTGGAAATATGACCGGAGAAAAAGCTGCCTGAATTTGGACACAATTACCACATATATGTATATATGTATTAATCTATAACATTTTAATGCAACACCTTGCATACACGACTTGCACCAGCTAAGACACATGCTTTCTATGGTTGTTTCTCATTTCACTTACTGTTTATCAACCAGGTCACAGGATAGCTCCTCTAAAACCACTAAACCACTACAGTCATTGTATAAACATGATTAAATATGTGAATGTCTGTCTCATGTACAAGACTATATATGACCGCTCACAGTTTGTTATCACGAGATCGACTGCATGTCGGCGAGGTGCAGCAAGAGGGGATTACAAAAGTGCTTTCAGTCGGTCTGCAATGTCTGTAAAAGCTGCACTAGAACTCCATCCAGTGACCATTAGAGAACTAGACACATACAGCTCATTTAAAGCTCTGTCAGCACTAGAACTGCTCCTTACTGTCCTCAAGCTGTCTGTCTGTCAGTGGACCCTCATCTACCTGCACGTCTTCTGCTGACGTATACTGTACATGCACATACTCTGCATGCGTTAACGTGTTGTGCTTCTGACATGTGTGTTTTTAGTGTCTAACAATGCAACAACATCTTGTCTATTGTCCATGTTTCTATTGAACATAATCATCCCTCATGTATTGGCTTGGTGTGTGTTGTTTTGTGAGCCTCTGTGTTGCGTCTTGTTAGTACTTCACAATGTTGTATAAGGGTGTCCTGAATGATGATATTTAGTAATATTCTCTCTTCTTTTATTCATAACTGTGTAAACATAATCTTATATTCTGTTTTTAGGTTGACTTTGTAACATCTGCTCTGGGACTACGGATGAAAAATAGCCTCTTGGCTAACTGTGGCGCATTTACAGGAATGTTTTATTAATGTGCTCTGTCCCGACCAAACAAACCAATAAATAAAAATGTTCTTACCTTCTTTTTGCTTCTGTGATTGAATGCAATTTTCATATATATAAATAATAAAGTACTCTCTTCATGAATTTAGCTTGTGGCACTTGTTGCGACGGTGCTCCTCTTTGTTTGCATATACGAGTGAGGATGCTGCGTGTCTCTGTACATTCTTAACATGAAGCCAATCAAATCATTTACAAATATTTGCATGCATTAGTAACCACCAGCTGTCATCGACCGGCTGATACAACACACACGGAAAAGAAAAGCAAAACTCACTTTAGCTTTCTAGCTAACGTCTCCTTCTGAACTAACAGCACGGACGCACGTCACGAGTACGCCAGCCGGCTTATACGGAAGTTAGCTCGCTATACCCGCTGCACATCAGAATGGCCGCCGCTCTGACCATCCCGCTACGCTCTGCTCTTGTTCTCTTTCTCTGGTCTCCGTCTTCTGATGGAGCAGCTGTCAATAAAACACGTGAATACATGTTTCCATGAACACGTGTTCTACTCCGCAGCATGTACTCTCATCTCTTTCTGGTTCTCCGTCACCTCTCTTGGTTTTGTGCAGACTTGGCAATGGGTCAACACATTTTATACAGGAGGGAAACAACTCCTCGGAGTCTCTCCCTCTGTGTTTTAGCAAAGGCTAATTGGACTTCTCATTAACAGCATGGCAACCTTCAGCTGCTAATGATGTGGAACTTTTTGATTTGGCTTCAGGCCCAACAGAGGAGTTGTGCAACTTTGTCCGTGACGTCGGGATCCAATTAGGGAGGCGTGGACGCAGCGCTGATGGAGGAAAGTGGCGTTTCCCCTCCTCATTTTGTTGTGTTTGCTGCCATTAAACCGTCCCCAAAGGAATTTCACTGCGATGCATTATGCAGGTTGCCCTTTAACAGAGACACTTTTCAATTCTGTGCAACCTACGGCGGTCAAATGGAGGTTACGTTAAAGAAAAGATGAACTCTGTCTTTTGTTATCAGTGCAGGTGAAAGAAAAGGTGCAAACGTGACTAATTTCTTCTATTCAAGGTTTTGTTAAATTGTGTGTCTACAGTCTCTCTGCAGAAGAACTAGTTAGAAAGGTATGGCTGTATTAAGGCGTCCAGTTCCACAATGTATTAGGAACACGAGGGGCCTCAAGCAAACTATACGTGACAAGACTGCTTCAGAAGATCATCATTCATGGATGTGATGATGGAAATGAAAGCAAAACTACCAACCTGCTGTGCTACATTTACTTCAGGATGATTCTGTTTCTTCATCTTTGGATAGAAGTTGAGTCATACACATTATTTGCTGTAATTTGTATTTGTTTGTTATAATCTGTCAATCAGAGGTTCGTTTATTCCAACTCTCAAAGTCTCAAATAGTAAAGGTCTAAATGCTCAGATCAACATTTATTACCTCTGTCCTTTCCCACATCTGGTGGTTATCTGACCAACAAACAAACTAAAAAGATTCGTGAAAAAGGAAAATGTGTTTTCAATTGTAATTGAATAAAAGACAATAGTCTGTTATTCGTCTCGATGAAGTGAAGTTCACTCACCACAACCCTCTCAACACAAAACAACTTCATTCTTTCCTGATATGAGAAAGCGACAGTGCAGTGTGTCGTGTTTGTACAGCTGGACCGGTGGTGATGTGAAGTCTGTTAACAGCCATCACACACTTCAGCGTGAGCACCCTTCAGTCAATGACTGACTGCCCTTCTGCCCACTCACACTGTCAGCTGCAAGGACATTTAACCATCCAGCTGAATGGGCCTGTGTGTGTGTGTGTGTGTGTGTGTGTGTGTGTGTGTGTGTGTGTGTGTGTGTGTGTGTGTGTGTGTGTGTGTGTGTGTGTGTGTGTGTGTGTGTGTGTGTGTGTGTGTGTGTGTGTGTGTGTGTGTGTGTGTGTGTGTAGGTGTGTGTGTGTGTAGGTGTGTGTGTGTGTGTGTGTGTGTGTGTGTGTGTGTGTGTGTGTGTGTAGGTGTGTGTGTGTAGGTGTGTGTGTGTGTGTGTGTGTGTGTGTGTGTGTGTGTGTGTGTGTGTGTGTGTGTGTGTGTGTGTGTGTGTGTGTGTGTGTGTGTGTGTGTGTGTGTGTGTAGGTGTGTGTGTGTAGGTGTGTGTGTGTGTGTGTGTGTGTGTGTGTGTGTGTGTGTGTGTAGCCACAGTTTGTGGATACAGTGGCAGTATTTGTAAGTATGGTTTAAAGCCTATTCTGACATGTGGGAACATATAAAGTGTTCTTGACCTTTCAGCCTGTAGAGAAGGAACCAGCAGCCTGTTGATGTGGTGTTATTGTGTGAGGCGTATCTTTCTCCTTTCATTGTTACTTGACATTTGGCTGTTTCACTCTTCACAGGTCAGGTCACAAGTGTGTTCACTGTGAATGACTGAGCCACTGAAAATATTTTTTTCCATCCATTTCTATTCAGCTCTTATTTTTCATTGAAAAATTGTGATGCAATTACGCCACAAATACAGCCAAAGCTGGCATCAATTGTACAGTTTAGTATCAGAACAGCTTCTTCCCTCTGGCTGTGAGACTCCTTAACATCCTCCACCCTCCAATATACCCTTGTGACCTTGTGACCTTGTGACCTTGTGACCTTGTGACCTTGTGACCTTGTAGTCTGTGACGAGGCTGTTCTTCGTCCTATTGACTGGACCAATTAACGAGGCACTGTGGGATGTAAATAATGTCAGGCACAAGTCAAGAATGTTAATATTCACAATTTGTCATCATTATCTTCAATTAACCTTGTACAAACATATTGTCTATCACGTATTGAGATCACAACTTGCACTGTAAACGTATATAATGTATGTATAATGACATTAGTCTGGTATTTCACACTTTGTTGGTTATCTGAGGATGACGTCCTGTTGATGAACTTCATCATTTGATTGCTTGTATGCACCATTAGTTTTTGAGGAGGTCCAGCTGATCCCTAATACAAGTTTGATAAAACGTTGTGGACCAACAACATCAACAGGAATGAGGGAGGGGGCAGTAACCCTTCTGCGGTGGGAGGGGGGCTGTGCTGCCGAGGCGGGCCGAGAAGTGGAGATGGCCGGAGGCAAAGGGTGCTCTATCCTGCCGCCGCGCCCTTCATCTCACCTGATTGCTTAGACCACTTCCGGAGGTGGTCTGGGAGACATTTAGCCTCATTCTCTCAGCAATGTGTATGCAAATGTGCTGGGCACCATTGAATGACCGCCTACTCAACAGACGTCCTCTGCGTAAGCAGAAGTAAGTACTCATTCGCTGGCTTTGTCCACAAGATCTGAGGATCTGAGACAAATTACGCGTCAAACGTCTTGTGTGATTCGGTCTTCCTGGAACTCACCAAGGAATAGACCCGGTCTGTATTGTTTTGATGTCTTCCCATGTGTTTATTTGCTTTAGAGCGGGGAGGTGAGATCCAATCACAAGTGGTCTCATGAGACGCATGGGGACACTCATTCTAATGGTGTAAACCCATGTACTTAGAGTTGTCCACTCATGATCGGATCAACCAAGACGCATGTTGATGTGAGGTCTGAACAGGGCCATACTCATGATGATGAATGGTGTTGAAGTTGATGGACCCCTGCAGTGCAGAGTGTTCTCTTATGACACTATTAACATAATGCTGGTCATTAATATGGAAGACTCCAAGACGCAAGTAACAAGCAATAAATCAAAGGACGACCTTGAGAGGTGGAGTTGCTGAGCGTCTTTCCTTCGATGCACACGATACACCTCACAGGTCCTGAGCTGGCTACCTGTAGCTGTTTCATTCATTTCAAACTCCATGCACAACATCCAAATCAAAACTTCTCGCTTAATAACAATTGCTGAATATCTTTCCTCTGATGCTTGATTGTTCAGTGTGCCTGCTAGCAACAAGCCTGGAAAGTACAAGGTTTTTCAGCAGTGCAGTTGAATGCTTTTGGGCTTTAACGTTTTTTTTGGCGAGTCATTTCACATTTTTCCATTTTCAGCAATGTTTTTCCATTAATTTTAGCTTCCAGCATTCACACACATTTTCAAGAGTATGCAAACATTTTGTATTAGCATCTTCAGTGAAGCCTCGTGCCGCTCACGGTAACACAGTTTTTTTTAATGAGAGTATTTTCAATGACAAATATTGTTTACTATGAGCGCATATGCCTATTACACATTTACTTCCTCACTGAGGAGACGGTGCAGGTGCTCATCCAGGCTCTTGTCATCTCCCTCCTGGACTACTGCAACTCACTACTTGCCAGAGCCCCGGCGTCGGCCATCAGACCTCTGGAGCTCGTCCAGAAAGCTGCAGCTCGCCTGGTGTTCAATCGCCCCAAGTTCTCCCACAACTTCCCTTCTCCGTTCTCTCCACTGGCTCCCTGTAAGAGCTCATCCAGTCTAAGACTCTGGTGCTAGCCTACAGGGCAGTGAAAGGAACAGCTCCTTCCTATCTCCAGGCCACGGTCGAGCCCTACACCCCCGCCCGACCACTTCTCTCTGCTGCCTCGGGGCGATCGGTCGCCCCGTCGCTCAGAGGTCCCTGCGCCCGATCGACCCGGTCACGTCTGTTTCCTGTCCTGGCCCCACAGTGGTGGAATGAACTCCCCACTGACGTCAGGACAGCAGAGTCGCTGCCCATCTTTCATCAGGCTGAAGACTCACCTCTTCAAGAAGTACTACCCTGAGACTTCCACTCAGCACTTATTGTATTAGTATTAGTTTGTTTCACTGATTGTATTAGTATTAGTTTGTTTCACTTATTGTATTAGTATTAGTTTGTTTCACTTACTGTATTAGTATTAGCTTGTTTCACTTATTGTATTAGTATTAGTTTGTTTCACTTACTGTATTAGTATTAGTTTGTTTCACTTATTGTATTAGTATTAGTTTGTTTCACTTATTGTATTAGTATTAGTTTGTTTCACTTATTGTATTAGTATTAGCTTGTTTCACTTACTGTATTAGTATTAGTTTGTTTCACTTATTGTATTAGTATTAGTTTGTTTCACTTACTGTATTAGTATTAGTTTGTTTCACTTATTGTATTAGTATTAGTTTGTTTCACTTATTGTATTAGTATTAGTTTGTTTCACTTATTGTATTAGTATTAGTTTGTTTCACTTATTGTATTAGTATTAGTTTGTTTCACTTATTGTATTAGTTTTAGTTTGTTTCACTTACTGTATTAGTATTAGTTTGTTTCACTTATTGTATTAGTATTAGTTTGTTTCACTTATTGTATTAGTATTAGTTTGTTTCACTTACTGTATTAGTATTAGTTTGTTTCACTTATTGTATTAGTATTAGTTTGTTTCACTTATTGTATTAGTATTAGCTTGTTTCACTTATTGTATTAGTATTAGTTTGTTTCACTTATTGTATTAGTATTAGTTTGTTTCACTTATTGTATTAGTATTAGCTTGTTTCACTTATTGTATTAGTATTAGTTTGTTTCACTTATTGTATTAGTATTAGCTTGTTTCACTTATTGTATTAGTATTAGTTTGTTTCACTTACTGTATTAGTATTAGTTTGTTTCACTTATTGTATTAGTATTAGTTTGTTTCACTTACTGTATTAGTATTAGTTTGTTTCACTTATTGTATTAGTATTAGTTTGTTTCACTTATTGTATTAGTATTAGCTTGTTTCACTTATTGTATTAGTATTAGTTTGTTTCACTTATTGTATTAGTATTAGTTTGTTTCACTTATTGTATTAGTATTAGTTTGTTTCACTTATTGTATTCATACTAGTTTGTTTCACTTATTGTATTAGTATTAGTTTGTTTCACTTATTGTATTCATATTAGTTTGTTTCACTTATTGTATTAGTATTAGTTTGTTTCACTTATTGTATTCATACTAGTTTGTTTCACTTATTGTATTAGTATTAGCTTGTTTCACTTATTGTATTAGTATTAGTTTGTTTCACTTATTGTATTAGTATTAGCTTGTTTCACTTATTGTATTAGTATTAGTTTGTTTCACTTATTGTATTAGTATTAGTTTGTTTCACTTACTGTATTAGTATTAGTTTGTTTCACTTATTGTATTAGTATTAGTTTGTTTCACTTATTGTATTAGTATTAGTTTGTTTCACTTATTGTATTAGTATTAGTTTGTTTCACTTATTGTATTAGTATTAGTTTGTTTCACTTATTGTATTAGTATTAGTTTGTTTCACTTATTGTATTAGTATTAGTTTGTTTCACTTACTGTATTAGTATTAGTTTGTTTCACTTATTGTATTAGTATTAGCTTGTTTCACTTATTGTATTAGTATTAGTTTGTTTCACTTATTGTATTAGTATTAGCTTGTTTCACTTATTGTATTAGTATTAGTTTGTTTCACTTAGTGTATTAGTATTAGTTTGTTTCACTTATTGTATTAGTATTAGTTTGTTTCACTTACTGTATTAGTATTAGTTTGTTTCACTTATTGTATTAGTATTAGTTTGTTTCACTTATTGTATTAGTATTAGCTTGTTTCACTTATTGTATTAGTATTAGTTTGTTTCACTTATTGTATTAGTATTAGTTTGTTTCACTTATTGTATTAGTATTAGTTTGTTTCACTTATTGTATTCATACTAGTTTGTTTCACTTATTGTATTAGTATTAGTTTGTTTCACTTATTGTATTCATATTAGTTTGTTTCACTTATTGTATTAGTATTAGTTTGTTTCACTTATTGTATTCATACTAGTTTGTTTCACTTATTGTATTAGTATTAGCTTGTTTCACTTATTGTATTAGTATTAGTTTGTTTCACTTATTGTATTAGTATTAGCTTGTTTCACTTATTGTATTAGTATTAGTTTGTTTCACTTATTGTATTAGTATTAGTTTGTTTCACTTACTGTATTAGTATTAGTTTGTTTCACTTATTGTATTAGTATTAGTTTGTTTCACTTATTGTATTAGTATTAGTTTGTTTCACTTATTGTATTAGTATTAGTTTGTTTCACTTATTGTATTAGTATTAGTTTGTTTCACTTATTGTATTAGTATTAGTTTGTTTCACTTATTGTATTAGTATTAGTTTGTTTCACTTACTGTATTAGTATTAGTTTGTTTCACTTATTGTATTAGTATTAGTTTGTTTCACTTATTGTATTAGTATTAGTTTGTTTCACTTACTGTATTAGTATTAGTTTGTTTCACTTATTGTATTAGTATTAGTTTGTTTCACTTATTGTATTAGTATTAGCTTGTTTCACTTATTGTATTAGTATTAGTTTGTTTCACTTATTGTATTAGTATTAGCTTGTTTCACTTATTGTATTAGTATTAGTTTGTTTCACTTACTGTATTAGTATTAGTTTGTTTCACTTATTGTATTAGTATTAGCTTGTTTCACTTATTGTATTAGTATTAGTTTGTTTCACTTATTGTATTAGTATTAGTTTGTTTCACTTATTGTATTAGTATTAGCTTGTTTCACTTATTGTATTAGTATTAGTTTGTTTCACTTATTGTATTAGTATTAGCTTGTTTCACTTATTGTATTAGTATTAGTTTGTTTCACTTACTGTATTAGTATTAGTTTGTTTCACTTATTGTATTAGTATTAGTTTGTTTCACTTACTGTATTAGTATTAGTTTGTTTCACTTATTGTATTAGTATTAGTTTGTTTCACTTATTGTATTAGTATTAGCTTGTTTCACTTATTGTATTAGTATTAGTTTGTTTCACTTATTGTATTAGTATTAGTTTGTTTCACTTATTGTATTAGTATTAGTTTGTTTCACTTATTGTATTCATACTAGTTTGTTTCACTTATTGTATTAGTATTAGTTTGTTTCACTTATTGTATTCATATTAGTTTGTTTCACTTATTGTATTAGTATTAGTTTGTTTCACTTATTGTATTCATACTAGTTTGTTTCACTTATTGTATTAGTATTAGCTTGTTTCACTTATTGTATTAGTATTAGTTTGTTTCACTTATTGTATTCATATTAGTTTGTTTCACTTATTGTATTAGTATTAGTTTGTTTCACTTATTGTATTAGTATTAGTTTGTTTCACTTATTGTATTAGTATTAGTTTGTTTCACTTATTGTATTAGTATTAGTTTGTTTCACTTATTGTATTCATACTAGTTTGTTTCACTTATTGTATTAGTATTAGTTTGTTTCACTTATTGTATTCATACTAGTTTGTTTCACTTATTGTATTAGTATTAGTTTGTTTCACTTATTGTATTAGTATTAGCTTGTTTCACTTACTGTATTAGTATTAGTTTGTTTCACTTATTGTATTAGTATTAGTTTGTTTCACTTATTGTATTAGTATTAGCTTGTTTCACTTACTGTATTAGTATTAGTTTGTTTCACTTATTGTATTAGTATTAGTTTGTTTCACTTATTGTATTAGTATTAGTTTGTTTCACTTATTGTATTAGTATTAGCTTGTTTCACTTATTGTATTAGTATTAGCTTGTTTCACTTTGTTTGTTTCTGTACCTTTGCTCTGGTTTATGCTCTTAGATGCTCGTTTAAAGGTGATGTACTTATGACTTGTGGTGATTAGTAGTTCTCTTGAATATGTTGAATACACTTATTGTAAGTCGCTTTGGATAAAAGCGTCTGCTAAATGACTGTAATGTAATGTAATGTCGACATGTGACAGCAGGGTTAGCACAGGTGTAACTGATAATAATAATAGTCCTATTGAGTGTGTCAAAAAATTATTTAAAAAAACAAAAGGTTTAGCTTCTCTTTACTGATCTATTACCGATCCATTTCAGATCTGATTGTCTTTCTTTCTCTTTCTCTCGCCCCCTTCCCCCACCCCTTCAAAATAAAAGCCCCATTGAGTAACGGTAGCACCCAACTCTCGCTGTGGACTGAGGATGGATCCAGTTTTTTAAATAAAAAGGCCTATTAGATAACTATCTTAATGGGGAACTCAGGAAGAGGCTTTTTTCAAAATAAAAGCCTCATTAGAGTGACTCTATCCTAACAGGAAGCTGCTGATGAGGCTTGTTTTTTTAAAGCCCCCAACTCATTCTATGATAACAGGAAACTGGGGATGGGCCAGGTTATTCAAAATAAAAGCCTCGGAAGGCAACTGTACTGGACAGGGAAATCAGGACAAGGCTAGTTTTTCAAAGTTAAAGTCCCACAGAGTGAATCTATCTTAACAGGAAGTTCACTATATCGTCACTTGTTTTGATGTTTAGTTGGCCTGCCGAGGAGTAACTTGAATTTGAACTAAAAGGCACAATACATGTTTAGTGTCTCTGTTTTTGTTGCTCATTGATATTAACAGAAGGAGAGTCTCTCTCTGAGCTGTCCAATGTCACAGGACCATCAGGCAGGATCCAAGAATCCATCTGATTATTACATTCATGTGGATCTTTAGTAATTTGACCTTGTAAAATAGTTTAAAAACCTTTGAAGCAAAGGCCAAGAGTTAAACTAAATAACTTAGAGCTTTGGCAAAAGACCACATTTCCAAATTCAGTGTATTTTTTCAACCACTGCAATTTGCAGTTTGTCATTCCCTGTAGATGTTTAACATTTGCCCCTGACCTTTACAGAATGACCAGGAAATGGGAGGTGTATTCATTTCCCTTCTCTCATTGTTGCTTCTTCCTCCAAATTAGCATTTGACCTTCACTGCTGTCCGATTTTCTCGCCACAGCTCGGTAAGAATGCTCGGGTGCAGTCGACACCCGTAAGTTTGAAAAACTGACTCTACAGTAGAAATGTACTCCACAAGTGTAAAAAACCAACAACCCTTTGGTACCAGAATAACTACTACCACATAGTTTGTGCCTTACTACCAGTATCAATGCACAAAATACAGACTTTAAGGTGTGCATGAACTGATCTTGTTCTAAAGAAGAACTCCACACAGGTGTGGTCTCTGTACTTGTAACCACACTCAGTTAGTCCATCAACTGGTGAGTTCTGTACTTGCACAGTGGGAGAGGACGGAGCTAGTATCATGAAACGACAAAACAAGCAGGATTATCGGTCAGGGTGTGGCTGCTCTTTAAATCCTAAACGATCAACTGTCAACACATTGCAAATGCATTACACATAAGAAACACACGAGTCATCCAGAGGACAATGGACAGTCAGACGAGGGTGCTGTGATGGTCATGAAAAAAAGACATACACAAATCATACAACAAGTTCATTTTGATACTTTTTCTAACATCTGGAATAAACACGTTCATCATTTGAGGTCACAGAACTCGTGCATAAACAGATATTGCAGCTCATTTATACTGAATTTAGACACAAACCTCAATAAAATTGTCACTTTGAAGAGACACTTTTCAAGGGAGATTAAAGCGCTCAGTTTAAAGCGTCCTGTGCAAAATGCACCTGACTACATTCTACTTTAATGCAGTTGTTCTTTTACGATATGTTTGATTCGACCATTCAAGTATCTTTGTGGCAAAGTTTTCCCTCTTAAAGACGGTATTCACTGAGGAAAAGGTTTAGGTTTTAATGAGGTTGATTGACTATGGTTTCAGCTTTAATTTGAAATAGAGTATTGTCCTTTATTGTAATTTTTATGATTGCGATTCCTTCTTACCCGTAATCGTTATCCTGTCATTTAAATGTGAGTCCTGATATTTACAGAAATAGCTGTTTATGCAGACCAACCCCTTCACAACCAGTAGAAGATGAGATGGACTTTATTGTCCCGATGGAAATTTGTCTTGGAAACATACATACAGTGTCTGCTGTTAAAACAATACAAATAACATATTGCATACATACATTACATACACAGACTGTCGCCAGTCAACAAATAGATTTCACACTGCCCGTCGTACAATGCACCAGTAGTGTATAGTTAAGATAATAAACATAAATAAAATTAAAAACAATCGGTGTTACAGGGGTTAAGCTCTAGCTAGCTTGCCATTCAGGGCTTTGATGGACAAGGGGACAAAGGAGTTCTTAGGGCGGTTGAGCTGCACTGGGGGACTCTGAAGCTGGTATTCAGGGTGGAGGATATGAGTGGGGTCTGAAGTAACCTTCTGGGCCTGTTGATGACAGTATGACCCAGCACATCTCACATTCTGGTGAGCGTCAGAGAAACACCGCTGGCATTGCTTCACACAAACAAGCGCCCACATGCAGGCATCTCCCCGGCAACTGTCTAGGGCGGCTCTCCCCTGTCTTGTTCTGCCTCCCATAATATATACATATATATATTCAGGCTGTTGTGTCTGCGCCCACAGGAATCATGTAATAACAGCTTGTCAAGGCTTTTTGTGCCGGGAAAACATTTGCATATTGAAATGCATGGAGGAGTGAAGCTTGCCATGGCTGATTCTCTCATGTGCATATTCACACAGTGGGGTTTGTGTTCACGTTCTGCACGGCTAATGGACGCATCAAGCTCACTGTTTTCAGATTTCTTCCCCCCCCCAATTTCCCCAATAAAATAAAACGGAGAGTGCTTGCCTGAATTTGTGTTCCTCACCTGCATATTTATGCTGCTGTTTTGTGCACGTCTGAATTCCCTCATACCCGTGGACAAACACACTTCTGATTTACAGCCCGTTTATTCCCTGCCAAGAGACGCTATCAGCCGACAAATAAAAGATAATGGAGGCCAAGTACACACTGAGACCATTCCAACTCGCCAGCTTTATCACACACACACACACACACACACACACACACACACACACACACACACACACACACACACACACAGATGTGGAGATTTCCTTTAAGGGCTTCTCAAATCATGCCAAAAGCATATTTTCCCCCACATAGCCTCAGCAGTTTCCAGTCATGCTTCCAGTTTTATTTGCAGTTTAAAGTTTTCAGATAACCGTCTCTGAGACTTCTGCCGCTTCTCCGATACAATGGAGCCAAATGGAATTGTGTTTGTAGACATTCAACTCGTTCAAAATGACATTTAAAACTCAACAGCAAAGTCTGTGTTGAGAAACAATGTCCCAGTCACTCAGAATAATCCACGTCGCTGAAGAACTTTATCAGAACATCACTTCTGGAATCACAAGTTTTTCAAATAGGACTTGCTAAAGCACCACATTCTGACTTCCATTTGCTCCATCGTGTGGTGTTGGCAGCAGATTGGACAAAACCTCAGCAAATAAAACCAACATGAAGCTCTGGCGTGAGTTCAGTCAGGAAGACTACACTTTTGACACACCTACATGTTGCAGCTGTCTCCTTAAGTAGGGTTGTCTCTCGGCCTTTAGTGCGTTCATTTTGCCGTTACACGCGTACTTTTGGCTGTTTTTTATGGTTTTAGTCAGGGTTCCTTAAGAAAAATCCTAATGCATCAGCATACAATCACACAAAATATGCTTCTCCAGGTTCAGGTTCTTCGACGATGTGGCAGGGAATGAGTCAAAATGGGCTGGTTATATACTGCACGGCTGATCAAGTGAAAGTGGAAACAGGTGAGCAGGTTGATGAGGGAGTCCGGTGGAAAAGTCTGGAGGCATCTGGTATCGAGGTGAGAGAAATGGTTTTCCAATGGTTTTCCTGGATCAAATCCCTGCAGCCAGGTTCCCGAATCTGGTGAAAAAGTGGAAATCAAAAGAGTAGAGTCTTGCATGAAGCAGAAGAATGTTAATGTCCATTAGTTTGGAATGAGGCCTTGTGGTGTACCGAGGGTGGACGATACAGACTGCACTGTATCTATTTTAGCCAAAAAGCATAACCCTGACCATGATATGAGGAGCCCAGTGTGTCAGTGTATCCGCGGTGGGCCGGCTGGTTCACAGCATTAGTTACGGCCTGTCAGGTCTTTGGAAGCTGCTTTCAATGGACTTGTCAGTGAGAAAACACATAAACATTTATATTGCTTAAGGCTGAAATATGTAAAGCAATGAGCCTTTCATAAACCCAATTGCTCTCCGAGTGTTGAGTCATCACACACATTAATGACAATTTCAATACCATCATTAGCGCGCACTCACACACACACTCACACACACACACATAATGAGAGCGTGTGCATTAGCAGCAGTTCTAATATTTCTACCCTAATTGTAATGGGCGACGTGACTCTTGGCTGTTTAGAGCTATTGACTGGAGCTAAAGACACACTGTTTGTTTAAGTCATCATTAACACAGCCTTCAATAAGGGTCACTGGCAGTAAGTGTAACACTGATTAGTGTGTGTGTGTGTGTGTGTGTGTGTGTGTGTGTGTGTGTGTGTGTGTGTGTGTGTGTGTGTGTGTGTGTGTGTGTCTGTGTGTGTGTGTGTGTGTGTGTGTGTGTGTGTGTGTGTGTGTGTGTGGGTGTGTGTGTGTGTGTGTGTGTGTGTGTGTGTGTGCTTAAGTAACACAGTATGAAAGAGAGCAAAATGACTGCTTCTGTTTGTGAAAAAGCACTTAAAGCACTTGGGTTTCTGTTGGTGTATCAAAGACCCGTCTGTAAATTTGTATTCTGTAAGATTGCTTTCTAAAAAGTCCCTTTTCCCACTGAGACACCAAAACCTCAAGAAAACAATTGAAACTCGGCTGCCTTTTCCATTGCCTCGCGGGTTTATCACTTACTATCCGATAAAGGGAGGATTTGATGTTGTGACTGACATGACCGGATACGTTGATTGGCATCAGCAGGTCTGTCCTCAAATCTGTCATCTGTGATTGATATTTGATGTAAAGGATAGAATCTGTGACTGATATTTGATGTTCAAGGATAGAATCTGTGACTGATATTTGATGTTAAAGGATAGAATCTGTGATTGATATTTGATGTAAAGGATAGAATCTGTGACTGATATTTGATGTTCAAGGATAGAACCTGTGACTGATATTTGATGTAAAGGATAGAATCTGTGAATGATATTTGATGTAAAGGATAGAATCTGTGACTGATATTTGATGTAAAGGATAGAATCTGTGACTGATATTTGATGTTCAAGGATAGAACCTGTGACTGATATTTGATGTAAAAGGATAGAATCTGTGATTGATATTTGATGTTAAAGGATATAATCTGTGACTGATATTTGATGTTCAAGGATAGAATCTGTGACTGATATTTGATGTAAAGGATAGAATCTGTGACTGATATTTGATGTAAAGGATAGAATCTGTGACTGATATTTGATGTTCAAGGATAGAACCTGTGACTGATATTTGATGTTAAAGGATAGAATCTGTGATTGATATTTGATGTTAAAGGATAGAATCTGTGACTGATATTTGATGTTCAAGGATAGAATCTGTGACTGATATTTGATGTAAAGGATAGAATCTGTGACTGATATTTGATGTTCAAGGATAGAACCTGTGACTGATATTTGATGTAAAGGATAGAATCTGTGACTGATATTTGATGTAAAGGATATAATCTGTGACTGATATTTGATGTTCAAGGATAGAACCTGTGACTGATATTTGATGTTAAAGGATAGAACCTGTGACTGATATTTGATGTTAAAGGATATAATCTGTGACTGATATTTGATGTTCAAGGATAGAATCTGTGACTGATATTTGATGTAAAGGATAGAATCTGTGACTGATATTTGATGTAAAGGATAGAATCTGTGATTGATATTTGATGTAAAGGATAGAACCTGTGACTGATATTTGATGTTAAAGGATAGAACCTGTGACTGATATTTGATGTAAAGGATAGAATCTGTGACTGATATTTGATGTAAAGGATAGAATCTGTGACTGATATTTGATGTTCAAGGATAGAACCTGTGACTGATATTTGATGTTAAAGGATAGAACCTGTGACTGATATTTGATGTTAAAGGATATAATCTGTGACTGATATTTGATGTTCAAGGATAGAATCTGTGACTGATATTTGATGTTCAAGGATAGAACCTGTGACTGATATTTGATGTTAAAGGATAGAACCTGTGACTGATATTTGATGTTAAAGGATATAATCTGTGACTGATATTTGATGTTCAAGGATAGAATCTGTGACTGATATTTGATGTAAAGGATAGAATCTGTGACTGATATTTGATGTTCAAGGATAGAATCTGTGACTGATATTTGATGTTAAAGGATAGAACCTGTGACTGATATTTTATGTAAAGGATAGAATCTGTGATTGATATTTGATGTTCAAGGATAGAATCTGTGACTGATATTTGATGTTCAAGGATAGAATCTGTGACTGATATTTGATGTAAAGGATAGAACCTGTGATTGATATTTGATGTTCAAGGATAGAATCTGTGACTGATATTTGATGTTAAAGGATAGAACCTGTGACTGATATTTGATGTAAAGGATAGAATCTGTGATTGATATTTTATGTTAAAGGATAGAATCTGTGACTGATATTTGATGTTCAAGGATAGAACCTGTGACTGATATTTGATGTTAAAGGATATAATCTGTGACTGATATTTGATGTTCAAGGATAGAATCTGTGACTGATATTTGATGTAAAGGATAGAATCTTCGACTGATATTTGATGTAAAGGATAGAATCTGTGATTGATATTTGATGTAAAGGATAGAACCTGTGACTGATATTTGATGTTAAAGGATAGAACCTGTGACTGATATTTGATGTAAAGGATAGAATCTCTGACTGATATTTGATGTAAAGGATAGAATCTGTGACTGATATTTGATGTTCAAGGATAGAACCTGTGACTGATATTTGATGTTAAAGGATAGAACCTGTGACTGATATTTGATGTTAAAGGATATAATCTGTGACTGATATTTGATGTTCAAGGATAGAATCTGTGACTGATATTTGATGTTCAAGGATAGAACCTGTGACTGATATTTGATGTTAAAGGATAGAACCTGTGACTGATATTTGATGTTAAAGGATATAATCTGTGACTGATATTTGATGTTCAAGGATAGAATCTGTGACTGATATTTGATGTAAAGGATAGAATCTGTGACTGATATTTGATGTTCAAGGATAGAATCTGTGACTGATATTTGATGTTAAAGGATAGAACCTGTGACTGATATTTTATGTAAAGGATAGAATCTGTGATTGATATTTGATGTTCAAGGATAGAATCTGTGACTGATATTTGATGTTCAAGGATAGAATCTGTGACTGATATTTGATGTAAAGGATAGAACCTGTGATTGATATTTGATGTTCAAGGAAAGAATCTGTGACTGATATTTGATGTTAAAGGATAGAACCTGTGACTGATATTTGATGTAAAGGATAGAATCTGTGATTGATATTTTATGTTAAAGGATAGAATCTGTGACTGATATTTGATGTTCAAGGATAGAACCTGTGACTGATATTTGATGTTAAAGGATATAATCTGTGACTGATATTTGATGTTCAAGGATAGAATCTGTGACTGATATTTGATGTAAAGGATAGAATCTTCGACTGATATTTGATGTAAAGGATAGAATCTGTGATTGATATTTGATGTAAAGGATAGAACCTGTGACTGATATTTGATGTTAAAGGATAGAACCTGTGACTGATATTTGATGTAAAGGATAGAATCTGTGACTGATATTTGATGTAAAGGATAGAATCTGTGACTGATATTTGATGTTCAAGGATAGAACCTGTGACTGATATTTGATGTTAAAGGATAGAACCTGTGACTGATATTTGATGTTAAAGGATATAATCTGTGACTGATATTTGATGTTCAAGGATAGAATCTGTGACTGATATTTGATGTTCAAGGATAGAACCTGTGACTGATATTTGATGTTAAAGGATAGAACCTGTGACTGATATTTGATGTTAAAGGATATAATTTGTGACTGATATTTGATGTTCAAGGATAGAATCTGTGACTGATATTTGATGTAAAGGATAGAATCTGTGACTGATATTTGATGTAAAGGATAGAATCTGTGATTGATATTTGATGTAAAGGATAGAACCTGTGACTGATATTTGATGTTAAAGGATAGAACCTGTGACTGATATTTGATGTTCAAGGATAGAACCTGTGACTGATATTTGATGTTAAAGGATAGAACCTGTGACTGATATTTGATGTCAAAGGATAGAATCTGTGATTGATATTTGATGTTAAAGGATAGAATCTGTGACTGATATTTGATGTAAAGGATAGAATCTGTGACTGATATTTGATGTTCAAGGATAGAATCTGTGACTGATATTTGATGTAAAGGATAGAATCTGTGACTTATATTTGATGTAAAGGATAGAATCTGTGATTGATATTTGATGTTCAAGGATAGAATCTGTGACTGATATTTGATGTTAAAGGATAGAACCTGTGACTGATATTTTATGTAAAGGATAGAATCTGTGATTGATATTTGATGTTCAAGGATAGAATCTGTGACTGATATTTGATGTTCAAGGATAGAATCTGTGACTGATATTTGATGTAAAGGATAGAACCTGTGATTGATATTTGATGTTCAAGGATAGAATCTGTGACTGATATTTGATGTTAAAGGATAGAACCTGTGACTGATATTTGATGTAAAGGATAGAATCTGTGATTGATATTTTATGTTAAAGGATAGAATCTGTGACTGATATTTGATGTTCAAGGATAGAACCTGTGACTGATATTTGATGTAAAGGATAGAATCTGTGATTGATATTTGATGTTCAAGCATAGAATCTGTGACTGATATTTGATGTAAAGGATAGAATCTGTGATTGATATTTGATGTTCAAGGATAGAATCTGTGACTGATATTTGATGTTAAAGGATAGAACCTGTGACTGATATTTTATGTAAAGGATAGAATCTGTGATTGATATTTGATGTTCAAGGATAGAATCTGTGATTGATATTTGATGTTCAAGGATAGAATCTGTGACTGATATTTGATGTTCAAGGATAGAATCTGTGACTGATATTTGATGTAAAGGATAGAATCTGTGATTGATATTTGATGTTCAAGGATAGAATCTGTGACTGATATTTGATGTTAAAGGATAGAATCTGTGACTGATATTTGATGTAAAGGATATAATCTGTGATTGATATTTGATGTTCAAGGATAGAATCTGTGACTGATATTTGATGTTAAAGGATAGAATCTGTGACTGATATTTGATATAAAGGATAGAATCTGTGACTGATATTTGATGTAAAGGATAGAATCTGTGATTGATATTTGATGTTCAAGGATAGAATCTGTGATTGATATTTGATGTTCAAGGGTAGAATCTGTGACTGATATTTGATGTAAAGGATAGAATCTGTGATTGATATTTGATGTTAAAGGATAGAATCTGTGACTGATATTTGATGTTCAAGCATAGAATCTTTGACTGATATTTGATGTTAAAGGATAGAATCTGTGACTGATATTTGATGTTCAAGGATAGAATCTGTGACTGATATTTGATGTTAAAGGATATAATCTGTGACTGATATTTGATATAAAGGATAGAATCTGTGACTGATATTTGATGTAAAGGATAGAATCTGTGACTGATATTTGATGTCCAAGGATAGAATCTGTGACTGATATTTGATGTAAAGGATAGAATCTGTGATTGATATTTGATGTTAAAGGATAGAATCTGTGATTGATATTTGATGTCAAAGGATAGAATCTGTGACTGATATTTGATGTAAAGGATAGAATCTGTGATTGATATTTGATGTCAAAGGATAGAATCTGTGACTGATATTTGATGTCAAAGGATAGAATCTGTGATTGATATGTGATGTTCAAGGATATAATCTGTGACTGATATGTGATGTTCAAGGATATAATCTGTGACTGATATTTGATGTCAAAGGATATAATCTGTGACTGATATTTGATATAAAGGATATAATCTGTGACTGATATTTGATGTTAAAGGATAGAATCTGTGACTGATATTTGATGTTAAAGGATAGAATCTGTGATTGATATTTGATGTAAAGGATAGAATCTGTGATTGATATTTGATGTAAAGGATAGAATATGTGACTGATATTTGATGTCAAAGGATATAATCTGTGATTGATATTTGATGTAAAGGATAGAATCTGTGATTGATATTTGATGTAAAGGATAGAATCTGTGATTGATATTTGATGTAAAGGATAGAATCTGTGACTGATATTTGATGTCAAAGGATAGAATCTGTGATTGATATTTGATGTAAAGGATAGAATCTGTGATTGATATTTGATGTAAAGGATAGAATCTGTGACTGATATTTGATGTTCAAGGATAGAATCTGTGATTGATATTTGATGTTCAAGGATAGAATCTGTGACTGATATTTGATGTTAAAGGATAGAATCTGTGATTGATATTTGATGTAAAGGATAGAATCTGTTATTGAGATTTGATGTAAAGGATAGAATCTGTGACTGATATTTGATGTAAAGGATAGAATCTGTGACTGATATTTGATGTCAAAGGATAGAATCTGTGATTGATATGTGATGTTCAAGGATATAATCTGTGATTGATATTTGATGTTCAAGGATAGAATCTGTGACTGATATTTGATGTTAAAGGATAGAATCTGTGACTGATATTTGATGTAAAGGATAGAATCTGTGACTGATATTTGATGTTAAAGGATAGAATCTGTGATTGATATTTGATGTAAAGGATAGAATCTGTGATTGATATTTGATGTTCAAGGATAGAATCTGTGACTGATATTTGATGTTAAAGGATAGAATCTGTGATTGATATTTGATGTTCAAGGGTAGAATCTGTGACTGATATTTGATGTAAAGGATAGAATCTGTGACTGATATTTGATGTTCAAGGATAGAATCTTTGACTGATATTTGATGTTAAAGGATAGAATCTGTGATTGATATTTGATGTTAAAGGATAGAATCTATGACTGATATTTGATGTTAAAGGATAGAACCTGTGACTGATATTTGATGTTCAAGGATAGAATCTGTGACTGATATTTGATGTTCAAGGATAGAATCTGTGACTGATATTTGATGTTCAAGGATAGAAGGGGTTTTCTGGTTTGAAATCAACGTGAGACCATGAATGGAGCATCAGTGCAATGAGCGTCGGTTGGGTTAAAGTTAGAGCATTACATGCATGAGGCATACGTATACTGTATTAAATTGGGATATGATGGATGAGTTGCAGCGTATTAGATTACATATATGGGCTGATGTAAAACTGATCAATACTTGAGTGGTTTTACATGGAAGACCTTGACCTGAATTGATCCACTGGCATTTTTATCATGTTCCACCACCACAGCATTACCAAAATCTGCAGGTGACACTCATGGTCAATGTCCATTTAATTCTAGCACCGTCCATCATAAAAACAGATCTCTAAAGCTTTTAGAAATCCAAATAATGTCTGTATTTTGTGTTTTTTGTAGCAGCACAATGACCCAGCCAAACATGCCAACAAAAAGTGCTGATATTCAAGAGTTCTTTACTACTACTAACCTACTACTGTAGGAGTATATTGGTCTGGTTTCAGACCTCTGAACTACTACCCACATCCGATTTCTTAAACAATTCAGAATTTGTCCTCTTAATCTTGGAGAAACATTCGATCAATCTGACTTTTGCTGGCAGGTTTAAGAAGGTATCCTGAACCAACACAACCACATCTCGTTGACCAAAATCAGCATTTTCTTTCCTTCAGTTTGGCAAAGTGGCTGCTTCTATACGCAGTAACCATTAGTAGCCGTTGTTTTGTTGAAGACATGGCCATATGCTGTGGCACATTCAGATTCGATGTTCACAGCTATACCTACGAAAAATGAATGAATTCTCCACAAAATACTCCACAAAATCAATTTGTATATAACCCACGTGATAATGAACCAGGAAGTATAAAGACCACAAAAAGCCACACAGGGCGGGTGGGTGGATGAGTGGATGGGCGGACGGGTCAAAAATAAGTCAACGTTGATTTATTTGTCGCATAACCTCCTTAAATAACATTACTTCCTCTATTTTAACTCAAACCACGACTTTTTCTTAACCAAACTAAGTATTTCACAATCTATTTCTAAACCGTAGTAGTTTTGTTGCCTGAACCTAACTATGTCGTTTTTCCTTGAAGACGAACGTTTATTTTAAAAAGAAGCAACGAGTGGAAGTTGACACTTGTTGCTGGACTTTTGTAGAAAAACGCACGAAAAAACGAGGAGTAACTTCTTCGTGAGATGTCATAGGAGCCGTTTATGAGGATATGTTGTACATTTGCTTACATTCATCCAAAAATTAGAGAATCTGAAAGTGTCAATGAATCAATGAAAGTGAACTGAACGTAAAGTCTAATATTTACTGCTTCACTCTGCAGTTATCGGCACACGCAACAACATGTAAAGCTCTTTGTTTGGATGTTCCACATCGAAGGACTCATAGTTGGCTTCTCGCTTTAAATTAAATTTTTTAGATTTTGACGTATTCTTTAACACGGTTGTCCACCTTTTGTACTGATGATTTAACCAAGACTCACATTTTCATCGAAGCCTTGGGACTGCTTCAACCTAACCTTGTCTGTGTAGGAAATGAATGGGACTTTTACTTCCGGACACCTTAAATAACTGCCCCCGCTCCCTCGTCGCCTCAAAGTTACATCATCTAAAAGCTTCCTGGTCTCCGCTGCGTTCTCTCTCTGGCTGTGCGCTGTTTTCTCCTCCACCCAGATCTTTCTTTTAGCTTCTTTGCTTCCTCCACCATCGCTCTTCTCCCTCTCCATGTCCCAGTTCTCTCCCCGTTGCTCCACTCCCCATTCCTTCAATCTCCCTCCCTCCCTCCCTTTGTCGCCTCAGGAAGAATTCAGCACCAACTGACAGTCTGATTTAGTTCCAATACCAACCTCCCATCTCTCTTTCTCTCTCTCTGTCTCTCCCTCTCCAGTCCTCTCTAGAGAGAGGGTGTCGCACATAAATCTCTGCTGTAGCCATCTATTACCTTCTACATTCCAGTCCTGACCTAATTCCTCCCCGTCTTCAATGTGTCAGTAGGTCCAGGATATAGTGGCCCCAATGTAGTCTGTCTCCCTCTCTCTAATCCAGACCAAGTCTTTGTTTTATGGTTAATAATAAAAAAAACTCGTATCTCATATTATCTCGCAATAAGACAAATGGCCCTTATATATGTAGTTCACTTTATTTCCCTAATCGCCTGTTCTTTTTTCTCAGTGGTGTGAGTGTGCCTGTCTAGAATGATGACAATATATATCTCCGTCACTCTTGTTGAAAATGATTGCTCCGGTGCTGTAGTTTAGCAGCATGATAAAAGGGGACAGCTTCAGCCATTTTTAAGAGGTCATTACCATTCCTCACCAAACGAGAGATTTATTTCCAGTCTTGTTCCAAAACTTTACCGCCCTCCTTTGGGTCCTAAGCCAAATTTACCCCCAGTGTTAGTCACCGATAAGAATCTGTTTCCATCACACTCATGGACCAATATATTGAAGCAGGGGTATTGTTAGAAGCTCAGGTCCACCCCCAGAAACGGCTCACTCGGGGCCGTGAAACAGTAAATATTGCCAGCCCCCTGAGGTTCAGAGCTGGATGTGGGCCTTTCCTCACCTATTTGCCCCCCCCCCCCCCCCCTGCATGGAGGAGCTGATGGAGCTGAGCTGATAATAGTTGTGTTCTCGTGTGATTGCTTTTATTGCACTTCTGAGGGGCCGCAAGTGCGATTCTAGTTAATTAGACGATTCATTTCAATTAACAAGTAATCATCAGTTAATCAGAGGAGCGAGTTGGCTCGGTAGTTAACATTGTACCGTCACAGAATAAAGAGATGCAGGGCAGGTGATGTGGAATCGCTTTCTTTTAATTCAACTTTATTGTCAAAAACTGAATGTGATATGCAAAGATAAGAACAAGGATGCAAATACATACAGTCAAACAACAGCTTAAAAGGGAGAATACATTGAAAAATATTATGCTTGTCTGGTCCCCAACAATATGGGGAATCTTTGAGGCTCCATATTGGGGTCATTGATCCGCCATGATGTGGACAAAATAATGGCACACAATATTAAAACACCACATCATTTCTTGAAAGTTTCACAGAGGTAGACTTGATTGCAAATGTATACCATTGAATTGTACGACAGGTGACGTTCTCGTGTCCATCTGTCGGTCTCAATACCGATCCCTAGTAGGCTTCCATGAGGTACACACAGTATACACTGTGTGTACACATTGTGTGTACACTGTGTATACTGTGTGTACACTGTGTACACAATGTGCCGACTTGCGTAGTGCTTGAATTAGACAGGGTAGTGTTGTACAGCCGTTGTGCAGCATTTCACCGCTTCTTCTTCTTTTGTTCATGTCAAATTTAAACCAGATGACCAGATGACCAGTATCATTACTAGTACCAGTACCAGTACCAGTACCAGTACCAGTACCATTACTAGTACCAGTACCATTACCAGTACCAGTACCATTACTAGTACCATTACCAGTACCAGTACCATTACCAGTATCATTACTAGTACCATTACTAGTACCAGTACCATTACTAGTACCAGTACCAGTACCATTACCAGTACCAGTACCATTACCAGTACCATTACTAGTACCATTACTAGTACCAGTACCATTACCATTACCATTACCATTACCATTACCATTACCATTACCATTACCAGTACCATTACTAGTACCATTACTAGTACCAGTACCAGTACCATTACCAGTACCAGTACCAGTACCATTACTAGTACCAGTACCATTACTAGTACCATTACTAGTACCAGTACCAGTACCATTACTAGTACCAGTACCAGTACCATTACCAGTACCAGTACCAGTACCATTACTAGTACCAGTACCATTACTAGTACCAGTACTTGTCGTCGCCAACCTAAAATATGTCATTGTTTGCTTTCTTGACAATTGACTAAAACTGAATGGAACTGAACAAAGATGAACGTGACTCTTACTTCTACTCACAACAATACACGCCATCTCCACAATTTTCACAAACTTCCACGACTGAATGCGGCCAAGATGGCGACCATTGAGGCTGAGAAGTGTCCAGCGTTCCACTCTCAACTCTTTTTAACCTAACACCATCCGGGTATCATAGTGCAATGCTTTTTGCACACACACACACACACACTAGTGTTGAAGAACACAAAAACGCAGTATTAGCCACACATGTGGATGGACATGTTTATATATCCGTCGACCTCTATCTATCCTCTCAAACCTTCTCCTTACAGATGGGTGATTATTTCCAAAGTGCCCTTAAAGAGGAGTTCCATCAGAAGCGAAAGCCAGAAGGGACTACAAAAGAAATGAACTGATCCGTCTCAGGCTGCAGTCACACTGTGTTGGCATGTGGTAGCGAGCAAACTGTGTGGTCAGCAGTAAACGGTTGGCCTAAAGGTGTTTTGACACATGCGGGGCCAATAAACGTGATCGAGGGGATCGAGTTAATCGCACAAAACGACATTAATTGTTTGCAGTAAGAGAACAACAGTCAACTAGAACTGCAGTGACGTGCTTTTTAAATAACATACAGAGATTCAAGTTTCAAAGCCGTCTTCACATGTGGAGCTCAAAACAGACCAGATGTTGTTTCTTTATCTGTTTAATGTTACTTCTTATGTTTGATACCGTACCTTTTCATTTTCAACACTTTTCAACTTAAATTCTACACTTTGATGGAGCGTTTGAAACACCTGGAACATGTGGAGGAGGGAACTGTGGATCTCTCGGGGTTTTTAGTCTGCTGTGAAAACTTGACAATCTATTTATGCGCATTAGGAATATGGTTTGATGGTATTTCGGATATTTCAGTCAGCCCGAGGAAGACAGTCTGGCCTGCCACTCTCTTATTTCGGTGGGCGGAGGAGAGCAGAAGGTATTTCTGGACTTCGGAGGTGGGTTTAGAGGTGGTTTGAAGGTTGGCGGATTAGAGGAGAAGGAAATAGGTAGACGGGGACAGAGGGACAGGTGGATAGGAAAAAAGGATGGAGGAAGACGAGGAAAGGGATTTAGTTTGGGTGAGAGAGAAGTAGACGGATTTGAGGTGAAATGGGGAGGAGGGAGAATCCACTCAGCATGGAGGTTATTGAAGAACAGGACAAAAACAGCTGGTATTCATTATTACTCCTTATTCATTCCTGTGTGTGTGTGTGTGTGTGTGTGTGTGTGTGTGTGTGTGTGTGTGTGTGTGTGTGTGTGTGTGTGTGTGTGTGTGTGTGTGTGTGTGTGTGTGTGTGTGTGTGTGTCTTGACATTAAGGACACTGTTCAGGAAGTGAGAACATTTTGTCCTTTCCTCGCTTCTTTAATCGGCTGCTCCAGGGTTAAGACTTAGTTTTAGGATTAAGGTGTCACTTAAGTCTCCTTTACTCTCTCTCTCTCCCTCTTTTCATTTCCTCTCCTCTTCCGTCTTTGTTTCTTTTCTTCTCTCCACTCAATGTTTTCTCTCTTATGTTGTTACTCTTTTCTACATGTTTTTGTATTCTCTTTGCTTCTTAGTCCTATTTCCTCTTCTTGTTCCCTTTCTCTTCTCACCGTCCAATGATTTACCTCCTTTTTTCCTCTTATCTTCCCATCTTTATTCTTATCTTTGCTTTTTGTTTGTTCTTCATGTCTTCTCCTTAGCCTTGTTTTCAGTTTCCTCCCCTTCTTGCTTCATATTCTCTTCTCTTCTTCACTATATTTACCTTTTTTCTCTCCCTTTTTCTCCTGGTTTCCTCTCTCCTCTCTCCTCTCCTCTCGTCTCCTCTCCCCTGCCTCCTGCTCCCAGCAGGATTATTGATGGCTTCCTATTCTCTGTGGCCGGGCAGACAGGAAACAGAGACCCCTGCAAAGAGTGAAACAGCATCACAACCCCTCAGGCAGGTGACCAGGTGAATGACTGTGTGTGTGTGTGTGTGTGTGTGTGTGTGTGTGTGTGTGTGTGTGTGTGTGTGTGTGTGTGTGTGTGTGTGTGTGTGTGTGTGTGTGTGTGTGTGTGTGTGTGTGTGTGTGTGTGTGTGTGTGTGATGGGATTTGTGCCCAGGTTGGAGTTATTGTGGCTGCGCTGACTGAAGCAAAAAGGTAAAAGGGGGGAAAAAGAGGGAAAGGAGGTAAAGAATTAATTTCATCCAGTAGGATGAGAGGTTTGTGTGTGTGTGTGTGTGTGTGTGTGTGTGTGTGTGTGTGTGTGTGTGTGTGTGTGTGTGTGTGTGTGTGTGTGTAGTAGTAGTAGTAGTAGTAACAGTGGACTCCTGCTACCTCCAGCCCCACAGGCCTCTCAGGATAAATGGATTTTCTTTTTCTATTCTAGGACGCACTGGACCTTATTTCCTTCTCATTCTCCTCTCTCTTCCAATCTCTGTCTCCATCTCTGTTCTCCCCGAGCTACAGGAACACGCTCACAGATGTTTTAACCCTGACCCTCAGCTCTATTATCTCGCCGAGTACAGTTAATAGACTTTAAATTAATTTGATAATACTCCATTACAGTAGACTATAAAGAGGAGCTGAACTAATCAAAGCACGAAAAATGAAGCCTATATGTGGAATTGCTCAAAACTGCAGTCCCCCCCCCCCCCCCCCCCCCATGTTAAAATGTCAGCCTGGCACAAAAGACAGTATTGGTCTCTAGAAGTGATAACTGTATCCGTGGTTCATTTTTGAATAACTCACCGATTTAAATGAAATGAAGACCTAAAGTTAGGCACAACGCCTCATCTCCACCCACAATCCATCTCTTTTGACATTTGTTTTTTCTATTTACATCCAAAATGTTTCCAACAGTTTTCAAACCTTTAAATCGATAATTCTGATCAAGGTAGCAGTTTGTTTCATTTGGTCCCTTTGGGTTGTGGTTGTCTGCAGGAGATCTTGGTGGGCTTCAACTTAATATTTTAACGGGATGAAGGATTTTAGTCATGGGACGTCCTATGTCCACTGAACAGCGTTGGAGAAACACAATTATTTGCAACGTGAAGCTGCTATATTCATTTATTAAACTGGTTTTAATCACCGGGTCGGTTTGTTCTGTAGAGGAGGAGACCTGAACGATTAACACTGATTGAGAGCCCCCTGTAACATCGTGCATTTAAACATGACAACGATTGATCCCTGACCGGAACCACCTGCTTATTATTTTAACCTTAATAGAATACTCACCGTAACCAAACCAAAATGTCTATCTAAGCTTAACCAAGTAAACAAGTCAAAACCTAACCGTAGGGTTGTGGGATCATAAAACAGATTTAATCCTGAGTGCATTCACAAACGTCTTCTGTCGTTTAAATCAAATGACTTGTTAGTTCCAAGATGGCGCCTCATTCATTCTTATGAAAATTGTTCAAGTTCTTCAGGCTTCTACATCTTTGGGCCCATGGCACCTGGACATTACAGTCCTCTTACAGCAAGTTAGTGAATTCTGGCAACAAAGAGACGAGGCAGACAAATACACCCCATGTCAATACACCCCATGCAAATGTACTCAAGGCGATGGTGAGGAACAGGTTCACACGTTGGCAACAGGATGGCAGTCCGAACAGTCAAACAAATCCTGGAGGAGCGCGGCAGCTGAGCTGGTCAAGGAACAGGCAACGGGTCAAAGCACAGGAACAGGAAACACAAAAGCACACTGTAACGAATTGCTGTAAAAATACAAGAAATTCTCAACAGCAATGTACTGTTCTTCGTAAATACAGTGGAATACAATTAAATCCAGCAAAAGTTGAGGCTTTGGAAGAAAACAAATATTAAAAGCAGCTACTGTCCAGTCTTGCAGTATACTACAGTATTTTTTCCTTTCTCAGTTGACTCTAAGCCGGCCCATTACTCTTCAAAATCACATGGCATCAAGTCTCTACTGCTTAGTTACACATAGTCAACCTAAAGAAAATGAACAGAAAGCTTTAGATATCATAGACGGTGATTTTATTCAGGATGGAAGAATAATAATAAGAGGGAATTTAAGAAGACGATTTTCAACGGACTCCGACCGAAGCACCGAAATGGACCGAGCACCACCTGCTGCTTCACCTACAAACACCGCAGCGGACACGTAGTCCATCCTGCCCCTGTGGCTCACTGAACAAGGTCATTTAGATGTTATCAAAGTTAGCATGACGGTGTTCAGTCATTTTGTGTTGAATTTACATTGTATTGTATTGATTTTTTGCCGATAACGTGACTTGTTGTTAGCATGCATGCTAACGTGTCGAGCTACCTTTAGCTAGCATACCTTAACGTTACTCTCTCGATTGACAACATTTTATATCGTTATTTTTCTGTCGAACCGCGTTACCAGCGAGAGTTATTTCATTTTCATAGACACACGATTGAATTTCTCAGCAATTGCATCAACAAGCTGAGTGAATATATATATTTGATATGGTTTCAGAACATTAACTATAATTGTTGTCTGCATTAGTTGCTGGTGACGCTGGATGATATGCATTGAAGGCCACGTCGTCTGTGAAGACATCCAACCAAGCTTCATCACAGGACTGCTGCAGTGTTCACCAGCTACTGTGTGTTCAACTTGCAATACCAAGAGGAAGCTGCAAGACACTGGAGTTTGTTCAAATATTGTTTGTATACCTTTCTGAAGGTTAATATGTTGCTAAAT
>JAVDOI010000160.1:235504-253004 GCA_032191485.1 Leptoclinus maculatus
CACAGCATTTGAAAGAGCACTATACAGAAAATAATAAACAATATACAGTCGCAATATGAGCATTATACTACAGAATTTAACTAGCTTAGGGCCCCACCTCAGCGTTGGGTTGGTGGAGATTAGCCTGGATGAAGCGGTTTGGGGGAAGGTTGAGGGTCCACTGCGGCTCCCGGGCCTTGCAGACCCCCCGGTGTCCATGTGGAACGGGAGGATGGTGACTATGGGGGAAGATAACCTTTGAGTGAAATGGTTTAACAAGAGGGAGGGAGGGTGGGATGCGGAAAACGCGAGCAAGCCGAGGTTTAGAGTGGGTGGGTATATAAAGGAGTGTGTCCGGAAGTGGGGGAGTGGCTGAGGTGTGGTCCTGCTCCTGAAATTCAGCTACGTTTTATCTCCAGTTTTATCTCCAATTAAATGGACAACTTTGCCATTTACTGCATTGTATAGACTGTTTCAACACAGTAACGCGGGTGTTCTCCCCGTGCCCATTTATTTTCTGTCTATGACTTTCTCTCGTTGATGAAACATCAGGTTTCACTTTTGCATCTCGTTGGCTCGTTTTCTGCAGTCCGTCATTATCACTACATGAGTTGATATGAGAGCAACTCTAGGTATTAGAATAACGTGAGTGTGTGTTTTGAGTTATATATATTTCAGTACATATTAGTATTATGAGTTAAGACAATTTTTGTTAATGGGGGAATGTATGTAAAATCAGTTGAATTCATGTGACACCATCAGTAATGTAAATTGTAAAACGTTGGTATTAACATGCGCTTTAATCACAGAAGTAAACACAAGTGTGAATTGTGTTTAATTGTGTAAAGAAATATTCAAGCTCTGGCCTGAGCAAGACTTTGATCCTCTCTCCATCGACAGATATCTACAGATGAACTGCTTCCTGTCCCTTTGCTGCCGGACCAGACTGATACTGTAGGTCTGGTGCCGGTAACACAACCCCGATCACTAAAAGTGTTTAAGGATTCTACAGGTTAACAAAATAACTTCTTCTTCCTGTACTGACTCACAGAATGAATTCAACTGAGCCGATTCATCCTCCGGCAGTTATATAAATGGAGGTCAAGACGGACGACACACTTCCGGTCACGGAGCCGTCTCACTGAACAGAGAGCATTCTTCACAGATATGTCAGAAAAGGACGCATTAACATGAAGAGGGTCAGCAACCCGCGTCTGACTGTGTGACAGTTATTAGAGGCTCGTTAAAATCATATTTGTGTAAGAATTAATGTGAATGTGTTGAACTGCATCAGTGTGGAGCAGCAGCTCAGCTGCATGGTTTGTAGTTAAATACTCCCAACTACTGCGGCCCCTCCCACTGCAAACACACACACACACACATTCACACCTGGACACACACACACACACATTCACACCTGGACACACACACACACACATTCACACCTGGACACACACACGCACACATTCACACCTGGACACACACACACACACAGACGCAGGCTGTAGGGTCAGGGGTAATGGTGTCACCTCTATGTGTGTGTCTGTGTGTCCATGTGAGGTGTTAAAGTGTGTGTTGGTGGAACCTGCTGTCACCTCATTACAGGACACCGCTGGCCACAGCTCACGCTGACATCCAGGGGCCATGTTTCACGGAGTACTTTTTTATTTCACCACCAGGAGTTCTTCTAAATGGCAGCGAAAAGTTCTGAGCGAAGAGTTTTTCCTCTTAAGACCCATTCACAGAGAGCTGGGAGCAACTTTTACTGAGGAATGGAGAAAGCTATTAAAGAGAGTGCAGTAACGTTTGTCTACGTTGGTTTCCCGCTTACACTCTCAAATGTGTCAAAGAAGTATCAAAGTCTGTATTTCTGTAGAAATGTGTGTACTGCACTCATTGGCAGATGCATTAATTATCCACAGATGTGATTATGGACAAGTCAAGCCCATCCATGGTTAAAACCACGCTTGACATTGTTAGTTTTTGGGACACAGTAGCTATCAGAGGGACATGATTGGTGCGCGTTTGGATAATCGGTGTTCGGTCCACACGGTTCCCTAGAAACCAAGACCTATGCCAGACCTGGTTCATTTTTTATGGGTATGTAGTCTGGTCTCATTCAGCATTCGTAGCTATACCTACGAAAAGTAATGCGCCGTAATCTGTAGATATCCCACGTATGTTTGCTATCCGCGTACTCGTGAACGAGGAAGTATTAAGACAGGACGGGTCCAACAAACACTGATCCTTCACCGCTGTTTGTTCCCCATGTGGTCAAGTCATAGTTGATTTATCAAGTAACTTGTGTACTTTAGTAACGGCACTAGTTATTTTAACTAAAGTTGTGTTACCAAACCTAACTCTATGTGATGATCTTAAGCTTAACCTGTAACTGTTGCTTGAGTATCTCTTTGTAAGATATCCTAAAAAGCATTGGTTATGAACTGGCTCATGAGGAAGAAGACACACACGACACGCGTGTGATTTGAAACAAAAGTGATAATAATTTAAAGGAAACTATTTACACAAACAAAAACATTACACATATTAAGTGTAATATCTGTGAATTCAGTCATGTTGGTGTGTTCCTGGATGAGCATACAGCAGCTGAGTGTTGGAGGGGTTCAGCCCAGGTGAACCTCCTCTCACTGATGACCTCCAGAGGAAGCAGGAGGTGTCCTCACAACCTTCAGTCTAATTAGGTGAGATAGGATCCAGTCTGGATACGTGTGAATTATCACATGCTGTGCTGTTCCTTCATTGACCATCACACTGCTGCCAGGGCCCTCTCAGATCAACTGTCATGTATTTGTTTTAAACCTTAACGTATGCATGTCAGGTTTCAGAAGCTCTTCCATGGGCCCTATTTGGACCGGGTCAAACCTGTTGGACCCAAGAAGAACGTGTGTGCATTTCTTAAAGTGTGTTGTCGATGCACAGCAGATCAGCAGTCACACCAGGAAGCAAAGTGAAATGAATTCATGCGTCAAAATGAGCTAGAAAGCTTATTGACGGAGTGACTTCTTCTGTTGCACAACACCACTAATATGATGATATGATGATGATGATGATGATGATGATGATGATGATGAGAGTGATAAACCAAACGGTGTGTGTTATTTAATTAAAGTGACACCTTTTATTACTCAAAGTCTTTTGGTTCCTTGTTTATATCAAAATATAGACTTTTGGAGCATTAAAACATAAAAGAAAATGATCATCCAACCCTGTGAGGATTTCCGCAATGCAGTGATCTACTGCGTCTGGCTGAGCAGGCTGTTGATTGTACATGCATGTTCCTACATGCAAACATGTGTACGTGTGTGTGACCGAGAGTTTAGGTTAGCATGTTAATGACAGAGAGGCTTGTGTTACCAGGCAGGATACACAGTGATTCCATTATCATTGATTAGGTGACAGAATGTGTGTGCCAAATGCATGTTGGTGTGACACACACTGTAAAGGGATTAGAAATATGGGAGCCAAGAAGTGTGTGTGTGTGTGTGTGTGTGTGTGTGTGTGTGTGTGTGTGTGTGTGTGTGTGTGTAGGTGTGTGTGTGTGTGTGTGTGTGTGTGTGTGTGTGTGTGTGTGTGTGTGGTGACAGAACATTAGTCAGAGTGCTTGTGCTATCAAATGGGGCATTACTGTACTCACTATGGAGGTCATTGGAACGATGAGTCTGTGTGTGTTTGAAAGAGAATAAGTGCCTCGCTGTCATCTTTGCCACTCATATGATGATCTACTCGTATTAAAGGTGCTGCGACATCTAATGGAAGCTGTAGCTACGCCAGCACTGACGTACTCTAGTCTACATCGAGGTTTGGGAATTTGACAAATATTGATGTCACCGGTCAGTCATTAGGGAATCAATTCATTGTTTAAAGTCTACCTCCAGTACTTGTCTATAGGCTCTCATGGCTTCCTTCATTAGCATAATAACCCATAAACAAACACTCACCAAAACACGCCCACCATGAAGTCAGATTCCCTGAACAGTGTCACGCTGTCATTTTAACTTGAGGATTCTCCCAACTTTGTATTGCCGCCAAAGATTAGTGTTTAAGGTCACTAGTGAATGTGATACTCTCCTTTGAGCTCTCCTTTGAGCTCTGTTTTGAGCTCTGATTTGAGCTCTGTTTTGAGCTCTCCTTTGAGCTCTGTTTTGAGCTCTGTTTTGAGCTCTGTTTTGAGCTCTGTTTTGAGCTCTGATTTGAGCTCTGTTTTGAGCTCTGTTTTGAGCTCTGATTTGAGCTCTGATTTGAGCTCTCCTTTGAGCTCTGATTTGAGCTCTCCTTTGAGCTCTGTTTTGAGCTCTCCTTTGAGCTCTGATTTGAGCTCTGTTTTGAGCTCTGTTTTGAGCTCTGATTTGAGCTCTGTTTTGAGCTCTGTTTTGAGCTCTGATTTGAGCTCTGTTTTGAGCTCTGTTTTGAGCTCTGATTTGAGCTCTCCTTTGAGCTCTGATTTGAGCTCTCCTTTGAGCTCTGTTTTGAGCTCTGTTTTGAGCTCTCCTTTGAGCTCTGATTTGAGCTCTGTTTTGAGCTCTGTTTTGAGCTCTGATTTGAGCTCTGATTTGAGCTCTGTTTTGAGCTCTGATTTGAGCTCTGATTTGAGCTCTCCTTTGAGCTCTGATTTGAGCTCTCCTTTGAGCTCTGTTTTGAGCTCTCCTTTGAGCTCTGATTTGAGCTCTCCTTTGAGCTCTGTTTTTGGTCTCCACCAACTGATGAAGGAAATATCTGTGTCTTTAGCAGCTAAACGCTCCATTGTGTTCACCAGCCTTTGTGACATGTTCATTAGTGATTATATTGAAATGTTAAATAATCTTTGTATTATTATTACAGGTCTAATCTGTATGTTTATATTCCTCCACACAAAGTTCACGCTTTAATGACTTTGAAATGAAAAATCTGCTTTTTTATGCATATAAGCTGATTTTATTTGAAGATTGGTTAAAGTATGGATACATCTTTGTACAGAACCAGCAAACATTAATCGTAAAGTTTATAAGTGTAAGTATGTGTAATATAAGACCTGCCAGTCATTTTGGTGCATTGCTTCTTGTGTTCTGATTGGGCCGACCCCATTGGTCATTAGAACAAATATGAGGTTTGACTGTGTTTTAAATGTTTCATTGACACACTTAATACAATTATGAAATAATTCAAACTTAGCATTGAGCCCCACAGACACATCAAACCCAATGGATGGATACAAAGAGCTCCAGCAGCTCTGGACTCTGAGCTGAAGCCACATTGCCCTCTGCTGGTTGATAGAGGAGCAGTATTTAGATTCTTCACACGCTGTAACTGAGCTCTTTATTTCAGTGTGCTAACCCAGAAGCAGTATAATGGTGCAGCTGATCCAGGTGGAGCTGAATCTAACTGCCTCTTTCTACTTTTTGGTATGCTGTGAAGTGGAAGTAAAAATGTGCATACAATTGAAATATTAGCAGTAAAAGTACAAGCATCTTAGAATTCAATGAAAGTACAGTGCTTGAATACATGTGGTTACTTTCCGATGTTGTTTTCTGGTTTCTTTTTTGCTTTCCTTTATTTTTGTTGCATGGTTGCTTTATTAAACGTCATTTCCACCACCAAAGAGTTTCTTAAAAAATAAAGCCTCAAACTGTTGAAGATCACCGGTGTCTAAAATATCATTGCTGCTATGGTATTAAGAGTCCGCTTCCCTTGAAGACAGAAATACAGACGGCTGGAAGAAGCCACATCCAGTCAGCTGGCTCCACAGGCTCCATCTCCACTGGTATTGATTATTCGTCTCTCATTGACTGTGCACATGTGAGAGAAACTGCAGAGGAAGGAAGCCATTAGCCGATAGCATCGGGACCCCTGGTCACGACGCCAGTCAATGAAAGATTTAAACAAAATGAGTGTGCATGTATCCATTTGTAGTGTTTGTGGTCAACAGGCATTAATATTACGTGCATTTTACCAAGAGGAAACGCTAAATGTAGTTAGTGGCTCATCAGCTAATTATATCAACCAACTGTTAGCTTTGTTAGCTGCAAGTCAGTAGCCTGCTTGTTTGATCATATTTGAATTAGAGGAATCATAATCCAGGTGAAAATTGGTGCATATCACATATATATGTGATATGCACCAATATATATATATATATATATATATATATATATATATATATATATATATATATATATATATATATACACACACACACAGTATAATCTGTGCTTTGAACTAAATACTAATACCAGCATGCTAAAATGCTGATATTTAACAGATATAATGTACATATTCACCATCTTAGCATGTTAGCATGCTAACATGTGCCGATTAGCAGTAAACACAAAGTACAGCTGTGGCTGATGAGAATGTCTTTTAGTTTGCAGATATGTGGTCATAGAGTATTGGACAAAATAAAAGCGTTAGCCTGATGAGCCAGAAAAGTGAAGGGGTCGAGGAAGTTATGACTGACGGTTCATCCTGAGGGGGACATGAACGTGTGACGCAGATGTCATGGAAATCCAGCCTGTAGCCAAGACATTCCACTCAAACACACAAATGTGAACCTCGTGGTGACGCAAGAGGAAAGAGCAGGAGATCACTAGGATTCATCCTCTGGGGAACATGATTAAGTGTCCCAAATCTCATGACCATCCATCACACAGTTGTTAAGATGTTTCAGTCAGGACTAAAAGTGGTGGACCACAGAGCTGCTATAGGCCGGCTAAAAACAGACTTCTACCCTTCGTCCCAGAGCCAGCGAGTGCTGAAGGAGCTCAGGGGGTCCCCAGGCTGCACTGCTGATGTAAAGCTTAACTATAATTTGACTTTGTGGCCTCGTCTGTAACTGAGTGAAGATTCATTTGGGAGGAGGAGAGAGAGAGAGAGAGAGAGAGTTTTAGTTTAGAGACAGTAAGGAAACACTTCTGAGGCTGCCTGTTTGAGATGGAGTGTGTATTGTGGGCCCCAGAGGGTAAAGTGGAAATGACTTTGTCTTTGACAGCAAAGTGCTGTTGAAGAGCCTGAGGCTTCTTCCTTCTCCCGTCTATCTCTGGGCTGCTCCTCTCTCCCTCGCTCCCTCTCATTCATCTTCTGTTTCAGCTCAGTTGTGTTGCACATCAGAGGACAATAGGAAAACAGCATGATTAAGAAAACTGGCAGAGCAATAAACAGGAAGGGATGAAGAAATATATGAATAAAATACTGAACTGCTTTCATAGATCGTGTCTTTTAAAGGGGACATGTGCTCATTTTCATGTTCACACATCTTTACATACTTTAATGTTCTCAAACTGTCTATACGTACCTGTATTCACCCCGTCTCACACTGTCTCTTTAAGACATGCCCAGTCTGCCTTGATTGGCTTGCGAGAAAAAGATTGCTCACCTTTGCAAAAGTAGTTTTCCAGCTGTGTTGGAGATACTCGGATGGGGGAGGGGTCACATTCTAATGTGTGACATAGGATCTAGACAGCCCACAACAAACTGGCAAAACTGCTCATACCCAAATATATGTTCACGTGCACTTCAAAAAGTGACTTTCATATGTCCCCTTTAAGAATTATATACGTTTGGATTGATTTTAGTCTGTGGCCAGTGCAAGAAATGTGCAGCTCCCAGTTTGACAATAATGTCCCACATTGTTGTTCCTGGTTGAATGAATTAAAATGCATTTAAACGACAATATTTCAGGGTGAAGTAGGTCCTTATGGGTTCAAATATTGCAGTTAAATTGTTGTCATCCACACATGTAGAAAGCACACTGAAGGCTCTTTTCTACACGGTCATGCTGACCCGGTTGGTTTATTATATAAATGGGATCTGGTGTTTTAGGAGCTTGACCCTTTCCAGGGACTAAAAGTATTGCAGCCTCTGCTAAACAGATGTTTACCTTTATGTAAAATAAATATATATATTGATAGTGTAAACCAGATTTTTCTCAATTGTCAAAAGTTTAACAGGTAAAATCTTTTCTTTGAGTGTTTCAGGAATGTTGTCACAACGTGGGAATAAAAGAAAGACGGTCTGTGAACCTTTACGAGCCGAACGTCACCGTCAGCCATTGGGAACGTTAGGACGTTAGGGGGAACGTTAGGACGTTAGGGGGAACGTTAGGACGTTAGGGGGAACGTTAGGACGTTAGGGGGAACGTTAGGGGGAACGTTAGGACGTTAGGGGGAACCAGACTACTCAGTGGGTCCCTTCTCCCCCCTCGTTCACACCCCAAACTCTCTCCCTCTCCCTATATCTCCCTCTCTCTCACTAATTACTACAACCTGTCAGCCTCTCCCGGTTGCCGTGGCAACCGGCCGTCGCCACGGCAACCCCAGTGGTCCGTCTGGCTCGGTGGGGGGGGGGGGATGGGGGTGTTATCGGGCGGGGAGGTGAGATAAGAGTTAATTTGTGCTTTAGTTGATAAAGAGTAGCTGGTCTCTGTCGGTGAAACACTGGAACCAGAGACACGTAGAGGTTTACTGATGATGAGCTTCACACCAACATCCTGCTTTCTTCTCAAATGTGAGATTTTAAACTACCTGCTCTGATGTCCTTAATCCGCATCCTGACATTCCCCAAGTCTTTTATTTTGAAGTAACCACTTCCTTAAGCCTCATCGTTGGGACAAGGGAGAGGAGGAGAGACGAGAGTTTTACACCAGCACTGGTCTAGAAACTATGTCTCGTGGTTCTGGATGAGCGGTCTGACAGAACCGCGACGCTTCAGTCTCTACGTGTTGTTGGGGGAAGATTGCTGAGAACATAAACCCATTGGATGATCGGCAGTCTTCCAGGGAGAGGACCCTGGCCTGGGACCAGAGCCCTGAAGTGGTCGGAGTAAAGAAAGCTCCACCAAAACAAGTGACTGACTTTTCAAATTCAGTCCTCCAGTGTAGCTTTATTGCAATTTTTATTAACATCAGCTTTCATATAAAAAGATGAGTCTAAATCTTTGGGAGAACAAACGAATACAAATGTTAAATTCTTTAAAATCGTTGTACACTGAAAACCTAATCTGAGCAACAATCAAAACAGCATTAAGTCACATTAACACGTATTAAAAAGGGAACTGGTGGATGTCCGACCAACCTCACCGACACCCGCACTCGTCCACCACCATGTCCTGGTAATGCCGGAGCACCACGTTGTCGTTGTTGTCGTAGTAGAGCATGGAGATCGGGGAGAGGCGGACGGGCACGCAGCAGGGCTGCGGCGTGACGTCCGGGTCCAGGGAGTGCACCAGGGTCTGCAGGATGGCGTGGTTGGTGCCGTTCAGGCTCTCGCTGAGCGGGAACGGGCACTCGCCGTGGCAGTAGTTGGCCATGTAGCCCTGCGGGGCGATGATCCAGTCCTGCCAGCCCACGTCCTTGAAGTCGATGTAGAGGCGGCGGGCCTTGCACACGTTGCTGGGCGTCACGGGGAGGTGGACGGCGCTCCGCCGCTGTCTGGAGCGACACTGGTGGGGGTTGAGGGACACGGCCACCAGCGAGGCCTGGACCAGGGGCAGAGGGAAGGCCGGCTCCAACGGGAGGGAGTTCCCGGGGTGAAAGGGAAGCAGCTCCTCCGGATCGCCGGCGAGAGGCAGCAGCTCCAGGAGCAAGCCGTAGTTGCGTCCCGGTTTGCGCCAGCTCTCCGCCAGCGGGGTGAGGTCCATGGCGACGGAGGTGGGCTCGGTCTGCAGCCTCAGCGACTGGGACAGCAGGAGCCTGCGGCCGGCCTGGGGGTCGGCTCCCCTCAGCGTGGCCCGGATCACTTTATACAGAGACACGCTGAGGGCCCGGGGCCCCTGCAGGAGCTTCCAGTGGAACGTGATTTCCAGCTGAGCCAGAGACAGCAGCTCCACAGGCTGCAGGACGGACATGTTGAAGTAAAGCTGCTTCTCCAGACAGGCCTGACAGCTGCTGCTCAGGCCAGACACCAGCCTGCCTGCAAAAACATGGGGGGGGGGGAATTAAGCAGTAGGCTACAACTACATGTGCAGTATGGTTTATTGCGAACACCTTAAAATAACAAACCTTTTGTTGTCTGTTGTAACACTTTGATCAATAAATAATAGTGCGTATTCTCTCCCACATCATCACTATAGTTCAATCGTATACATGTAGAGGAACACGCAAGAACATGAGAAGTAGAACTAAAACTCCACAAGGGATTTACGTCTTCAAACTAATTAACTTACTCATTTATGTATTTACCCTCACATGTACAAACGATCTACCAGGCTCGTCAACATTTCAATCCTGGTTGATTGTGCTCACAGGGTTTAGCACTCTGGAGTCCACAATACAGCAGTTTGTTGAGCAAAGTCCACACAGACGCCTAGTTCGTAATATACAATGCATATATAAATTGCAATACTAGCATACGAGTGCCACAGGCTCAAATCACCTTTGTGTTCCCTCCCTTTGGCACAGACAGGGATTTACATTTATTTAAATCTTGAAAGCTGTGCATGTTGATGCTGGAGTGCAGCTTCACACACGTGTAGGCCTATTTCTGGTTATTTAAATTAACTTACACTTAAATATTATTTAAAAAAGAATTGAGGTGGTTTAAAGACGTGGCATGTTACGTTGTAAAGAAAAAGAAAAATCATTTCTAACAAACTGCCATGTAAGCTCTACAGCGGACTGCATCTTAAATCAACAGATCCACATGCGTGAGCTAAAGATGACGCGTGTACATGTGAATTACTGTAGATTAACAGAACAATTCATTCAAATAAACTTCATTTAAAAACGTTGATGGGTCAGATGTAGTGAAAGACAGAACATCTTAGCAGCATATTGAGCCTTTCCAGCCAATCAACATCACGCACGTGATCACCTACCTTGGTCTTGCACGTACCGGATGATGTTGCCTGGGACTCCGTACTCGGACACCGTGCAGGGGTCGCTCTCCCGGGCCTGGTTGTTCTCCGACCTCCGGAACATCCTCCAGATTTCCGAGGGGACGTGGCTCCGGGGCTGCCGGTTCCCCGCGGGCCGAGGCCGCCCGGAGAGCCCCAGGGAGCCGAGGAACAGCCGCTCGTGGCCCCTCATCTCCTCCACTTGTGAGAGCGCGCACGAGCCGAGGAGACACGCCGCCGCCAACAGCGCCAGAGGCGTCTCGGTCGGCCTCATGATTGTTTGTGGGCCACTTCGGCTCTGGCGGCTCCTCACCTGAAATGTCTCCCCCCGCCCCCCCACAGAGAGCGGGGCGTTTGTTGTAACCTGTGAAACCTCCCGCTGTGCAGCTGCTTAATTATGCTAATGAGAAGCGGGCAGACATGCAGGAGATAAGGTGAGGGGGGGGGGGGGGGCTGCTCTCAGGGTCAGGTCCTCAGATAGCAGCAAAGAGAAAAACAGCTTCAATGATGAAATACACACTTGTGTTGCTGTGTCCTACAGCTTCTCTTCCGTTGGTGAATGTTCAGTATCTTTACAACACATCAATGTTCACAACAGAAAGGTGTCACCTGAAGATGAGCTGCAGGAGCGATGTCATTGTTTGTAGTCCAACCAGGACGTTCGCATCGTTCCCTCGACTAAAGAAGATGACGCATTTTTCCATCGGATTTTGGATAATTGCAGAAAATAAGCTCTGCGGCAAACGCGTATGATACTTAACGCTTTGTTCAGCAAGATCATCTTCACAAAGGAACACCACTTTTATGACTTATGACGGGGGACTGTTGAGACACCACACACTTCTAATGAGCTACATGGTGTCCATTCACAACCAAAGAATAAAGACACACACACACACACACACACACACACACACACACACACACACACACACACACACACACACACACACACACACACACACACACACACACACACACACACACACACACACACACACACACTCTCTTTATTCTTTGCTTGTGAATGGACACCATGTAGCTTATTAGAAGTGTGTGGTGTCTAGACAAACAGCTCGAGCAGAATGTTAAACAGATTCTTGAGTTTATTCAACAATATTTCAACCCAAAGCTGTGAGGCCTGCATGTGGTAGAAGCATTACTGCTGCCAGCACTTCATGAGGTTCTTACACCACCTAGTGCTCATTTTAGGTACCTCTTCACCTCTTTATTGTAGTTCTACAAACTGAGCAGCCACACGACTGATCCAGAGTGTGTGTGTGTGTGTGTGTGTGTGTGTACTTGTATTATGATATAAAGCAGTGATTCCTAACATGTTTGGCTTGGGACCTCCTATCGCAGTGTACAGTTTAATATTCACAGTGATGGAAGAAGTATTCAGATCTTCTACTTCGGTAAAAGTACTAATACCACACTGTGAAAACACGGAAGTAAAAAAACCTTACTCAAGTAAAAGTATATCAGTAGTATCAGTGAAATGTACTAAAAGTGTTCTGTGTGCAGTAAAAAGGATGTTTCTGGATTAATATTACTGCTGCATTAGTTTAATCTACAGCAATGCATCACAGTCTATAAGATCATAATGCTGCAGCCTTGTGAAGTCAGGAGTGTAGGTGGGGGGGGTGAGTGTAGGGGGGGGGATGAGTGTAGGGGGGGGGATGAGTGTAGGGGGGGATGAGTGTAGGGGGGGGGGTGAGTGTAGGGGGGGGATGCGTGTAGGGGGGGGATGAGTGTAGGGGGGGGATGAGTGTCAATAAATGACGTCTGCTGCTCAGGTTTTTATATGCATGGGGGGGGGGGGGGGGCACAGCCGGGCCCAGGTGTGTCCAATGCCACGGATTAGTCCTCACTCAGCTCTGCAGCTCTGGAGAGAGATAGAACACTCAGCGCTGCGAGATGCAGTCAGGACACTGAACAGGTGTGTATCTGAACTCCACATGAAGGCCGAGTTCCACGATGCAGAGGTCTGAGCAAGGGCGCCAGAGGTAAGGGGGTGAGTAGGTCAAGGGCCATTGGCCCCCCCACTCTACGCCCCTGGCCCCAATTTGGCGGTGCAGCCGGTGTGATAGCTCGAGTTTCTTTCCTATTCCTTACATTAGAACCGGTCCGATTCATCTTTAGAACCCCTCGGAGGGTCCTGGCCCCCACGCTGGCAGCATCCTGTCGTCAACCACAGACAGAATTTGCAGCAGACTCTTTTACATTTTTTTTCCAAAAGTACATTTAAAATAACACAAACATCTGTAGTTATTATCTTTATCAATTCTAAAGGGAACCAGAAGTAGATCCGTACTTCCATAATGACAGTCTTTACCTAAACACCAGCAGTGTCACAGACGGATACAATCCTCCCGCTGGGCCCTGAAGTAGCAACATTTAAACTTTGGTAAACCATTTCTAATGAACGTCCGTGAATGTGACACGTTAAACAGCCCTCTGTAACTACAGTCATAAAAACAACAAACATCAAGACAGTTCCAATGATTTTTTTTAATATAGTTGGCAATCAAAGATGATTTGGATTTGAATCATTATTTACAAATCAGTATGTACAGTCAAAGAAGAGCAGGAGGCTGTAGTTACACTGTGTGTGTGAGAGCCAGGAGGGAGGACGGTGTGTGTGAGGGGGGGCTCAAAGAAATGAACAAATAAATCCAATAATGACTCATTCATCTGTTCAACACCCAGAGCTCAGACACACACACACACACAGAATAAATATACACACACTGTATATGAACAATCCACTGCTAAGTGTGAGACAATAGACAATAATGTGCACTGGCTGATCTCTCTCACACACACACACACACACACACACACACACACACACACACACACACTGAAGCTCTCATGACATCAGCGGTTTTACATCTCAGACTGTTTGTGTTCAGTCGGAGGACATACGTGACTGTTTGTGTTCATGAAGTGATGAGTGGAGCCGACTGTATTGTTGGAGATAGATCCATAATCACCAAAATACTTTTTCTGTCCCGCAGGTACAAAAATTATACAAAAATGAATACAGCGTATAGTATAGTCATGTACAGTTTTCTCTATCTAAATAAAAGCTCTTTACAGGAAGTTGTTTATTAGTGTTTCAAGATTTTTTTTAGAATTATTCAGAAAAAGAAATTTTTGGAAAATAATTTTTTTTGGAAAAAAATAATTCATGGTGAAATGCTGCGGCTCCGTTCATCAATGAGCAACGCAAATCAATCTCGCATTTGATAAATGCACCAACAAGCACCAGAACGGAAACGTAAAAGTATTGGTTTAATATTAATTGTCCATTCAGAACGTGTTGATAAAATCAAGATGCTGCTCGAGGGAACTCAAGACAGCGTGATCGCACAATGAAGACTCGACTTCAACGTACGGCGGAGGGAACATTTTAAGATGTTGTATGTGCAGGGTTATGGATCTGTCTGCAAAGAAGCATTCAAGTTTGTTGACCTGCTTATTCTTTTACTTCTGTAATATTTCAGCCACTTGAATGTGATCGTAGAAGGCAAAACCATCTGAAATGTAAAAGCAGCGACATAGAAACCTCTGAGCGAGGTCGTACACACATCTAGGGCTTTGGTGCATCATGGGACAATCAGGACTGTTATTCTTCAGTTTGATGGAGCGCGACAGGCGCCCTATCTGATTGATCAGTCCATATATATATTTATATAGATATATAGATATATATTTGTATAACTATAAATCCATCCAATGAGCTATGTACAAAGTATGGCAAAGAAAACATCTTTATTTAAATGTTACCAGCAGATGTCATTGGCTGTTCACTGTGTCCAGTCCGTACGTCTCCAGTGATGTGAACGTTTCATGCTTAGGGGGGGGAGGAGTCCATGCCGGCGACCTGCGGCGGTCTTCGACATGGACCCGTGGACCCGATCTGCCCCGGAGCAAAAGCTCAGCAGAGTCCACCCGGGGCCTGGGTTCGGTTCTATGAGAAGGGGGCGTGCTCTCTCGCCACCGGGGTCATGTGGCGTTGACCTCCATGATGTGGTCGTCGGTGGCGGGCAGCACCAGGACCTGCTGCGTGTGGCTTTGGTTGAACACCTGGCCGGCGGTGAAGGGCTCCAGGCGCGGCATGGCCACGCCCCTCTGCTGCTGCTGCTGGTCGCCGCTGCCCACCGAGTGCACGCTGCCCCGGCTGCGGATGCTCGCCGTGTCCCCTTGGTCGTCCAGCACCTTGTCCAGCAGGGACAGGCTGTCGTTCTCCACGCAGCTGTCTGAGGGCGGCGAGGAAAAGACGGGACACAAAGAAGAGGAGATCAACAAGGTCCTGGTTCTTAAGACTGGCGGACCAGTGTGGTTTCCACCAGTTTGTCCTGGACGAGGACTTGATGTTGCCTCAGACAGTGGTTTGACATATTTATAGATATGATATTTAGAGTCTTACCGGGGTCTGGTTGAATGGCCAGCGCTGCGGTGTGAGGCAGGTACTTCAGCACTTTGATCTTGGGGAAGGGCAGGTGTCCCGCGAACAGAGGCATCACCTCGATCTGCACCTTGTGGGTGGCGTCGGCCGCCATGGGCATCGACACCATCCCCGAACTCTTCCCACACACCGCCCAGTTACTGCTGCTGTCGGCCACTGTGGACACACACACACACACACACACACACACACACACACACACAGATGTTTGGTCTGTTCTACGGTTGGCAAATCTACAGTAATGACTCGAAATATGAACATTTTTATTCATACTTATACAATCTACAGAGATCAATCTACTCCTAGAATTATTTGTTTCTGATTAAAACAGTAACAACTGGGGATGAGCCTCAGCTTACAGCTGACATAACAAAGACTTCCCTTTGTCTGCAGCTCATGAACATCTTCATCATTGTGTTTTCTTTTTCGACTCGTATTGTTGAAGTATGCGGTTCTTCTTATTGTCGTTATGAGAATATTTTACTCTAATCATCACGAAATAACAAGAGCTTAGATTTCATGTTCACATGTTACTTATTATTTGTAATAATTCTCTTCCGTGCCACTGTAATCCCCAGTCCCTCTGCTCCCGTTGATCCATCTCGTCATAGAAAGCCCTTCTGCCGCCGACGTACCTTCATACATGAGTTTGGTGGTTCTGAGGCCGTCGGTGTCGGTCTTGCTGTCCTCTGCCGCCTCCCCCTCGGCAGGTTCGGTCAGTCGCGTTATGCACACCTCCAGCCCGCAGAGGAAGCCGGAGCGGCAGTGCTGCTCGCCGGCGGGAGGCAAGATCTCAGCTCTCACGCTGTACAACGTCTGACAGCACAGAACAACAACGTGGTTTGTGAGGATAATGTAAAACCTCTCGTTGTTCATACATTATGAGAGCTTTCAAAAACATCTGGACATTTGAGTAACTGACGACACAATTCCAGCTCCGCCTGTGAAACTCTCAGGAACATTAGGAATGTTTGAAGTGGACTCACGGTGACTCTCTCCAGCTGGAACTGGTAGTGGAAGGGTTTGAAGGTGGAGACGTCTTGCTTGGGCGGAGAGAAGTTGGCGGAGAAGACGCACTGGAGGCAGGAGGGCAGGTCGTCCTTCCAACTCACCTCCCACAAGCAGAACACGCTGTGCTTGCTGCACAAAAGCTACACAAACGCACACAAACAGCGTACCAGAGAGAAGTATGAAATATCTGAGCTCCCTCACCCTCCGTACGGCTTAGCCCAACTAAGGATACTCAGTGTGGCTCCTTGTAAACACAATCAGCGTTTATGTCACTTCCCAGAGTTCATGACCACAAACGAGGCTTTGTGAATCAGATCAGGTTTTAAATCAAAGGCTCAGCTCCCTCGAGATGTGAGGCTGAAACTAAGGCTGATATCTTCACATTCATGAGAACCATCTTTCTCATGTCCTTTATTTCCCCATCATTACTCCTCACCTGTTGAGTTTTAGTGTTGAGGGACTGCAGCTCCAGCAATTCATGCTGCTTCTCCGTCAGCTTCACTTCTGCCAGCGTGAAGTTCACATCCGACATGTTCTGCACACACACCTGGATGTACTTCCTGTGGGGTTGAAAGGTTCCATGTGTGAGGGAGGAGAACACATATTAAGTAGGTAAACTATGGCTTCTTGTAAGTTCAGGATTTGATGTAAACTCACCTGTTACCAGCAGAAAGCACAGAGTGTTTGGTCTTGAAGGGGATGTAGAAGGTGAGGGCAAGCAGCGTGGAGTAGATGGACCACGGACAGTCGATGGACATCTGTGGACGGACACCAGCAAAACCTGGTCAAATCTCTCCAAGTACCGTGACTACACGGCTGACAATTTATCAATAACAAAAATGCCCAATGCGTTACATCATAGTTGAACACATGATGAGTCGCCCCAACAGAGACGTGCCATGCCTCCGTCACTACCCCCCCCCAACATCAGTCCTAACTCCTCTCACCCTCTGGTCGATGGCGGTCATGGGCGTGTCAGGGTGACTGTAGCTACGCGGCCGGTGGCGGACCTCCCCGTTGGTCAGCCTCTCGTTGGCGGGCCGGTCGGGCCCGTGCGGGATGATGCACAGGACCTCCAGGTGGAACTCCAGAGTGTGGTAAGGAGGCGTGGCGGGCAGGCTGATGCTGGTCACCTTCTCAGACGACTGGATGGACAGCGCGCTTTCACTCACCAACTCTGAACACGGCGACGGGACGGAAAAGAGAACCGTTAGC
>JAVDOI010000160.1:255504-290504 GCA_032191485.1 Leptoclinus maculatus
GACTCCTGTCCTGAATCTCGTCCAGCTCCAAAGGGGGACCGGCCGCCGAGGCCGACGCGGGACCCGCCGACGAGTTGGCCTGGCTGAACTCCACCGTCCCCGGGTTGGTTTGCCTCGGCGCTCCCTTGGACCTTCCGTTGGTCCCCGCTCGCTCCAGGTCGAAGTGAATGCTGACCGCCAGTTGCTGCATGTGCACCGACACGGGCATCAGACAGCGCAGGGTGAGCTCCGCCTGCAGCACGGCACCGGAGTGCACCGACGCCGTGGCCGGACGGAACTGTAGCCGCGTGAGCTGAGAGAAAACGGCCATGCTGAGGGTCACTTTGGGAGCTGAGGGGGAAGAAAACACAAGCAGGTGTTCATGAAGCAAGGACAACACTGTGGATGTCTTTTTGAACAGTTCAATTCACCGTAACATGAAGAATATGCAAGTATTGTTGCTACCGAGGTTGTCTCAAAGCATTGTGGGAAACTCTCAGACATCAACTGAGTGGTGGGATGAAGGGGGGCACAGGGAAAACCCAATGAGCGTCGCAGAGCGATGCTGCATCATCCCTTTAGGTTTGGTGCTGGACCGAGCGTGATCACTTACACTGATCTTCAGACTTGCCGGCAAAGGTCAGAATTTCTTGGCAGAAGTGCTTCCTCTCCTCCGTGGTCAGATTCACATCACCAGCCAGCAAGGCACTGGTTTGCAAGTAGCTGCGGTGGCTTGTAAAGGAAAAAGCAAACACTACACACAGGCTTTCGGCTATTTGAACATCTTTATATGAAGCTTATTTCCTCTTACGGTTTCGTCTCGGGCACTACTCTGAAAGCTGACATATCTGTCCGTTAGCTGGCCAACGTACGGCTGTCGTTGGTGTTGGGTGTTTGGAAGGATACTCTTCAGTTCTGCCCAGCAGCTTCTGACACTCGGCAATCTGTTTCCTGGTGTGAGTGACAGGGAGGCTCCATCCCTCCGATGTGTACGACTTCAGAGCTTCCTGTAAGAAGGTTTCTGCCCGCTCGGGGTCCCCCTTCCTCCTAGTAAACACACACACACACACACACATCACTTTGTTTCTCACATGATGTCTACTGAAGAACACAGAAATAAGAGACATAGTGTGAGCTTGACAAATCGGTTTAATGCGACTTAGAAGTGAAATCAACTCTAATTTACACGTCTTGACGTCTACTGTGAACGCAGAATGATGAACTATCCATCTATTGTTACGATCTGTATTCAGAAGTAATGACATCACGTGACAGCAGAGGCCCACTTCACTTTGGTTTCTCTACTATTAGCTGGAAGACCTCATGTTTGGGTTAAAGGGTCCAGTGAGGTTGTAGACTGAAGCTTCTGAAGCGTGTAGAAGAACTACAGTGGACCACGTGACAACAGAAACGTCCTTCTGGGCTACTGTAGGACCACGGCGGTGTGAAGAGGACCCTTCACGTATGTGGATACAAACAGTTCCTTCTAAGCTAACGAAAACTCAACTATCCTGTTACACACTTAATGAAACACAGTTTGTGATATTCTCTCTGTGCGTGATTCCTCTTTAAAGCCACTTCAGTCTGCAGCTTGACTGAACACAGCAAGAAGAAGCCCGTCACTGCATGAGGACTCCAAGAAAAGTGTGTTTGAATGTTACTTTCACTGCACTTTTATGATGTCACATTGACTTTAAATCTCCTTCACAGCCATCGCACCACATTAGTGTTTTCATTGATTCTTCATTAGACCTCCTCACTGAGTGACAGTTCTGGAGAAGAGGCCTAATCCGACACAATAACTGGAAATATTAGCGTGGATGTGCGGGGGAGCTTTGAAGATCATTCTTTGAGAGCCGTGCGTATCCCGAGGGAACCGGCAGGCTTCCTTACATGTAGAACTCGGCAAGGCTTTTCCCCACCAGCCTGGCAGACCTCAGCCGGCCGATGGCCCTGTACATCTCCATGGCAGCATGGGAGAGCTCCTGATGCAAGAGGTGGAGGAAGGAGAGAGGAGAAAGATAAACAAGCCTTTCCACCAAGGTTTCCAGGAGATTACATCATCAAAAACGTTTGGAGACAGGAATTCAGGGAATTTGTGTTAACTTCCTGCTTTGCCAACTGCTGAGGCAAGAAATGGACTCACCAGATAGTGCCTTTCAAAAGCTTCCACAGACGACAAGGCTTCCTTCAGCTTTTTGTAAGGACTCTGCAAACTGCTGACTGTGGAGGAAGACGACGGGAATTTAAAACAAGGCACACATCGTCTTTCAAATGAGAGTCTTCATTACATCCTCATCAACACGTATGACCGAACAAGCTCACATATCGGTCAGTGAAAGGGAAATTCAAACCCTGAAGGCCCCCCCGACACACCAAGCTGACTTTAAAGGACCGACAGAGGCATCTCTTTATGGCTGCTGTTAAAGGCTGCATTTCAACCACAGACTGTATATAAGCGGACAAAGTCACCGTGACGTCAACCCATGGTTTGTGGACTTCGGGTTTTGAAGCCTTGTGTTTCTCATGTTGGCTGTCGCCATCTTGGTTTTCGTCCGTCACCACCTTACGCTGAATGAAAAATGCATAGGTTGCCCACAGAAGAAAACACGGACAACTCCCAGAACGGACAACGCTGTAGTAGAGACCTGTCAATCACTGTGTAGCCCCGCCCTAAAGCATCCCCTGCTCTATGGTCTGTTTGACTCTAAATGGACCATAACTTACTAAATGAACATCATGCTGTATTGAAGAAGACTTGAAACTAGAGATTGAGACCATGAACTCATGTTTACAATGTTTACTGAGGGAATAAATCAAGAGAGAAGTAGAGTCATTTTCTCATAGACTTCTATACAACCAGACTTCTTTTTGCAACCGGAGGAAAGAAAAGTTGGAGCCGGTGCAGTTTTGCTTCGCTGGTGTTTTCAGAATCAGAATCAGAATCAGAATCAGCTTTATTGGCCATGTGTGCGTACGCATACATGGAATTTGACTCCGGTTTTCAGCCAACAGTTGAAACAGTGAATCCGCTGACCAGCTCCTGACGCGAGCACACACGGCTCAGAGATGCCAGACTGCTTGGTGTGTCGGGGCCATAAATCACAATGCTTGTGTTCATGTCATTAAGGGGAAAGGTTGGGATTTTTGGAGTACCTATAAACCTGCAGTCAGCTCCTCATTACCACCCAGCAGGACTCATGTGAAGTCTACTCGTTTCCTTTCACTCACCAGTCTCGGGCCTCTCGTCCCCCAGTCCGGCCAGCAGATCCACAGTCCTGTTCAGGTCCTCAGATGTGGGCCCCTTCTCTGACACCAGGCCGCAGAGTTCCCCCAGGGACTTCAGCTGGAGGAGGCAGAAACAGAATTAATGATTAGATTTGAAAATGCCTTTATTATTTGGAGAAAACTTGAGCAGTTATTGACTGTTCTCTATCGAACCAACATGGGAGGAATCTCCGTCTCTATGCATGTCGTTACCTTGTCAGTCGCGTAAGCCCACAGCCCAACAGTATGGGAGCAGTTGGCAGCTAACTGGGCCTGATCACAGCAGCCCTCGATCCTGTGCAGAACCTCCAAGCAGCTGAGAAACACCCAGCAGTCCAGCGCCCCCTCCAGCACCGACACCTGAACAACGCACAGCATCATGGTCAGTCCATTTAGCTTTTCAGTGTAGCTTTGTTGTCCATTCATCACTGTATGGATGATGATTCCCAATTATTAGGGTGACCCCTGACCTCTTGTCTAGTGAGGTCTAAACATTCCCCAGATGAACACTTGGTGTTTTACTTTTTTAAATTGGCTACAGAGTTTAAAGAGCTTACGTTTGCATGAAGTACATGTTGATTGAAGTATAAAGTACATTAACCAATGCCACTGTGTTTACCTCCAGCAGCCGCAGCTCCTGCACACAGTTGTGCAGCAGCTCCAGGGCCCTCTGGGTGACCTCCCAGGGCCTCAGGAGGAAGATGAGTAAGGTGCACTGGCGGGAGAACAGGTAGCTCCGTAGATCCAACAGGCTGGCCTCCCCGCGCTGGATCCCGTCCCTCTTCTCCATGTCGATGGGCCGCCGAAGCAGCAAGCCGCTCCAGCTGCTCACCGGGGCGCAGAACGATCCGAGCCAGTTGGCCGTATCTGTGGATAGAGACGAGACTCGTCAGACCGAAGCCCCAAACTAGAATGCACAAAAATGCAGTTTGTTTCACTTGAGAAGACCGTCAGGTGGTGGTAACTTACCTCCAGCTCCGAAGTTAAGGACGTATTGGGTAAAAAGAGCGTCTAGCTCATCGTACTGGACCAAGGCATCTTCAAACTGCTGCAGCATCTCGAAAACAAAGGCCAGCTCCTCCTGCACACACACACACACACATCACACACACACACACGTGAGTGGGAGATTTTGTGTTGATTGTGGCGGTTCCTATAGACGAAGCACCAGAATTCTGAGCTTAAGGAGTTTCTGGTGAACCTGCATGAGTTCATCTGATTTTGTGCGGAATCCGACCCGGTGCCACCGATGACGAGCATTAAGAATAAGAAATAGAAAATCTTCTTGCTGATGGTCTTGTTTGCTTACATAGGTCATATAGAGGCATCAGTATTACATTTAGACCGTTTGCAGTCGCACGCCTGTTGTGTGGGGTTTTTTCAGCGCACCTGGACCATGAAGTATTCACAGAAGCTCCAGCCGGGCTGCGTGCGCTTCTCTCGGAGCGTGCGCATGTCGTCTTCGAAGCGCCCCAGGTTCTTGGTGAAGGACATGAGGAGGAGGGTCCGCAGCTTGAGCAGCAGGGAGTTCCAGGATTCCTGAGACCGAGACGAGTCCTTCAGAGGATCCGACAGCACCACACACCTGCGTCAGAAAAGGGGCAATAACCTTTAGATACTCGGGGAGGGTTGAATCAACACGGTTTCTTATATATGTTCACAGGGGAGCAACGTCCTCACCTGTCGTTCTGCTTGTTGCAAAAATCGCTGCGGATTTTGTCCACGATGGACGACCGCGGCAGGATGTTGGTCTTGTTCTTCTTCTTGGTGTCGTTGGTCTCCACGACGATGATGACCCAGTCCGCTGAGGCATGAGCCCGCAAGCTGGTCTGCCAGCGCGTCATGTCCTCCTTCACCGTGCTCTTATAGGCCTCCGTGTCCTACGATGAAGTACAGAAATAATATAATAATAATAACATAACAGCGAGGTTGGCAAACATAATCTCACTCTGTAGATGTGCGTCATATAAAAATGGATTGAACGGCTAAAGAAAAGGGAAAGGTTACTTCTCCTAAAGTGAGCTGCATGTTTCCACATCAGAAGACATCAGAAGACATCGGAGCACCGGGACTACAAAAAGAATGCTGGCCAGCCAGTTTACGTTTGGTAATTACTACACTTGTGAGCGACTGAACGCTGTGACTGAGTGCTACCTGAGGGTACGCTTTGTTTCAAACTGGTTGGGACCGAGTACAGGCGACATATAATGAGTCCGGTGGCAGAGAGAGGAACTGAAGCCCTGATGTATGCGTCTGTGTTTTGAGATTAGAGTAATCTTTGTGTTTTACGTTTCAAACCTTGCACAACAAGAGTTGTTTGAGGACTTGATTCTGTGTTAAGTTCGACACATGTGATAGTGTTACTGTGGCCCTACTGCATACAGGCTCACTCTCCTCACACACTAGAGGCACAGTCCTGAGGAAATGTCATGAGTCACGCGCTGAGGACAGCACTTCCTTAAACTAACCTGCTGCTGAGTCAGCAGCAGCAGGTTCCTGCTTCTCTTCTTGTTTTTCTCTCATCTGCTGTTCCTAAAGAGTTTAGTCTAGCTAGTGCACTTCAGGCTCCGACACATGCATTTTAAGTGCACATCATTTGAAAACGTATCCGCAGATGGAAAATTTTTTCCAAAAAGCCAGGCCCTCTGCCAGAGCTTCATTATATTCATTTTTAATTCCAATAGAAAAACATTTAGGTTGCGATTCGCTATGTGTGCACATTTTACAACCACTAGCCTCAGCTTTAAAACAAGTCCCGCCCCCACATGCTCTCTATAAGTGTGTGAGTGTGTGCATGCGTGTGTGTGTGTGTGCATGCGTGTGTGTGTGTGTGTGCATGCGTGTGTGTGTGTGCATGTGTGTGTGTGTGTGTGCGTGTGTGTGTGCGTGTGTGTGTGCATGCGTGCGTGTGTGTGTGCGTGTGTGTGTGTGTGCGTGTGTGCGTGCGTGTGTGTGCGTGCGTGTGTGTGCGTGTGTGTGTGCGTGTGTGTGTGCATGCGTGTGTGTGTGCGTGCGTGTGTGTGCGTGCGTGTGTGCGTGTGTGTGTGCATGCGTGTGTGTGTGTGTGTGTGTGTGCATGCGTGCGTGTGTGTGTGCATGCGTGTGTGTGTGTGTGCGTGCGTGTGTGTGCGTGTGTGCGCTCAGCTGAGAGCTTGTGTCCTGCCGAGTGGAGAGTCGTCTTTAGAGTTTGACAAATATTAGCAAAATAACTGACATGAAGAGTAGCACTGATTGCAGAGACAGACGGGCTATTTCGGAGAACACCGGTGGAAGCACCGGGACTATTGCACCAGCAAGCATTCAAATCATCCTGCTTGTTCCCCATTGGCTGGCCGTCTGGCTCCATATCCTGGTGGAAAGCCCCGTGTGTGTCTGTCCACCTTTCACAGACAACGAGTAATCCAAAATCATCTTAATCTGAGTCAATTTGCATATTTAAAGTTCTCCTTCTGTGACTTTGCATATCTTGCACACGGAGTGGTCTGTGACCCAGCGAGGATGAAGTGCTCGTCTGTTCTCAGAGCAGACGAGAAGACATTTTCCTATCCTCCAGAACACACGGAAGAGACTCAACTTAGTTTTTGTGACTGTGGCAGCAACATTGAAAAGCAGACCACTGCTCTCTCTGACGGATCAGTTTGTACGTAGACGTGCTGTAACTTATCGCACAATGAAAGTGTTATATTCATGTGAGGCAGCTCAGCGATGATCACCATGAAACGTCTAATCCAAACTCTCACAGTAGCAGCGTATTCCTCATTAGTCTTAGTTGACAGGAAAACTATGACAACTAGTCATTATGCAACTCGTGAAAACTAACCCAGTGAGCTCGTCTGCTCTGTGTGTGATGAGTGAATAGATTTTGATAGAACTTTATTGACTCACTGGAACAGGACGTTTGTCTGAAGGGAATTTAAAAACAAGCCTCCTTTTATCCTGGCACAGACTGATAATGCACAGTGCAATAATTAATGTTTCCCAGTCATGTTAAATAAATTATAGAGCGACTGGATGTGTGTGTGTGTGTGTGTGTGTGCAGCTACTCACACAGCAGTCGGTCCAATAGATGTGGAGGAAGGGGAAGGTGAGGAGAGCCTTGTTGCCCTCCTTGGGGAGGAGCTCCTCTTTAAACTGGACGAAATTAGCTTCAAGGTGGATCATTTTAGGTGCGCGGCCGTACGTCCTGCATAGAACAGAAAGTCTTACAGAGTCAATATATACATGTTGTTTACGATGATGCGTATCATTTTTACTGCCCCGCGACAAAATATGTCCGCGTGTCTCTGGACAGCCCGGCAGAAAAAGTCAACTGGAACCCTGACACTGAAAATCCAGTTTATTGTCCTGGTTTTGACGAATAGCTTTTCTTTTAAAACAAACAAAACAATAACAACGAGACAAAAACAACACCAAAGTCACATTGAAACAATACAAACCAAAATTCATGCATCCGAACAAACACACAGCATATATCAGCAGACCTAACCCTAAATAAAGAAATGATAAAGGATAATCATTTCATAAATACTTCCTACTTCTTGCATACCAATTCATTTAATTTAGTATTATTAGTATTATTATTATTTGTTACTGCAGAATGATGGCAATGATATAAATAATATGAATATGAATAAACCCCTGGGGTTGTTCATTCACTGCTGTTAATCTCACTCTTCACCGTCTCCTTCTAAACACATCAAAACACAAGAATGTCACTTATCAAAACTCTGATACTCATCTCGGGTTTACTTCTGATATATTCCTGAGTAATAACCTTAAATGGAATATCAATACAGATATCAGAGAGAAAAGCTCAAAAAACACTTACAGCTGCCAGATAAGAGGGAGCATCTCAACGGCTCTCATCATGTCGACCGTGAGCTGGTCAACAGTGTCAACTACAGTGAAAGTGCTGACAGAGCTAACAGTGTTTAACTGAGGGGGAACCGGAGGGTGGGAGACCGCCGTCTATCAGCTAGGGCAGGGCGGTATGACCAAAAATGTATATCGCACTATTTTGTAAGATTATACCGGTGTCACGGTATATCGCGGTATTTGTTCTCTCACATTAATGCATAGTTTATCGTACGTTAATACATGGAGCAGACATTTTTATCACAGTGTTTTTAGTGTATAGGTTAAGGACTGTGGTCTTTATAGCAATTAGATTCTTTGAAGACATCATAAAGATATTTAACTCACGTCTGAAATGATCAGAGCTCTGCTCTGTGAAGTGTTTCCTCGTCTCTCCCCCCTGTGTCACGGTGTGTGTACATCTCACTGGAGTCAGGAAACGTATCAGAATACCCTTATTTTATTGGCTAAACTGCATCACGTGACGTGATTTACAACGCATTGGTCGATGTTTTTCCTGCACCGCTGAACAAGTGCCGTAAATGCAGGAAAGGAGCGTGAATAACTCTGCATAAAGCAAAGGCCCCGACCCACTGAAAACGGGTCCACGACGACCCACATGTTGAGAATCACTGGTCTGCAGGATCGTGATGAGCGCTGAACAGCTGTTTGTGTGGCGTCTCTTCCTCTCTTCCTGTTTCCTTCACCTACACTCCCCTGGGTCCTAAGTCCCTCCATGTACAGCTTCTTATCACCCTCTATGCACCAACGTACATTTATAACAAATACCACACATATTACGGTAATCAGCGTTGCATATGTGTCGGACTCTATCGGTGCATCTCCGGTCTGTCTTTGTTCATCCTGCATCGCTCTGTTCTGTTCTTTAATGTAACGTTACTGGAGCAACGGAGCCTCCAAGCTGTTAGCAGACTGTTGCGCTAGCAGGCGAGTGAGCTGTACCCAGCATGCAGTTTTATAAATGTACAATTATTAGAGTTACAAATAGTTTCTGTGTCACAGACTGTTGTGTCGTGGTGTTTTGCTCTGTTAAAGAGCGTTAGTTGTGGGTTAATTGTTCTAAAGTTATGACCATGACTAGAGGTTCCTCTCAATACACATAAGGTAACTAGCTCCGACTGCAGCGCTCATAGCGGTGAACAATATATTTAGCTGCCTGTTGAAGACAGACAGCAGTTGTTCCGGCTTTCACATACCATCAACTGTATGATGGTACGTGAAAAATTCATATCGTACGGGAAATTAAAACCGGTATACCGCCCAGCCCTAATATCTATATATATGGTCGTGAGCTAACCAGCGGGGCACGCTCACGTGCACTAACATGCACTAAAAGCTGGCCGGGCTATGTCAACAAAGCAAGGAGAAGCTCGGAGAACAACAGGGACAAGGGAGAGGGACTTCATCGGACTTAAAATGGGAGGTGATTTCCCTTGCTCAGTCATCATAGAAAGCCTTATTACCTCATACACAGCAGTGTATTATTGCAGTCTGGATCGAGTGACCTGCATTAACACCAACACATGTCAATAAGACATTCAAAATCACAAGCACTGCCAGTTAAATGTCTAGTTCAATGTCTCCATCATAACGTAAAGAGGAGAGTAAAGTGAGCCACCACCACTTCACTCAGACTCTAAACTCTTCTTCTCTAGTTGATCAACTTCTATTTATGCACTTCTTGCACTCACTGCTTCATATCGCGTGCTTCTTGTCTTTTACTGTGAATGTTTAAGGCATGTTTTTGGTTTATTGTGGCTATGTAATGAATTAAAAAGTCATGGTGTGATGATGTTAAATGTTGGACCCCCTGTACCAAAGAAAATAACAAATTAAAAAAATGCAAAATCCATCCACAAAATCCTCCAAAACAAACCTCTTTGATACGGCGGCGACACAAATGAAAATAATAAGATATTTCTATGTTGCAGCGCTCACCTCCTCCACTCCATTGGCTCCCTGGGGAGTTGCTGGGCCAATGAGGTATAGAGAGACGTAAACAAGCCCTGGTCTCCAGCACCTGTGACGAGAGACACAAAGAGTTCAACGTTAGGCCAGAAATGAAGAACTCAAAGAGCACGAACATGTTAATCTAATATCTACACATGGAGGATATTTTGGGCGAAATAAGTTTAGCACATAATTGGGAAGCTCATTTGCAAATCATACTAATAAAGAATATACCCCAAAAAACTCAAGTGAAAAGCAGGAGTACAACGTGATAATGGTACGTTTGCTAAATTAATACTTAACTTACTGAATAAATTAGAACATTGAAGAACTCACATTGCACCACTGGACTGATGTTTTCACACTCAACACAGTCAAGATCCAAAAACAGCGAGTCTGGAAATGACGAGGATAAGAAGTGTACCAGGGAGTGCAACTGCTTTGCAGCCTTCTCATTGGACAGTTCCTCCACAAACAGCTGATGCAGTCTAGAGTTGATATGCTTTTAAACCTCTGATACTCTTTGTCCAAACATAAAAACACAGATGAACACATCCAACAAGAGGTCATCTTCATTAGTGAGGATGTAGTAAAAGCACGTCGAGGTTCAGCCAGGACAGTCTGATTTAAGACTCTCTTGTGGAGCCCAGAGGAGTCATCTTCAGCCTCTCTATTGGATCTACAGTCAACCTGTTGTACCACTGAGGGAGGGTTTGTCCCCTCTTTCCAAAAACACAAACATACTTTTACTCTCAGAGACTCTACTTCTCGTAGGGATGGGCGATAAGGACAAAATCATCTATCCCAATACAGGTCATTTCATATCTCGATAACAATGTATATCACGATATGGCATGTTAGAAACGGTCTATATAACCGTAACATATGGTAAATCCTATTTGTGTAAACTCCTGTGTGAATTACATACTCGACAAATGAGAAGCACCGAGTGCTTTTCTTTTAGTGAAGAACTTTAGTGCAACATGAGCATAAACTGTTTCAAGTGAAATGAAAGAAGTTTCTAAAAAGCTTTAGACATTAGCTCTGTATTGCATTTGATTCGTCCGTGCACATTTCATGCTTTCATGCTCTTGTTGTGCTTTAGGGAGCTTCATGTTGAAAATGTGCAGCTGAACTGACAAACACAGTTTGCTCCTTTTTCATCACGGTGTCACATCAGTGCACAGAGGCTGAGCCTATCTACGTAGAAACCTGGCAACAACAGGAACTGCATCGGTCAGTCCTATTGGAAGGATTTTGACATTAGGAGACATTTTGGTCTTTTTCAACAGAAATTGCTGCTCCAAACGAGTGCTTTTAAAGGGAGACATGGGCTCATTTTCAGGTTCATACTGCTATTTGGGTTTATAATAGAAAATGTTTACATCCTCTAATGTTCATGAAACTCATTATTTTTCTTATCCCATCTGTGTTAATATATCTGTATGTTCCTCTGTCTGAAACGCTCCGTTTTAGCGCCTGCCTCTTTAAGACCCTCTACTAAAAAGCCCAGTATGCTCCGATTGGCTTGCATGAAAAACATGGTGCACCCTTTGCAAAGGTATTTCTCAAGTCATTGGTGGAGATTCTCTGATGGGGGGGGTATTCTAATTAGTCTGCATATGATAGGCTCATTGAATCACATGTGTTCCAGATACCCAAAAATATATGCACAAGATCTAAAGAAGTGAGTTTTTCATGATTTGTCCCCTTTAAGTTACATATAAGTAGATTATATTTGTCAATATGGAGAGCAGTCCTTAAGTACGGCAACAGTTTTATTGTGGCACTGCACGCAAACACAATGCACTTTCAAAATAAAAATCTGAATATGAGATGGAGGTGCTGATGTTGGCTCAGTAGTACCTGGTCCATCCTCCAAATCCTCACTAAGTCGGTGGACCAGGCCCTCACCAGTGGTAGAATCCTCAGTTTAACAACAAAGTGACTTCAATGTCACCACCGGTGCCCCATTTATGAAAAGCTTATTAAAAAAAAAACTGTCATCCGTGGTAGCTGTGTGCGTTTTCATGAACAGTGACACGTAGGGTAATTGTTCCAGCTACACTGGAACTGGGCCACATCCAATGAACCACGTAAAAAGATTTTAATATGCTGACAATTTGACTGCACTGTAAATCAATTAGCCCTCCCCTTGCTGCCCGCTGTTAACACATTCAAACACAAAACATGAATGTGGAGCTTTGCAGCGTGGCGTATGACAAAACTATTGCCTCATATGCCACGAGTCGTTATATATTCATAAGTAGTGTGCATGTACAATCCTTTCAGCGTGATCCAGTGCGTGTTATTTAGTAAATGCGTCCGTGTGCATTAGTTTATGTTACAGGCTACATCTTTCCAGTGTGTTAAAGCTCCAGCATCGCCCGAACAAAAGTGAACTTTGAATGTCCACAAAGGTTATCAAAAACTCTTATCAAATACAAGCCTGCAACGCAAACACCAGTTGTAATCCCTGTGAGCGCGGGCGAGTCCATCTTACACAAAGCGTCAAGTAACAGTGAAAGGACAACACTGCTCATCTGGCAGGGGAACGAACAGCAGCAAAAGCAGACGGAGCAAAAAGAGTTACACATTTAAAAACTTGGATCCAAGCTTTTTATTCATAAGTCTATGTTGTGTTTTTTGGGGGGATAAACCACACTTCATCTGAGTGACACGTACAGTCTGAAGGTGATTTAAATCAATGATTGATGAGAACATAACAATACATTTCTTAGATATTCTGACATGCAAAGTGTCCAGTATTTATCAGTTTTACACAAATTCTTCCAACAATTACCAGCGACTCTCAGAAATAAGCCACCGTTTGAAAAACCTTGCAGATTTATGTTTATTATTACTTACTCTGTATTTCCATATGTCGGTAAACTTTAAAGGGACACTTCTCCCCTAAATTCCAAAACAAGAGTGCCTCCACAATACAGCAACTTAACCATTCGTTGACCAAACAAAGTGGGCAACTGGAGAAGACAACTTGTCCACAGAAACGGACTGAATTCTGCATTATTGTACACTGTGGCTACAGACTCTTCAGGGGATATGGATGAACCCTATACAACCTGCAGGTGGAAGTCATTATGACTCAAATTGCTCATTTCTGAATCTAATCAGCAATGCAAAAACAAGCATACACCTGAGTTAGGACACCTGCTAAGCCTCAGGACGGCCAGGTTGTTACCTGGACCGCTCTGTGCTAAAAATGGAGCAGCCTGCGGCTTGAGATGAGGCTGGCACCCACTACCAGAGTCGGCTCCTATAAATAACCCCTCCAAGAAGCTTCCATGAGATTCCAGGGGATTTATGAATGGCAAGCTAACCACACCGCCCGAAACATCATGTGGCGACTGCTGTCAGAGCTGCTAACGGTGGAAACTGTGGCTGTCCATCAAGGGGAACAAGGTGATATCCTTCCCAAAAACTGCAGCAACTAGCCGTGACGTTATATCGTTAGCTAGGCCTGTTAATCAATGTAGCTGCAAGCTAGCTGAGAGAGATGCCGTTTCCCATGTGAACATTTACCAAAGACAGTGTTGTAGTGTGCGAGTATGAAACTATTAAAAGCCTTGACAAGTAGACACTAAAGCACACTTCGCAACACACACGCAGTGCCTCCAAGCTGGTAAATATGGGTACCAGCTAGCTTAGCTAAAACGAGCTACTGAACATAGCTAGCTGGCTAACTGTCAAGACCAGAAAATAAGACTGAACGTCTCCTTTTTAATAAACACTCACATGTCACAATCGGCTTGTTTTCCATAGTATAGATGATCGGCTTTTCCTCTTGACACTCCATGTGTGTTAGCGGTAGTACTCCATGAAAATTATATACACACCGAGCTTTATTATTAGTAAATGCTTATCTATGCAGTTGTGTTGAATCGATGGGGCCTGTGTCCCCGCTGCACTTCCGGGAAATACGTAAACTCTGCGTCATTAAAGGAGCGACCTGTGCTCTTTATGACACCCATTACAGGTGTTCTGAGAAGTAGAAGTAGCAATACCACAGTAAGTTAAGTGTACAAGTATTAACTGTACAATGCACTATAAAAGTAGATAGTAAAATAACAATAATCATCATCATAAACTTTATTTATAGAGCACGTATGACAGGATTTAAACATACCTGACTGCAATAAGGCTAATAAAATGAGAACATTTAAATATTATATATTTTAAAATAATAAAATATAGTGCAATAATATGAGATGAAAACAGTAACAATAATATAAATCAGACAAGACATGTTGGAAATAATTAGAAATAATGTGTGATTTAAAGCATCAGATCAGGTAAAAGTGGTCATAATACAGAAGAATGGCTCCCAACAGTGTCGTACTATTATATATTATAATATGGGGTTATTGTCTGCAGGTTCCTTTGTTTGGTGGTGTGGTGGGACTTCCTGTTTGTTTACATTTTGGATCACATATTGTACCTTTTAAGGAGTCAAAGAGAAACTATTGCAATGTTAACTATAATGTATCAATGTATTTTTATGCAACATAATTAAAACAGAAGTCTTAAAAAATAACCCTGCAGGGAATATGGGTGACTTTAGTATTATCATGGGAATGAGATTATGAATAAATGTGGGGGATACAATGCTGCCATCTAGGGGTACAAAGTTGTAATGCAGAAAGTGTGTCAATGAGATGTTAAGATTTTCAATAATTCTTTTAAGATAAAACAAACAAATACCCAATGAAAAAAATGTACTGTTTTTTAGTTTTTCATTCATTATTTTTTCTGCCCTTCATCTTTCTGCTCCCTCTCTACATTTTCGGAGTCTTCTTCAACCTTCTCTCTCCCCTCTTCAGGTTCTCTCTCTCCACTTTTCTCTTCTTCCTCATCTTCGTGTTCAATCTCAGCCCCATCTCCTGTCCCAGGTCTGTCATCTCCTTTCTCTCTGTTTTTCTCTCCGCCATCTTCTTTTTTCTTTTCCTGATCCTCCGGGTCTTTCAGTCCACATTTGTCTCCCTCCACCATCCTTTCCACGTCCTCTTTTGTACTTTTAGTGCTCTCTCCATCTCCCTCTTTGGTCACATGACCATCCTCTCCCTGTCCCTGTCTTTTCACCTTTGCATCCAAACCCTCATCTGCCTCCCCCTCTGCCTCTTCCCGCTCCCATCCGACCTCCCCTCCCACCCCTTCACCTCTCCCCTTTTCTCTTTCTCCTTCCCCGTCTTCTGGCAGCTGGGGCTCCACGGCTGCCACCTCCCACTCCAGCTGCTCCACCCTGGCCTGCATCTTGCGGCTGCTCGACTCTAATTCTGACATAAGTCGAGCTAGTTTGGTTTGCAGGATTTCCAGTTTGCTCTCCAGTCTGCCTATCTTGGTTTCCACCTTCTCTGCCTCCCCCTCCTCTCGCTCCCCGCTCTCCTCCAACATGCCCATCTTGGTGAGGATCTGTCGGCCTTTCTCCTCCAGGTGACGTTTGGCTGCAGGGAACTCGGACAACACGTCCGTCAGGTCTTCTTTGGACAAGCTGAACAGGTCAGAGTAGCCGATGCTGCGGATGTTGGCAGTGCGGCGATTGCCTGACTTGTTCCCTAAAAGTAAACAAGGACTTGTTAGGGACTTGTTCCCTAAAAGTAAACAAGTGGTGATTTCTTTTCAACTTTAGTGAGAATTTATTTTCTTCAATAAAAACCAAGAATTAGAGCTGTCACTCAATCATCTACCAAGTTGTCCAGTCTTGACCAATGTTAACATAGCAGGTGCTTCATTCCTGAGTGTTGGATCCTTCCCTTCATAAGCCGAATGCATTAGCAAAGTCCAAACGCACCACAGAAAGAAGTCTACTCTTGTTGCTCCAAATCAAACTTAAGTCTAGCATTCTACCTTTTTGCATTGTTGACTTAACTAAACTCTCTTCTGAGTGTTTTTTTGTATTGTGCCAAGAATTGGCCCATTCCCCCTCACTTGCATGAATGTATGACTATGTGCAAAGCACTTGACAATTAACTTACCTTTGATATTGAGGATACTAATTTCCCCAAAGAAATTGGATTCAGTCAGGACAGCAAACTCTGTGACCCCATCATCTGCTACAACTGCAAGTTTTCCCTCTCTGATGATGTACATTTCATGGCCCACGTCTCCTTTCCTGCAGACGTACTCTCCCGGACTGAACACCTGCGAGACAAAAGGCATGAGAATCCTTTAATCTTAATCCTTGAACAATTCTTTTCTGGAAGCAGTTCCGATGCATTCGATGAACCCGGGAGCAGCAGGTTCACCTTCTTTTCCCCCTGACCTGTGGCGTTAGTTTAAGCACCAGCTCCTCCAGCAGACTTTTCTCACAGCGCTGGAAGATGGTGACTTTGGAGAGCGTGGGCAGGTGGACGCTGACAGCGATCTCTGTCCTCAGGTGTACCGGCAGCTGCTGCAGGATTTCGTTCTCTCGCATGATCTTTTTGTTGATGTGAAGATGCTGGTACCAGCTGTCGATGCGCTGACGAAGCTCCTTGCTAATGTGATGGCTTCGCAGGTAAGCCTTAACCTGAGAGAGGGAAAAGAAGAGCCTTATTTTCCATACAACAAATGACTTCGAGCCAAAGAATGTAATTAAACATGACGCAATCTGCCATTCCTTTTCTTGTGTCATATCACATCTCTATGAACAGATTGTGCATTCACATGCAATCCTTCGGCAACGAGACAAGATTTTGCAGCACATTCTCACTCCCAACATGTCAAATAAAGCAGCTTAGTCAGTGGCCCAAAGCTTCAAACTATGACGTTCTAGGTACTCCTCTAGCATCAGTTCTGGACGTGTCAGGGACGGCGTTTCAGGGTCCACTAAATAAATGCATAGTGTCTTTTAAAAACATCACAGGAAGTTAACTTTAAGGCAACAAAATCACTTAGTTAGGTTTAGGAAAAGAGTGCGGTAGTTAACTTGACTGACTCATTACAGAGTGACAAACAACTCGGGTGACTAATGACTGACATGACAAAGTTTACTTTTAGTTTCATATGGGACAGGAACTGCGGTCCCTTATACGAAAATCCTGTGCTTCCTGCCACCATTCACTCTTCGTGGAATATCTCACGCTTATGCTCTGAGCGTCTAATCATGATGCAGGTGAGTTTACATTGGTGTTAGTTGAAAGTGCGGCGCATCGGTATCAAACGCCCAGGGGCATTGATTAACAGTTTGTGTGGAGAGCAAAGTGGCGGCACACATTGGCTCACCTCCAACAGTCTTGCATCGCAAGTTGATAATCGGACTTTAAACAACAAGCAACTCATGTAAAATGAAGTCTTGGCCCTTATATCCACTAGCTACACCGGATCCCCAGAAACATAGTCCCTTGCCCCAAGAGGCTTATCAATAGCCAATGGGTTCCAAGATTGTATCACAATCATTTCAGAAACTGAGGTCTTCCAACTTACCAGCTCATGGTTAGGGAAGAAGACATTATCACGGTCCCTTAGGCTTGTGATGACATTGCCAACATTGCCTACGATCGATGCAAACACCAGCACGGCAATGAGCAGGTCTGCAATCATAAACAAGTACTCTTCTTCCCTTTTCGGCAGGGGGGTGTCTCCCACTGTGGTGAAAATCTGGGCTGAGAACCAGAAGCAGTAAAAGTACTGACGACGCATGGAGGCGAACGCTGGGTTGGTCATGTTGGGGTAAACCCAACGATCACTTCCGAAGCCGATGTAGCTGGACAGTGCAAAGTAGAGACAGGCATTCCAGTGGATCAACACAAAGATGTAGATCATGAGCTTGGAGATGCGGAAGGTGTTGGGGTAGGAGGTTCTCGTCTCCATGCGATCCAGGGCCTCGTTGAGTCGTGGAATACGGACAAGTCGGTTGATCCTCACCAGCGGAGCTTGGATGCCAAAGACAAAGTAGAGGAAGTCGGTGGGCAGTAGGGAAACCAGGTCCCTTAAGAAACTTTTAGAGTGCAGGTAGCGCTTCCTCAGCTGCGTGACGTCCTTGATCAGGATGCCCTGATCCAAGTAACCTGGAGAGGGAAGAACAAGGTTTAACAAAGCCCAGAGTACACTTCCTACACTGTTACCAAGTCTAAGTGTAGGTTGTCACTACTTATTGAGATATTAAATCCATCTGACTTGAAGGAGTTAGTGGCCTACTGCTTTCACATCATGAATGGGAGGTAGGGATGGAAAAGATTCCCATATTTATGACTTTCGAGCATTCTCATCATCTGACGTCTTAAGATGATTGTTTTGCTACAGAGTTGCTCATATACGATACCAATACTTTGGAAATGTTGTCCATGTTTTTGCCATTAAAGCATATTGAATTGACTTACTGTGCATGGTCAATACATCACGATATCTATTGATTGTTTTTAAAGTTACTATGAGGGATTTGGAAGTCCCTGTGGACAAAGGCGGTAGCTTTTGAGAGTCTCAATCAAAACCAACAAAAATAATAATAAAGAATAGTTACCTGTGTGGACTGTGATGATCATGTCAACCAAATACAGGAGGTCTGCCAGATAGTCCAGTGTGAGCCAAACAGGCAGGTAGCTCAATGCAATTGTAGTGAAGCATGTCCTGAGAAAACATAACCAATAAGACGACGGCTGTCATACTGATGACAGGTAATATGCTTAGATGTGTGATTAATATTTGATGTCCTCCATGTTTCTACCTCAGAATGATGATCACCCAGTTGTAGACGACGGGAAAGATCATGACCTGTAGCCAGACATAATAAAAGTGTTCTGCCGGATCAACCACCCACTCTTTCCAGCTGATGGGGAAATGATGATGAAGAGAAGAGGAGAGGCAAATGAGGATTGTCAGTCATGAGGATGTCGGTGTGACGTGAGGAGAATTGTCAGAGATTGTGTTTTTTTGTGGTTCTCATATCTACATGAACAATAAGGTTAATCTTTCCAAAATCTGTCACAGCATGACTTCTAAAAGTGAGGCGCTAAGGGCATAAACATAAGTTTTCATGCACTGATCAATTTTAAGATTTGGGGCGTTTTTGCTTCCATGACAGACTAGTGGAAAGAAAACATCCAAAATACACATTTTGGTGTTTTGTTTTACTACTTTGACTATTTGCGTCTGTATTTCTCCTAAATTCACCAAAAGGTTATTAATAGATGATGCCTCATTTGCAAATTTAAACAGAACATTTCGGAAAACTTGTAATACAAAAGACAATTGTCTAAAGTAACCAACTGGGACACTTCCATTTTTAAAATCCCATGTAGTTCTTTTTTTACAATTTTACAATATATATCATTAAAGGCTGTTTTCTTAAAATGAGAACTTCAGTAGCACTTACACACCAAGCTTTCCAGTCCCATTCCCATCTGTATTCTGAAGGTTTGTTCATCTATCATTCATTGCCTGATTTATAGAACATTTTATTATGAAAAATATATAATTTGTTGTTTTTATGGCTGTTTGATTAATTTTGCATTATTTATGGTTGAAACAGGAATGTTGAACCTGGCTTTATCCAACATTCAGATTTCTGTTGTGAAAATGCAATGCAAATTAGCATATATTTAATTAGATAATACACAATTTGCATAATTAAACACACATTTCAGAAAACATGTAATACAACAGATAATCTTTGAATGCCAGTTACCTGGGTTGTGTATATATAAAAACATACACAGATGTTCTTTAAAAATAATAATACATGTTGATCATCTGTCTAATGGGATGAGCATGATTTAAACTTTTCATGAAGTGATTCTGAATGCTTTCAACATACATAACACGTCTTTAGGATTCTGTGGAAATAATGACATGTTGTCCACACTGCCTTGCCCGGCTTGTTGGTAAGGTATGACACATGATGAGGTAGATTCTTTGTTACATAGCCTACAAATTAAGATTCAAAACCAAGAATATACATCTGGGAAAATGCTCTTATTATGGATACAAATACTTTCAATTAGATACATTAACTGACTTATAGGACATTCATTTTCTCATCATTGTTAGTTTTTCACCAATTCAGAAGTGATGAAGTCCGAATAAATGAATAATGAATGTCCTCACACTAATTGTAATCACCAATTAACTCCATGATTATGATCCATTCATTACTTACTTTACTTTCCACTTCAGATCCAGATTGGTGTTGCGTTTCTCTTCATCCTTGACTCCATCTTCTCCTTCCTCGGACACTTTCTTCCCCCGTTGCCACCTGAGCAGTCTCTGCCATTGGTTACCTCCAATACTAACATCACCTGTTTTATCCATTCTCCAAAGCGTAGCCTCAGACTAACACATTTCATTCCGGGAGCATGACCTTTGCTTTTGTTTCCTCCTGCATGAACGTTGCCCTTTCTCGTACGATAAATGAAACAACCTTGTTGACCTGCATCAGGCAGTGTGACGTGGTTCACCTAACAACAAACCAGGTGTTAAAGACGGAGGACTGCCTGGTGATGCAGGTCTCCATGGAAGAGAAGCACAACAGATGTCATGTGTCCTCCGGGAATTCTTTCTTCCCCTAGAAAAGAGAGAGGTCTTCCATGTCTTCCTTTGCACATCAGAGGCTGCTAGAGACAACAAACAATAACGGGAGCATAGAGCCCAAACTACAGGGAAGGTGTCACTGTCAATAACTACAGATACAGTATCTATGCCACATTAAAAAGGAAAAGGAAAACTAGAAGAGACAATCTTTTTTTCATTCATTTCTTTTTTTAATTAGTTTTTAATTATGGATAATCTGGCCCAAATTAAATGTTTACAATAAATTTAAATTTTTGAAGTTTAATATAAAATAATATAATATTTTAATAATACAAAATATGCACATACAATTTTTTTCCCTTTAAATTAAAAATATAAAGAAAAAAAAGCTAAATTTAAAAACTTGAAATGGGAACATCGGAAAAACTCAAATGGGGGGGCTACATGTGAGAGTTTAAATAAAACTCTTTACAGAAATATCATCTTTTATTCCATTTTCAGCCTTCCATTTAGCATTTTTCTCTTTAGCACTTTTTCATTTGGGTTGAGGTTCATTATTATGAATTGTTAGCTCAACAGTAGCTAACGCTAAATCAACTGCATTTTGACAAAAAAAATCCCAACTCAGTCAACTCAAGTATTATTTTAAAGTTCAAGAATGAACTTTAGTGTTTAACTATTAAAAGGTCACTTCGGCAATTTTACTCATGAAGTAAATCTAATTTTCAGGACGGAGTACACTAAGGGATGTGATCTGTGGCTGTGGACGGAGCTTTTTCTAAGGGAAAATAACCAAGATGGATTATCCTCAGTTTGGGTTTGATACTCCAACATTCTTTGGTGTTTTTATCCCTGCTTTGGTTCAGTATTTGCCTGGTTTTTGCTATTTTTTATATTTGTAAAGCCAAAACTTCTGCTGCTGTCATTCAATGCTGAGATGACATGGTTAAACAGTGTTATTCACCGTAATCAGCCAAGTTAAGGGTATTCTTTAGGGGTCTGATAAGATACATTACTGACTTGTATTAGGGGAAATGTAGGATCCAGCGTTTGTGGAGTTTGACCCATAGTGACTCTTCTGCTTTGATTTGGACCAGTCTCTTCTTTTATATCTGTCTCACTAACTTTATAAAACTCGGCTATGACACTTAATTAGAAGTCAACACATGATAAGCATATGGATCCACGACAGCTGAGCAAAATGATGAAGACGGTGCTATATGGTTGAAAGCACCACGGAGAGCTAATTAACAAACTCTTGACTATTTCTGTCGGGTGATGCTCGGTCTACTGACGGCCACAATAGAGCCGTAAGTACACAATGTACATTTGTTAGCGTTAGCGTGGAACTGGCTCACAGGTATCAACCTTTAATTGTGACACTTGAAGCCCCTCCACACACACACACACGCACACACACACACACGCACACACACACACACACACACGAACAGGGTGACACAAAAAAGCAGCAGCGTCGCTGTGGGTGTGAGTCACAAGTCGTGTGGGAGGAGTCACAAGTGTGTGGGAGGAGTCAAAGTAAGATGGCTGCGGGGAAGGGACGAGTGTTTGAGAACTCATCAGATGGGATGTTTATCTGTCTCTAACAGGATGCACGGCAGCCCGACTGAAGGAGTGGTCAATGTGTTAGCTGCCCCGGCTCAATGCGGTCTAGCTCGCCAGTTGTCTCCAGGTTACTTGCGCGCTGCTCACCCGTTCACTGCTCTGACATTGTGGAATTCATTAGCGGCTAGTCGTTAGCAACCCAGCGGCGCTAACTAACTAGCACACCGGCTAAGTTAGCAGGTATCCGTGGAAATTGGGACCTCGCAACAACTGTTGAGACTCCCACAAATACCACAGGTGAGTCACTATTTAATTACCTTCTATTAAAGCGCACCGATATGTCAAACATGGCGAACTAAGCACATACATGGTTGACATTTCTAAGCTAGCTAATTATCTTTTTTTGCAGAAACGTTACCAACTAGCTTGCTACATCATCTCTGATTGTTGTTTTCCCAGCGTAAGCCGCTCGGGTTGGCTAACGTGAGATCTGGCGCAGGATGATGACTACACGATCAGGTGTAAAGCCCAAATACCGTTAAGATAACAGTTAGTCAACCAATCGGTTTAAAGGCAAGGTCGTCGTATTTGATGGTTAAGGGCTGGTGAGGGGCGCCAACGTCCAAAGTCTGTCAGACACATGACCCCCAACACACTGCCGTGATTGATGGCTGCCTCTGGGTGATGGGGTCCGTGTGCTGGAGGATGTTCTCCCTGAAGCTCAGTCACGGAGATGCTGTGGTACTCATCCTGTCAGCCGAGGCAAAAACACGCAATCCTTCAGTAATCGCTCATCTTTTTTCACCTAAAACTTGAGTAGATCCGATACCTTGATCAAAGGTTACTCTGATAAAGTGTACTTTTATATTATATTATATGTATTTCCTTATGTTCAGGGTTTTGGGGTATTGAATACCAATACATTTTTCTTGAAAACTTTTAACAAATGCTTGATCAGACTCCTGAACTGAACTCTTACTGACTTTTTCTTTTCTTCATATCTTTAAAATGCATCTCAAGTCGTTCATAAGCATGTCAAGAGTTATGAATAATGTAGCTAATATTAGACCGCATTAGAGCTGAAACAATAAGTCAATCGACAGGACATTTTGTATTTATTTCTTTAAATATGAGCAACAATGCCAAAGCTTAACTGATTACAGCTTCACCGATGTGAATATTTGCTGGATTTCTTTTATTTTGGCAAATTTCAGTGATCTCCTTTTGTATTATGAAACATTGGCAAACTGCTGCATTTGAGCTCTGTTCAGTTCCACTTGGTTAACGTCTTTGAAAGAGACCTTGTATTTATGTCTTGTGTCGTGCCTGATCATTTAACCTTCAAGGCTGACATCGACTCTCGGAATAAGGTTGTGATTTGTGCCATATCGGTAAAAAGATCCACTTTGTTTATTTCTTACAGAGACGTCTTGTGAAGCTGGTTGTCACAGTGAGAGGTGGTGGTTTACGGAGAGGAAATGTTTGTTGGCACAAGAGATCAGTAAACGGGCGACAGGAAATGAATGATGTGCATTGCAGGTAGCACATAGGTAGCAACGCTTTGTGGTGTTTGTGTTTCTGCTTTGCCACAGCCTTAAAAAAAGATATGCGTTAGGTGAACGGAGAGGCTGCTCACATCTGTCGCAGCTGCTGCTACGACAGCTCGCTGCCTCTACCCGCTGCAAAACACAGAAGTGATCTGTTAAAATAACAGTAAAAACACAAGAAACTTGGGAAGCAAACCACTTTCAGTCTGAGAGAGTTTCATGTTTGCTTTTCGACATTGTGGTGTGAGAACAGTCAAGTGGAGCTGTGTCGTGGCTAACCTTTGACAAACTCCCTTGTCTTAACTTTAGCTGAACTTTGAGCTCATTTTATGGGTGTCTTGTGTGTGTGTGTGTGTGACATGAAAATAAAACGCTTATTTTGATCGTTTTGTCATAAAGTCAAATTGCTGTAGATGAAATGGCTTTCCCCCGTCATGTTTGGGTCTGAATTCTTTTGGTAGGTTTAAAGAAAACTCCAGTATTTTCTCTGAGCAGCACGACTGTCGTTAACTTTGACTCGCCTGCCGAGGAGCTGGTGAATCATTAGAAGAAGCGTGGACGTTACATTTTACCTGCGTACGCTCGTACAGCTGCTGTGTAATAAACCCCATAAGGAAAAACATGGCCCTGTATTGACTTAGGGGAGTCATGAGATCTGGTGCTTGTGTCTGACCTCAGTCCAAGTCACGTGACTTTAGTCCACATTATGTGACCATGAATAGAAAGAAAGGACATCTTCTTTTAAAGTTTATTTCTCTACACTTTGTTAATAGCACATTGACCTATTGTTTGACCTATTGTTTTATTCAAACAGATGTAGCTCTCATCACCACTAACCGATGCTTGTGACGTCAACTTTGAACAAAATGTACTTCAGGGAAATCTCACATTCATAATGACTGTTTCTCTTGATGTTTCTCTTTTTAGTCTCAGATAGGCCTGTTGGCCTCAGATGTTGGGCATCAAAGCCACTCCTGCAGCATACTCCACATGTTGACCCATCTGCTCAGTTCTTTCCAAATAATCCTCACAGTAAATCACCAGATACACTACTTACGGCAGATATCTTTGGAGCTTTTAGGACGTGATAGCGGAAGCAGTGTATTTAGCGACATTATGGGAACAACTACAAAGTGTTTTTCATCCACGTTGAGAGTGTTTGATACTCTGAAGAGATTCCCGACTGGCATTATTTTCCATAATCCCACGGCTCAGAAACGAACCGGCATTGGTTCGATCCTCGCAGGTGTTTCCGTCTCTCCAGCGTGACTGCAAACTGCTCACCTGTACGTCGGCTCACTGCGGCCGCTTCCTCTTGTGTTTCGCCATTTCTTTGAGATTACATGCAAAACTGATCAGCCAGATGTTTTATCAACGGAGAACCTACTTTGCACACAACTCTCATGTTCCTCCCGTGTTGAGCATGAAGGGGGATGTAGCCTCTCCACAGATGGACCCAATGGGTTTCCCTGTTAGCGACGTACAGCGAAGGCTCACTTATGTGAAACAATACAGACGGCACAAATGATGTATGTCTGACTGAATGCAGACCTATATCATTGACATTAAACTCACTGGAATTAGCCAAAACGAACATACCCATCTGGTTATTTATTATTATTATTATTATTATTATTATTATTATTATTACTTCTGTCTATAGAAAAGCTCCCTGGTATGTTTCTACGATGTATACGTAGAGTAGAGCTTTCAAAGATAGATTGTGGAGCTGCAGGTCAACATGCCGATGTGTCTTGTGATTGTTTACAGCGCAGAGGGGCCGTCCCGACTGGCTATGGGGGGGTGTTGGCTGCAGACCGGATGACAGGGTCTACAGGGTCTACAGGGTCTACAGGGTCTACAGGGCAGACGGGGTCACACAGAACCTGAAGCAGCAGCAGCAGCAGCAGCAGCGGGCTCTTCCTGGATGTACTCTGACTGGCAGTGACAGCGCGTTTTGCAGCAGACCTCCTCCCCCTTCCTCCTCCTCCTCCTCCTCCTCCTCCTCCTCCTCCTCCTCCTCCTCCTCCTCCTCCTCCTCCTCCTCCTCTCTGTGTGGCTATAGTTTCCCTCCCTCTCCACCTCCTCCCCCACATCTTTTCCTTTCCCCTCTCGATTTTCTTTTTCTTCGCTTCTGAGCTCCTCTCGTCGCCGAGTCTCTCGTGTGACGTCTGACTCCGCCCCTCTCGCCGGGCGCCGGCATGAGCTGGCTGAGCAGGTTGAACCCGCGGGGTCCCGGGAGTCGGACCGGCCGGAGCTCCGCCCCCTCCGGCCCCTGCACCGCCGACCCGGAGACCTGCCTCATGGTGTTTGAGAACCACTGGAGACAGGTGAGACACATACAATCACATAGTTTGTGATTCACTGTAAAGGGTACAGAGCAGCCACACAGGCCGGTGTCCACTTAGAATATTATTCACCACTTATTTGAAAATATGAATGTATTTTCAAATAATGACCAAAAGGACAAAATGAAGTGTTCTAAGAAGTGTCCATCTAACCCGGAGGTTATAAACTGTGAGGCGTACCTCCCCTGGGTGTGTTGCTCACTTCTCACTCTGAGTCACTTCTGAACACTCAGACACACTTTAGATTCAGCGTGACATCATCACATCTGATGTTATGAAACATCCACGAATCCACTTAATAACCGTAGAATAAAACACTCCAAACATTTCTTGTTTTCTTCGGGGTCACAATGATCCCGTGATGGTTGTCTGTACATGCACGGCTCATCATTGTCATCAGGAACAGAGACTAGTTCTGCACACTTTAAAGATGATTTAGTTTGAGGGGAGTGTATTCTTTGTATAACAGTTTAGTCTATTTAATGTCAGAACATATTTTATTCGTGATAATCCCAATTCCCCAAAACTCGAGGGTCGTTTCTTCGTTGAACTGTGTTTTTTTTTTTACAACCAACAGTCCAAAGATATTCAGTTTACATTCAAATAAATAATGAAACGTCCCTAAATCTGACAACACGTTAACCTGTTGTAGCTCGACTTAAAAAATCAAGGTCCCCCCCGCACATCATTTATTCATTCAGTGGTTGAGGAATATTTGCATGTTTTTTTGTTTTGCTAAGCAGATAAAAAGTAAATGATAACGAGACCGGTTAGAATATTGTTCCTTCGTTTGAGTGAATGATTATCCGTCCTGACGTTCACACCTCCGGTGGGGGGGCGGTGGGGCCGGTCTACTTCAGCAGGATGACTGGCTGGATGTTTTATGGGTTACAGAGCCGGGCCACTGCCCGACCGGAGACCTTCCTCAGAGGCAGTATCAGACTTCTGATGGTACTTATTGGTTTGTTATTGGGGGGAGGGGGGGGATGCAGATGTACTCTTTCCAGTCCAGACTCTTTGCGCTGCGCCTTATTAATTAGTTGAAGCAGAAAGCCGTGTCACAAGAAGCAGACAGCAGTCTCAAGAGGTGGAGAAGCTGCAGCTGAATTGCCACATATCCACCCGGTGTTAAAGCGCTCCTACATGTCTCCACATGACTCCGAGTACTGCACCCAACATGCACTGGTTTGGGGGAAACTGGCGCACCCTGTCACACCCCTGTATTGAAATATCAATCCTCCATGTTGTCATAGTTTGTAAGTGGAGGATCGGGATAGAGCCGTACATCTCGTACCCCAGTTACATGAACGTGGATGTGAGAGAATAATAAAAAACAACACAAACATGTGTTGCGCAACATTCACCACACTGCGTCTGCACGAGCTGCTCTCAGATCTGCAACGTCACCGTTGCTGCAGACACGCCGGCCGCTAAACGTTATTGTTTTAACGCCACAAATATGTCATTTTGGTACATTTTATCCTAGAAAAATAAAACTGTTGCGAATGACTCTTTATTGTGTTTGTAATATCTGTCAACGCATTTTAGATTTCAGTATATTACGTAGAATGATTTTGCATGAATTGAATACCTATTTTTGAATATATCTTTAAAGGTAGAAATACACAGAGGGAAGAAGGCTTTCAGATCATATCTATCATGAAAAAAAGATTTCTTTTACTTTTCTTTTATCGTATTAAATTATGTTTTATTGCCTTTTATGCACCTTTGAAGCCTTTGACTTGTGTAAACCTGTATAGAGGCGGCTCATAACCCATCCGCCTGAACTGGAAAACACTTCGGTTCAAGTCCTGTTTTTAAAATGATGCTCCATTGCATTATGGGAATATTATCAGAAGGTGGTGTACAAGTGGACGTGACTTTCCCCTTCCTCTGAGGGCGCTACATAGAGCGTTGATTTCACCCTCAGACACTCGAGTACAATGGCAGACAGTAAATATAGCGGCTCTGGATACAGCTGCTGTCACAATAAGACGATACAGAGAAACCGAAGCAGCTAAATGGAATCCAGCCATTCCTAATGTCATTAATTACACCTGCGCGTTTCCTGCTTTGACGAGTCAAACTGCTCCTACGTTCAGGTCTCGTGGGTGTTGGAGCAGAAGGAGCCCTCGTCCTCCAGCGACGACCTGACGGCGGTGAGGAATCACACCGACCAGATGCTGTGTCTGCTGGCGGAGGAGCGGCCCGCCGAGAGCCCCGAGGGCGGCGTCGGCGTCGCGCCCATGGGCCCCATACTGGAGCTGGTGGTCACCGAGAACATCCTGGAGCACCTGGTCCAGTGGCACCTCCGCCGCGGCCTGGACCCCGACAGCCAGGGGGCGCTGCTCAAGCTGTTCGAGATGCTCATCGGCCAGTCGCAGCAGCCGCTGCTGCAGCACACGGCCGTCCTCCACCCGCTGCTGAGGCTGCTGGGAGCGTGCGCCGACCCGGATCTCGGTTGCCCTCCGGCCCTGGAAAACAGCCTGGTGCTGCTGCTCAACCAGGTACATTCAGTCTACACGCGCCTCTAACGTGCGTAGAGATACCTTCAACCCACATCAGGTGTTTGTTGTTCTGGCTCAATCAGCTGAATGTAATGTGAAGAGGAGAACATTTATTAGATTAAGACGCTGAAGACGAGGACTAGATGCCCCACATGTGACTGTTTTGGTCAACATCTTGGAGATGTTTTTTGTCAGAAAGGAGCACAAGTTGACTCGAGTCGTGTTGCTAGGCAACTCCAGAAAGTCGAGTAGACCACTCTAGATGTTGGTTTGCTCCACAGGAAGTTTACCTAATTCTGCTGCATTATGCGTGCAAAAGGAAAGAACGTTCCATTTGATTTCATATGAGCTCTGCACTAAAACCTCATGAACTGAATCATAGAATCATCCTCATGAGCACGCCATTTCACCACAACTTTGAAATCAGGAGAACCGTAGCACTGTTATGAATTGTGACCGTGTAAACCCCCACCAGATCTGCGTGTCCATGGCCCGGCAGCCGGTGGTTCTGGAGATGTTGTTCCGGGCGGCACCGGCCCAGCAGGGCTCCACCAACCTGCTCATCTTCTCCCTCCTCGTGCCGTTCATCCACCGGGACGGAGCCATCGGACAGCAAGCCCGCGACGCGCTGCTGCTGGTCATGGCGGCCTCGGCCAGCAACGAGTCCGTGGCGCGGTACATCGCCGAGAACTCCTACTTCTGCCCGGTGAGTCGTGGCGCCCATGAGAACTATGTCGAGGACAGCGTTGTGTTTTAGACGTTAACCGGGGTTTTTAGACGAGGATGCGGCTACGGAGGGTGCTGAGTTTGGACCCGTGTCTGTGCGTCGGTTGCGCTCATACGGCAGGTCATACTGCAGGTTTACTTCCAGTTTTGCCGCTCGTCCTTGAAGAGATCTTGAGCTAGAAACTGTTGTGGGTCTGACCATTGACATATTGTGTGTGTGATATCGGGCTTAACAAGAAATGAATGAAGTTAATAATCCGAGCAATGTTCACTCTAACTTTGCATCAACTTGTCATCATTGTCGGGAAAAACCTTTGAAATTTGTCCCCAAACGCCACATGGACTACAGAAGGAGTCACTGTGAACTCATTTAACACGTTTTGGTCATAACTCAACAATCAACACAAATGTATGATCGAGTAAAATGATGCAGTGACGACATGGATGTAAACTACGTGACTGGTCGGCGGAGGCACACAACCACAGTAAACAATGAGGTTCCAGGTTGTTTCCAACCTGGTTTTAGTATTTTGTCCTTTTTTTGATATCTGAATGGGCCAAAATGAATCTTAATACAAAACCCTTTGGAAAGCCAGTAAAATGAATCGTCATGACTCGTATTCCAGCATTAATTAAATATCTTTTTCAGCTGTTAATAACTCACAAAGAGATCCGATCATTTGGGATTGACGGTTTATTAACATCCTCGATATTCTTCAGTTTTCAGTTTCCACCCAACATGCGGATCTCTATGAGCTTCTGTCAAAGAGAGACATTTGAAAATGTGCAACCTCGTCTTTCACTCTCTGTTCCACCGTCAAAGAAATGTTTCATTCCCTGTTTACCTCAGCTGACTGAACAGTAGTCCACATTCTATGCGTCCGTATTACATACACATGAATGTGAGCTGCTCTTCAGTGATGTGATGGTTGAGGACAGCTTATAATGTGAGATCCAGGCTCGCTTTCTACACTGTGTGTGTGTGTGTGTGTGTGTGTGTGTGTGTGTGTGTGAGAGTGAGATGGTGTGTGATAATGGAAGGGGAAGGACGTGACTTTGCACTCTGACGGGCCGTTAATCCTTATCTACATCTTATCAGCTCTGCCTCAACGTAGAAGGCTTCCTGCAGAGCGCTTACAAACTAACCAGCTTAGACTGCTTCACACCGATCAACAGCAGTCTAAACTACCATCCAAGGATCAACTGAAACGTAACCGCGTGATGGAACACGGCAGTTCATGTAGCAGCTTACCTTAAAGAAATGATGCAGATAAAAACAAAGATGGTCTTTAATTCATTTGTGATCAACTTTTACTTTTAGATGAAATTGAAAAACCATTTGTGTGTTTTGACATATTTTGCAGTCTGTAGATGATCAAAAACAAAGAAGATTGTTGTGTTGTTGTAGTTTCTTCAAGCCGCCACTAGGTGCTACTAAAGAGCCATGTTTGGCTCATTGCACTTTAACAATGTATTTCTACTAAGCAGCTGGAGTGTGATAGCGACTCGTGTGCATTCATTAGAACATCAGGCCCGTCCTTCTACATCCAGTCTCAACAGACAACATCTGGTCACAACTTACAGCACCCGGCGTCGCGTGTCGCGTGTGTCTGCACACCGTACAAAAGCTGCGGTCGGTGCCGTTATCATCTCCTCTGCCTGTTCACTCTGGCGTTAAAGAGCTGGCTCAGCTATTTTCTGCAGCTTCAGTCTGACCTACTTACAGGCTGGAAGGACCAGCGGAGGTGGCATCAAGGACACAAACGCTCCTCTCCGAGTCTTCACGGCTCCACATTTCTGCATGGTGTGTTTCCACTGGTGCAGCAAGCAAAGAACACAGTTTCATGAATGTCATCAGCTGTTGAGTTACACGAGGGCTTTAAACTGTCTTTACACACTGAGGCTGCAGTAGGTTAGCGAGCTGTTGTGCATATCCGTTGGGTCATTAGCGGTGTAATGAAAACACAATGTGTTTCAGCCAAGATACAAGAGAACACTGCCAAGTATTATGTAACCTACAGAAACATCAACATCTCCGGGACTACAACCTATTGTTACCTTAATCTGATGATTATTTTCTTTTGATTAGTCATTTAGTCTAAAAATTGGTAGCGATTACTCACAAAACCCCAATGTGACATCTTGAGATAACTGTCTTTGTCAGACCAACAGCACCTCGCCCCCCCCGTCCCATCTGAAGCCCGTCTCTTGTCTCCTCTCAGGTGTTGGCGACGGGCCTCAGCGCTCTCTACTCCTCCCTGCCCAGGAAGATTGAGGTCCGCGGGGACGACTGGCACGCCCTGCGGAGGGAGGACTGGATGGGCGTGTCGTCGCTCGTGCTGTTCATGAACTCGCTGGAGTTCTGCAACGCCGTGGTGCAGGTCGCTCACCCGCTGGTCCGCTCCCAGCTCCTGGACTACCTCCACAACGGCTTCCTCGTGCCCGTCATGGGCCCCGCGCTGCATAAGGTAGGGAGACGGGGGACGGGGGACTGGAAGACATTATTATTACATTATCGTGATTTGAAGTGATTTAGCAGGAGAACCATTGTAGGACCTGGTTTGGTTGCTGGACTTTCCTCAACAGATGAGTCAAGAGTGGGAGTCAAAGCAAAAAAAATCATTTTGAAAATCTCATTTGCCGCCTTCATCTTACTCATAATCGCGCTGACCTCTTTTGCGGTTCTGATGCAACATTTCTGCGTGTGTTTTGTAGTCGTCGGTGGACGAGATGATCGCCAGCACCGCCTACCTGGACCTGTTCCTGCGCAGCGTGTCGGAGACGTCCCTCCTCAAAACCTTCCTGCGCTTCATCCTGCTGCATCGCCACGACAACGACACCATCCTGGACACGCTGCTCACACGCATCAGCAGCAATTCACGGGTATAAATATATATATATATATACGTGTGTGTGATGGAGCCTCAGGGCCCTTATGTGAACTCAGTTGTGCGGGCGGAGCGTGGGCGGAGAGCAAACATTGATTGAAAGCGTCTCCGGCAGAACGCAGAAGTATCTGGTTCTGAGAGTAAATGTCATCGAGTCTGCTTCATCCGCCGGCTCTCGCATCGCACATTGTTTGCAGTCGGTAAAACGATGCGCAGTGAAATGTGTAGTACATGATCTTAAACTTCAGTCACTCTGAGAGAATCTTTAGTTTTTGTGGAGGTCGACGATGAAAGCAGAACAGAAGTACAGCGCCGTCACTCGCATGAAAACATTTTGATGCTGCAGTACCGTTTCTATTACTGGAACACATCTGGAAAAGTGAAACGTGTCACAAATTTATGATTTGTGGGGGAAAAACCAACCCATTTTTGCCGTTTTCCCACTGCTGTCCTGGTCTGTGTTGCAGCTGTGCATGGTGTCGCTGAGCCTCTTCAGGACGCTCCTGTCCCTGAACTGTGAAGACGTCGTGCTGCAGCTCGTTCTCAGGTACGTCTGCACATCTCGGCACGTCTTCCCAAGCGTTGTGTTTTTTTATTTGCTCATTTAACATGCAAAAACATGGATCTAGTAGTGAATCATTTTTTCTCCATACTTTCCATAAAGTGAGGTTAATATTTGTGTCACTTCTGCCCCTCGATCATCTGTTTGTTCAAGTCCCACCTGGGTCCTTCCAATGAGCCCTTTGATGTTCTATGAGAAACATTCACACTTTGTGTCCGACCTTGCACAATGTTGAACAATGAAACCTGGAGGTAGTTTAGCTTTCCTCTGTCTCCAAACAGTCACAGATCATCTGGTTCTGTTTCTACCTTTTTAAAGCGCTATACAAATAAAATGTATTATTACGATTAGATACTGAATGTGCCGTTTCCACATATATTCTTTTTACCAGCCCTTTGTGAACTATTTTTGTCTCCAGGACTAAAACAGCAAATCCAGCTGCCTGTGACTTATTACTATTATTTATTACCAGGACGATTAACAATCTTGGTTAACATGTTAGTTAAAGTCCGTGTCCACTCAACTGTCAGCAGCAAGATAGAGTAGCCGAAGAGAGAACGTGGTATGGAAATATTTACCTGCTGTTTGCTCCCCAGGTATCTACTGCCCTGTACCCACGTCATGCTGAGTCAGCGTCGCGCTATCAGGGAGACGGACCTGTACGGAAAGTCGGCCGACAAGTTCCTGTCGCTGATCCCAGAGTGCTGCCGGCTGAACGCGGCGTCCTCCGCCGAGCGGGACGACGACGGTGCATTCTGGGGCAAAGGTGAGCAACGGACGCTTTGGACCGACTACTGACATGTTGAACATGAAGCACTTTGACTTGATGTTCTGTTTAAGTTGTTGTTTCTGCTTGTGCCTGACATGATGTTGTTTCATCCTACTGTAGTGAACAGTCCCAGCACAGAGTCCCCAGCGCCGCCCAGACCCAGCACCCCCTCCCGCTTAGCCTTCTTCATCCGCCAACAGAGCAGCGGAGGTGGACCGGGAGGCGGGGGTCCCTCCACCCCCACCAGCACGGAGCCGCTGCAGTCGGGCGCCGCCTCCTCCTCCCGACCCCTGTCCCCCGACAGCCCGATGCACCAGCAGCAGGCCAACACGGAGTGTCTGGACTGGGACTCGGGTTACCTGGAGTACCTCAAGGACTCCCGTCGGGGCATCGAGGTTTGCTCCTGGGCCTGCCGCGACTGGTCGGCCCCCTACGACGGGGAAAACCCCTCGCCGAGTGCGGCCCCTCCGCCCCCGCCTCCCCCCGCCTCCAACCCGGCCATGGCTATGTTCCCCGAGCACTTCTCTCTCCAGCAGGGAGGAAGCGGCTGCAGCAGCAGCAGCAGCGGCACCCCACCGGGCCAGCAGAGGGCGGCCGTCGTGGCCGCCGCGCGGTCCGAGTGGAGCAGCTCGGAGCGGGACAGCGGCGAGTGGGACGTTACCATCGGCAAAAACAACTGCATCAGCCTCACGCCGCGCTCCAAGAAACGCAGCCTGCAGAGGGAGGAGGTCCTGCCGAAGCCTCTACCTCGTCTCGTCCCCCCCTCCTCCTCCTCTTCGTCCTCAGCCACCCCTGTATCGGCCTCCCACGCCGCCTCGTCCCCAGCACCTCACAACCCCACCTCTGCCGTCACCGTTGGCTACCAGGCCATGTATAACGGAACGACGGGACCGGGGGACGGGTGCTCAGACAACTGGGACCGAGGACTGGAGGTGAAGAAAGTGAAGAGGGACTTGGGGGAGCAGCAGTATTTGGATGAAAACGCCAATCAGAATGGGTCCCTCGTCACCTGCTCCTCGCAAAGCTGCGTCGCTCTGCCGCCGTCCATTTTTAACGACAGCGAAATGAGCGACGCCAAATCGCCTCCCCCCAATCCGATTTCCTCGCAAAGCCCCGTCGCCCAGCCGGCTTCTGACGCCAAACCGCAGGCCGGCGACGCCTCGAACCCGCGCCTCGCGTCCTCCGATCTTCCAGAAGCCAACCAGACGCAACAGTCCGTGGAGAGTCTCATCCGGGAGCTGCTGGAGCAGGCTCCGGGAGAGCCGCAGCACCCCGGGGACTCTAACGGCCAGGGCATCAGCATCGAGGCCTTCACGCAGGAGCTGAGGGAGCTGGAGGACCGGGTGAGGGAGCGCGGCAGAGCGGCCTGCCAGCAGGAGGACACCGCCAGAGAGGGCCGGTCGTCTGAGCGGCGGCGGCAGCAGCAGCAGCAGCCGGAGGAGGAACAGCAGCTGTCCTCGGTACCGGAGGCGAAGCCGACGGGCGACACGAAGAGAGACGGGCCCGTTGTGGGCCTCTGCAGTCCTGCCAGACCGCTGAATCAGCCCACGTC
>JAVDOI010000160.1:295504-342151 GCA_032191485.1 Leptoclinus maculatus
CATCTCACTGTGCCATCCTCTCCATGCCTGCCATCCTGCACAGTCTTAATCTTTGACATTCAACATCTGGGTTTTTTTGACAACCGTTTCATCCGGAGTCGTCGTCGTCGCTCGTCGTTCGTCACGTTTGTAAATGTCCTCCGTTCCACTTTTCTATGGACTTCTAGACGCGTTTGGTAACACCCCGCGGTTAGTCCAGAGTCTGCATGCAAACCGAGGCCGGGTTTATAATCAGATAGCGTCGGGTAAGTTTTCTTTGGTTTGTGCGAGAGTGCCGAGCACTAAAGGGTAACTTGTTTGGATGTTTGAGTGACTAATCTGATCCGGTCCGTCTGTTGTGTGTCTAAATCATCTTAATATATCATTTAGGAAATATGCAGCGTTCTCCATCGATGCTAAACCGATTACAACAAACTCTTTGTCACCATTACTCACTTGGACACAGAAACATGTGGAATAGGGAGCAGGTCTGAAAGTTCCCCTTTAAAGCTTCTATTGGGTTTTAGGGTTCGTGAGTCTCCGCTTACTGAAATCGGTAGAGAATTGACCCGCTGCCATCCGTCCATCAGTCTGTTCATCTGGTGTGATTCATGTGTCCAGAGGGCCTCACTCCTCACCAGGGTCCTCTGCTTTCACACTCAAGGTTGTTTGTTTTTGAACTAAACTATTTTTGAACGGTTCTGTTGGAGATAGCTGGTGTTTTCTCAGTGCTGTCGCTTCAGTCGTGTGTAGTTCTGTGGACTCGTGGACACCAAAGACCATCTCCATCCACTGTCTCTGTCTACGCTCTGGAGACGGTTCCATGGCACGTAGTCTGTAATGATCCATATTGTTCACATAGCACTTTTTTATTTACAGTCTCATTAAAAGTAAGAAACTGTTAAAGGTGGGAAACCATGAGGATGAAACCGGCTCGTTGGACCAGGTGTGTTCTCAAACTGGAGCTGCTCAGTAACTTTCTTTTGCCCATGCACGCCCGTCGACACTTCCTGCAGTCATTGTTCACCGTTTACTGGTCTTTATTTTTCAATATTTACTCGTATTTCATTTTCAAGAACGTAACGTGACGTTTTTTAAAAGGGATTATTTCAAAACCGGGACTTTGACTTCTTCCGTGAGTTGTCCGGTGACGGACTGTGAGCGTGTTCTAGTGCAGCGCTGATATGGGGAGACGCAACTAGCACACAGTGGGGAAGGACAACTAACGCAATGGAGGCGGTGTGGTTACCGTTATTATCTAGCTTTATGGAACGCCACAAGAAAGGCAGCAAATAGCTTCCTGTGCTGGTAGAGAAGTGAGTCCTCCAGAAGGGATCAATACTGAATTTAAGTCTTTACATTTACATTTGGGAGAGTTATTATTATTAAATATGCTGCAGCCCACACAGAACGGTCTTTAATTCCAGTTCCTTTGATAACCACCAGAAACATCTTACTGTAATGAAGCGACAGCAGGAACCAAGTAAATGAACCGTCTTAAAGGAACAGTGTGTAGCTTTTAAGGAGGGGGGGGGGGGGGGGCAGTAGATTTGCTGCAGGGATGAGTCCTAAAGCCCAGAAACAAGGCTGTAGATTGGGACATTTGCGTTTTCATGTTGGCCAACGTAGAAGTTTCAGCTGGAAGCAGTCTGCAGCCTCACCACTAGGTGTCACCAAATCCTCCACACTGCACCTTTAAACAAAACCAATCATTACAAACAGGTAAATGTACGTCTGTCTTTACAATAAGGAGTCAAGGCCTCGATGTGTGTGAGGCCTTTCGTCTCACCTCTACTTATAGACTCAACGTTTATTTGCTTGATCGTTGTGTTAACTGACAAACGGTGGTGAGTGGTGAACCCAAAGCTAAGCTTTTTTTATTGTGCCGTCTGTTTCAGACGGATATACTTGAACACTACAAATGATCTATCAGTGAGTTGAAACTAGAATCAGATCCTTTTGAATTCACCGTTGTTAGTCGGGGCTTGATTGAGTGCATGTTATGTTCTGTATGTTTAAGTTGACATCATGTTCGGTTCATCTGAAGGGACTTTCACAGCTGTTTTCTTACCGTATCTTTCACACGTTTGCAAACGATTTTTCAAGTTTTGACTTCATGCTTTTTCACGGGATGTACCGAATCTTCTCACTTCTTTTTCTTTAAAAAGCTTCGACCCCCCCCCGATGGATTTCTCCCCTGTGATCTATGCAAGACATGCTCTGGTCCCCGTTAGAGGCTGAAACATGACGTGGACTGATGTAATGTGTAAATACTGTAAAGAAAAGAAGCAATGGGTCTACAATGCAGATGTTTGTGAAAAAGCCAACAGGAAAGAATGAAAATCATGCTCAAAATAATGTAATGATGAATGTTGTCAGAAATATTTTTCTATATTTTGAAATCATTAGAAAAAAACAAAGGACAAAAATACGAAGCTGTCGGAAGAACACTACAAAGGGAATGTTTCTATTAATTTATAAATTCTTTGCCTAGCAATATCGCATTTGTCCCGGTGTCCTTTCTTTGTCGTCTTGTTGTACTTTAATCTGAGCTCTACTGGGGCTCTACTGGGGCTCTACTGGGGCTCTACTGGGGCTCCACTGGGGCTCTATGGGGCTCCACTGGGGCTCCACTGGGGCTCTACTGGGGCTCTATGGGGCTCCACTGGGGCTCCACTGGGGCTCTATGGGGCTCTACTGGGGCTCCACTGGGGCTCCAACATTAATGAGTAACGTCTACTCAGCAAAGATCGTGTTATATACATTCAACCAAAGAGGGATTTCACTTTCACATTCTTTTTAATTTAACTATTTTTAGAGCCCTAAAAAGGTTGAACTTTCCAGTATTTCCTTGGTAAAACTATTTACCTATATAACTATAAACTATTGTGTGTAATAGAAGTATCTGATGATGAAACAAACTAGTAAGCATGTTAACACGCTCACATGTTCATTATTCATCCATTTAGCATGCTTTACCTGCTGCACACTGGAATCTCAAATGAAGGTGTTTGTGTCATGTTTAGACGTTTCCACATCCTGGATTCCGAGGATGTGGGAGACCATCGACTGTTTCCATCAGAGTAAACCTCTTCCTCAAACCAAAGAGATGGTTCTGATCTTTGCAGGGGATTCTTTGACTTCAATCATGTAGTCGTTAAACGAAGCAAAATACATGAATCAATGTAATGTCTTTCATGACTGGTGAAGAGATGAAGATACCGGCAGAGAGAACCTGCACTGATGCACATACTGTAGCGTCAGACACCTGAACGATGGAGAGGTTATGGATTACAAAGTATCTGCAGGGCCAAATAGAGTCACCATTTAATAAACAGGATAGAAGGGGTATTGGACAAAGTGCAAAAAGTGAGACGACTCCTGTGTGGGTTTGTGTTCATCTTCATCACAGAGAACAGCTGCTCACACAGGTATGTGCTTCCAAACATGCAGAGCATCTGAGCAGCATGGAGGCGGAGTTAAGGCATCGTTTCGGGGCTGAAGCTTGGAAACTGTGCAGCGCCCTCAGAGTCATACTTTGCCTTGAGTGTCATTACACTGGAGGTCTATCAGCTCCACAGGTGCTCTTTCCACGTCAACTGCAAACGGATTGCTGAGCAGTTCAAATTCAAACGTCTGAGCTGCAAAGTCGGCAAATCGCCGAGTGAACTCTGTGCCAAGTGCACCCAGTTTATCAGCACAATGCTCAGTCGGGAACACAGCGGTGGAGACTTTTACTGCATCACACATGTCTGTGATCACACGTCCCCGTCCCTGAAGCTGGAGGTTTAGCGCAGTGAGATGCTTCGTTATGTTGAACATAAAGCCAGCTCACATCGCCACGTTTCGTCCCGGAGCTCTGTGGTGTGGCGGGACAGTTATGATAAACATCTGATATTTTCTGGCGGGCCGTTGTACCGAGGGCCGGATATATGCTGACAATGTAATGACAAGTCTCTAAATGTGTTGATCCTTACTAGGCTTTTCATCTGGGTTATGTTGTCCAGGGCCCAGTTCAGAGTCTGCATTTTTTCTTTTTAAATATTTCTCCATCTGTTCGTCTTGTCACCTCAACCTCTCCCATCATTTCATTCTACTGTCCTACATTAACACGGTCATTACTGCGCTACCTACTGCCACCCACTGGCATGGAAGAGTATTATTACTTAGCCAGACACTATATTGCAGCTCAGACGCTCAACAATGGCAAAGTATTTGCAACAACTAAATAATATTTTTTGGACTCATTAAATGAAATTGGACATTTACCCACGGCACACCTGGCGATCTCTCACGGCACAGTGGTGTGCCGCGGCACAGCGGTTGAAAATCACTGATCCAAAGGATAGTTAAGACGTCCAGTAGTTCATAAAACATAGAAAACAGTGATACACACAGGTTTGAAGAAAACTCCCCATTTTCCATCTCATTTAGTAAACATTTCAATATATTACATATAAACAGTGAAGCTAATGCTCTGTCATCATCCACAGTTTGTGATATTACAGATTAATCAATCAGTCACATCCAAGAGGAATTAAAGGGTGTGATCATGTCTTAGCGTTGCTTCATTGACTGAACTGTGTTGATGGTTAGTTTTAGTCTTAATTGTGAGACAGGGTTGTGTTTCTAGTCAAAAGCCTCGAGCTGAAAAATGGCAGAATCAATGTTCATGTAAAATACACAACATTGTAATCGTCATGATCTTTTGTTTGTGTGTGTTTTAGATGTGAGGGGAGTTGTCCTCGTTGGTTTAACTCTTCATAGACCAGGTCTAGCTTTGTGCACGTTCATGTCAGTTTACACTCAATCCTTAACAACCCTTATAACCCCTAATTATTATGGATCAATAACTCAACTAAAATATAAAAAATAACATTGTACTGTATAATAATAACCATTTCATTTTTGATTCATGACCCAATATGAAGATCATAACCCGGTGTTTTGGCTACGATTGCTGACCCAGTAGTTTTTAATAATACAAAGACATATTTGTGCATTTATTTTATTAAACTCTTCAGGAGATATAAATACTGTATATAAGTACTGTATGTACAGTATAAATACTGTATATACATACTGTGTTCTATGTGACAAATTAAATACTCTAAAGCTTTTAGAAGAATTATTTCTGGTTCAGCCTGAACCGTCTCTCTTTCTTGACTTGTGATCAGATGCAAAGAGCTGCTGACGGCTTCCCAAACCCACCAGCACAGAAGAAGCAGAAGGAGACAAACGACGTCCTCTGTGCCGGTGGGGACGGGACGCTCCTCGTATTAGTGAGGGGATTAGCCCACTGAAAGAAACGTGACCGCCGCAGTCCATCTGGTCCTGTGGTCCTCCATCCTTCTCATCTGGTCCTGTGGTCCTCCATCCTTCTCATCTGGTCCTCCATCCTTCTCATCTGGTCCTGTGGTCCTCCATCCTTCTCATCTGGTCCTCCATCCTTCTCATCTGGTCCTGTGGTCCTCCATCCTTCTCATCTGGTCCTGTGGTCCTCCATCCTTCTCATCTGGTCCTGTGGTCCTCCATCCTTCTCATCTGGTCCTCCATCCTTCTCATCTGGTCCTGTGGTCCTCCATCCTTCTCATCTGGTCCTGTGGTCCTCCATCCTTCTCATCTGGTCCTGTGGTCCTCCATCCTTCTCATCTGGTCCTGTGGTCCTCCATCCTTCTCATCTGGTCCTGTGGTCCTCCATCCTTTACATCTGTCTGGTACAGCCACACCTAACTATGAAAAATAGATAGTGAGTAAAATGAACAATCTTATAAGAACTGTTAATTAACTGTGTTAATGTTGTTATTACGTGTTGACTACCTTTGTCTGGTGAAGACATCTAGACTTTATAAAGAAAACAGAATAACAACCATTCACTGATAACTTACCTCTGGTTTCTGCATCTAGCATCAACTATTACTCAAAAGGAAAATCCATAAAGAAGCGATATTTAAAAGCTCTGCTGCAGGATGCTACCTATCGCCAACCCCGCCAGACGAGGGAAGGCTGTCTGGGGCTTTATCAGTCCTGCCAGACAAAACGGTTTTACAATCCTGCAGATTACTATTGTGAGAAGGAACATGGCGTCTTATTGTGACAGCGTTACACTTTTGTGTACTTTTATTTTCAGGGGAAATCAACGTCACCTGTGAATGAGCATTTATAAGCACCCTCTCAGAACAACATCAGGAGCAATGAGGGCAACAGCTGATGATGAAAACAATACTCACAAGTGTTACATTGTACAGCTGGAGAAATGATTTCATTTAAATAAAGCTGCGTGCAGTTAAATGGGTAATGTGTATCGTTAATGGTCGTCGCTAGTTTCCCTTGCCGTGTGATTACACGGCATGTGTAACAATATTTTAATCTTATTCTTTCAGCTGTAACCCCGGCGGTGTGAAACAAATAAAAAAACACTATTTTCTCATCATATATCCACTTGCATGTGTCATGTTCTTGAGTCGTGTTTTGCACTGTGACACGTCAGAGTCGTCTGACAGCCACAGACAGGAGGCAGCGTTACTTTGCTCCGGTTACTTTAATGTCAGTGATTATAAGAAAACCTTCTCGCTGCTTAGAATTATGTTTTTCTATTTACTTTTTTATCTTCTCCCAAGTCCATTTCACACTGCTGTGGTTGCAGCTGAAAGTTTTTTTTTCTTTTTGACACTAAGGCGGACCCAGCCACCATTGTATTACTATTTAATTGGCTACAATCCTCATCTTTGGATTGGCCGGATATCACTCCCGACATAGACGCTAGGTAGCAGTGTAAAGGTGTTTTTTAATCCGCCACTAAACAATACTCCACTTCATCTCAGAGGTAAATATTGTTCTATTTACTCCACTACATCTCAGAGGTAAATATTGTTCTATTTACTCCACTTCATCTCAGAGGTAAATATTGTTCTATTTACTCCACTTCATCTCAGAGGTAAATATTGTTCTATTTACTCCACTACATCTCTGAGGTAAATATTGTTCTATTTACTCCACTACATCTCAGAGGTACATATTGTTCTATTTACTATACTTCATCTCAGAGGTAAATATTGTTCTATTTACTCCACTTCATCTCAGAGGTAAATATTGTTCTATTTACTCCACTACATCTCAGAGGTAAATATTGTTCTATTTACTATACTTCATCTCAGAGGTAAATATTGTTCTATTTACTCCACTACATCTCAGAGGTAAATATTGTTCTATTTACTCCACTACATCTCAGAGGTAAATATTGTTCTATTTACTATACTTCATCTCAGAGGTAAATATTGTTCTATTTACTCCACTTCATCTCAGAGGTAAATATTGTTCTATTTACTCCACTACATCTCAGAGGTACATATTGTTCTATTTACTATACTTCATCTCAGAGGTAAATATTGTTCTATTTACTCCACTTCATCTCAGAGGTAAATATTGTTCTATTTACTCCACTACATCTCTGAGGTAAATATTGTTCTATTTACTCCACTTCATCTCAGAGGTAAATATTGTTCTATTTACTCCACTACATCTCAGAGGTACATATTGTTCTATTTACTATACTTCATCTCAGAGGTAAATATTGTTCTATTTACTCCACTACATCTCAGAGGTAAATATTGTTCTATTTACTCCACTACATATCTGAGGTAAATATTGTTCTATTTACTATGCTTCATCTCAGAGGTAAATATTGTTCTATTTACTCCACTACATCTCAGAGGTAAATATTGTTCTATTTACTCCACTACATCTCTGAGGTAAATATTGTTCTATTTACTATGCTTCATCTCAGAGGTAAATATTGTTCTATTTACTCCACTTCATCTCAGAGGTAAATATTGTTCTATTTACTCCACTTCATCTCAGAGGTAAATATTGTTCTATTTACTATACTTCATCTCAGAGGTAAATATTGTTCTATTTACTCCACTTCATCTCAGAGGTAAATATTGTTCTATTTACTCCACTTCATCTCAGAGGTAAATATTGTTCTATTTACTCCACTTCATCTCAGAGGTAAATATTGTTCTATTTACTCCACTTCATCTCAGAGGTAAATATTGTTCTATTTACTCCACTTCATCTCAGAGGTAAATATTGTTCTATTTACTCCACTTCATCTCAGAGGTAAATATTGTTCTATTTACTCCACTACATCTCTGAGGTAAATATTGTTCTATTTACTCCACTTCATCTCAGAGGTAAATATTGTTCTATTTACTCCACTTCATCTCAGAGGTAAATATTGTTCTATTTACTCCACTACATCTCAGAGGTAAATATTGTTCTATTTACTCCACTACATCTCAGAGGTAAATATTGTTCTATTTACTCCACTTCATCTCAGAGGTAAATATTGTTCTATTTACTCCACTTCATCTCAGAGGTAAATATTGTTCTATTTACTATACTTCATCTCTGAGGTAAATATTGTTCTATTTACTCCACTTCATCTCAGAGGTAAATATTGTTCTATTTACTCCACTTCATCTCAGAGGTAAATATTGTTCTATTTACTCCACTACATCTCAGAGGTAAATATTGTTCTATTTACTATGCTTCATCTCAGAGGTAAATATTGTTCTATTTACTCCACTACATCTCTGAGGTAAATATTGTTCTATTTACTCCACTTCATCTCAGAGGTAAATATTGTTCTATTTACTCCACTTCATCTCAGAGGTAAATATTGTTCTATTTACTCCACTTCATCTCAGAGGTAAATATTGTTCTATTTACTCCACTTCATCTCAGAGGTAAATATTGTTCTATTTACTCCACTTCATCTCAGAGGTAAATATTGTTCTATTTACTCCACTTCATCTCAGAGGTAAATATTGTTCTATTTACTCCACTACATCTCAGAGGTAAATATTGTTCTATTTACTCCACTTCATCTCAGAGGTAAATATTGTTCTATTTACTCCACTTCATCTCAGAGGTAAATATTGTTCTATTTACTATACTTCATCTCAGAGGTAAATATTGTTCTATTTACTCCACTTCATCTCAGAGGTAAATATTGTTCTATTTACTCCACTTCATCTCAGAGGTAAATATTGTTCTATTTACTCCACTACATCTCTGAGGTAAATATTGTTCTATTTACTCCACTTCATCTCAGAGGTAAATATTGTTCTATTTACTCCACTACATCTCAGAGGTAAATATTGTTCTATTTACTCCACTACATCTCAGAAATAAATATTGTTCTATTTACTCCACTACATCTCAGAGGTAAATATTGTTCTATTTACTCCACTACATCTCAGAAATAAATATTGTTCTATTTACTCCACTACATCTCAGAAATAAATATTGTTCTATTTACTCCACTACATCTCAGAGGTAAATATTGTTCTATTTACTCCACTACATCTCAGAGGTAAATATTGTTCTATTTACTCCACTACATCTCAGAGGTAAATATTGTTCTATTTACTCCACTTCATCTCAGAGGTAAATATTGTTCTATTTACTCCACTTCATCTCAGAGGTAAATATTGTTCTATTTACTCCACTTCATCTCAGAGGTAAATATTGTTCTATTTACTCCACTACATCTCAGAGGTAAATATTGTTCTATTTACTCCACTACATCTCAGAAATAAATATTGTTCTATTTACTATACTTCATCTCAGAGGTAAATATTGTTCTATTTACTCCACTACATCTCAGAGGTAAATATTGTTCTATTTACTCCACTACATCTCAGAGGTAAATATTGTTCTATTTACTATACTTCATCTCAGAGGTAAATATTGTTCTATTTACTATACTTCATCTCTGAGGTAAATATTGTTCTATTTACTATGCTTCATCTCAGAGGTAAATATTGTTCTATTTACTCCACTTCATCTCAGAGGTAAATATTGTTCTATTTACTATACTTCATCTCTGAGGTAAATATTGTTCTATTTACTATACTTCATCTCAGAGGTAAATATTGTTCTATTTACTCCACTACATCTCAGAGGTAAATATTGTTCTATTTACTATACTTCATCTCAGAGGTAAATATTGTTCTATTTACTCCACTACATCTCAGAGGTAAATATTGTTCTATTTACTCCACTTCATCTCAGAGGTAAATATTGTTCTATTTACTCCACTACATCTCAGAAATAAATATTGTTCTATTTACTATACTTCATCTCAGAGGTAAATATTGTTCTATTTATTCCACTACATCTCAGAGGTAAATATTGTTCTATTTACTATACTTCATCTCAGAGGTAAATATTGTTCTATTTACTATACTTCATCTCAGAGGTAAATATTGTTCTATTTACTCCACTTCATCTCTGAGGTAAATATTGTTCTATTTACTCCACTTCATCTCAGAGGTAAATATTGTTCTATTTACTCCACTTCATCTCAGAGGTAAATATTGTTCTATTTACTCCACTTCATCTCAGAGGTAAATATTGTTCTATTTACTCCACTTCATCTCTGAGGTAAATATTGTTCTATTTACTCCACTTCATCTCAGAGGTAAATATTGTTCTATTTACTCCACTTCATCTCAGAGGTAAATATTGTTCTATTTACTCCACTACATCTCAGAGGTAAATATTGTTCTATTTACTCCACTACATCTCAGAGGTAAATATTGTTCTATTTACTCCACTTCATCTCAGAGGTAAATATTGTTCTATTTACTCCACTTCATCTCTGAGGTAAATATTGTTCTATTTACTCCACTACATCTCTGAGGTAAATATTGTTCTATTTACTCCACTACATCTCAGAGGTAAATATTGTTCTATTTACTCCACTACATCTCAGAGGTAAATATTGTTCTATTTACTCCACTACATCTCAGAAATAAATATTGTTCTATTTACTATACTTCATCTCAGAGGTAAATATTGTTCTATTTACTCCACTTCATCTCTGAGGTAAATATTGTTCTATTTACTCCACTACATCTCAGAGGTAAATATTGTTCTATTTACTCCACTACATCTCTGAGGTAAATATTGTTCTATTTACTCCACTTCATCTCAGAGGTAAATATTGTTCTATTTACTCCACTTCATCTCTGAGGTAAATATTGTTCTATTTACTCCACTACATCTCTGAGGTAAATATTGTTCTATTTACTCCACTACATCTCTGAGGTAAATATTGTTCTATTTACTCCACTACATCTCAGAGGTAAATATTGTTCTATTTACTCCACTACATCTCAGAGGTAAATATTGTTCTATTTACTCCACTACATCTCAGAGGTAAATATTGTTCTATTTACTCCACTTCATCTCAGAGGTAAATATTGTTCTATTTACTCCACTACATCTCAGAAATAAATATTGTTCTATTTACTATACTTCATCTCAGAGGTAAATATTGTTCTATTTACTCCACTTCATCTCAGAGGTAAATATTGTTCTATTTACTATACTTCATCTCAGAGGTAAATATTGTTCTATTTACTCCACTACATCTCAGAGGTAAATATTGTTCTATTTACTCCACTACATCTCAGAGGTAAATATTGTTCTATTTACTCCACTTCATCTCAGAGGTAAATATTGTTCTATTTACTCCACTTCATCTCAGAGGTAAATATTGTTCTATTTACTCCACTTCATCTCAGAGGTAAATATTGTTCTATTTACTCCACTACATCTCAGAGGTAAATATTGTTCTATTTACTCCACTTCATCTCAGAGGTAAATATTGTTCTATTTACTCCACTACATCTCAGAGGTAAATATTGTTCTATTTACTCCACTTCATCTCAGAGGTAAATATTGTTCTATTTACTCCACTTCATCTCAGAGGTAAATATTGTTCTATTTACTATACTTCATCTCAGAGGTAAATATTGTTCTATTTACTCCACTTCATCTCAGAGGTAAATATTGTTCTATTTACTCCACTTCATCTCAGAGGTAAATATTGTTCTATTTACTCCACTTCATCTCAGAGGTAAATATTGTTCTATTTACTCCACTTCATCTCAGAGGTAAATATTGTTCTATTTACTCCACTACATCTCTGAGGTAAATATTGTTCTATTTACTCCACTACATCTCTGAGGTAAATATTGTTCTATTTACTCCACTACATCTCTGAGGTAAATATTGTTCTATTTACTCCACTACATCTCTGAGGTAAATATTGTTCTATTTACTCCACTTCATCTCAGAGGTAAATATTGTTCTATTTACTCCACTACATCTCAGAGGTAAATATTGTTCTATTTACTCCACTACATCTCAGAAATAAATATTGTTCTATTTACTCCACTACATCTCAGAGGTAAATATTGTTCTATTTACTCCACTACATCTCAGAAATAAATATTGTTCTATTTACTATACTTCATCTCAGAGGTAAATATTGTTCTATTTACTCCACTACATCTCAGAGGTAAATATTGTTCTATTTACTCCACTTCATCTCAGAGGTAAATATTGTTCTATTTACTCCACTACATCTCAGAAATAAATATTGTTCTATTTACTCCACTACATCTCAGAAATAAATATTGTTCTATTTACTATACTTCATCTCAGAGGTAAATATTGTTCTATTTACTCCACTTCATCTCAGAGGTAAATATTGTTCTATTTACTATACTTCATCTCAGAGGTAAATATTGTTCTATTTACTCCACTTCATGTCAGAGGTAAATATTGTTCTATTTACTCCACTTCATCTCAGAGGTAAATATTGTTCTATTTACTCCACTTCATCTCAGAGGTAAATATTGTTCTATTTACTATACTTCATCTCAGAGGTAAATATTGTTCTATTTACTCCACTTCATCTCAGAGGTAAATATTGTTCTATTTACTCCACTTCATCTCAGAGGTAAATATTGTTCTATTTACTCCACTTCATCTCTGAGGTAAATATTGTTCTATTTACTCCACTTCATCTCAGAGGTAAATATTGTTCTATTTACTCCACTTCATCTCAGAGGTAAATATTGTTCTATTTACTATACTTCATCTCAGAGGTAAATATTGTTCTATTTACTCCACTTCATCTCAGAGGTAAATATTGTTCTATTTACTCCACTACATCTCTGAGGTAAATATTGTTCTATTTACTCCACTTCATCTCAGAGGTAAATATTGTTCTATTTACTCCACTTCATCTCAGAGGTAAATATTGTTCTATTTACTATACTTCATCTCAGAGGTAAATATTGTTCTATTTACTCCACTACATCTCTGAGGTAAATATTGTTCTATTTACTCCACTTCATCTCAGAGGTAAATATTGTTCTATTTACTCCACTTCATCTCAGAGGTAAATATTGTTCTATTTACTCCACTTCATCTCAGAGGTAAATATTGTTCTATTTACTCCACTTCATCTCAGAGGTAAATATTGTTCTATTTACTATACTTCATCTCAGAGGTAAATATTGTTCTATTTACTCCACTTCATCTCAGAGGTAAATATTGTTCTATTTACTCCACTTCATCTCAGAGGTAAATATTGTTCTATTTACTCCACTACATCTCTGAGGTAAATATTGTTCTATTTACTCCACTTCATCTCAGAGGTAAATATTGTTCTATTTACTCCACTACATCTCAGAGGTAAATATTGTTCTATTTACTCCACTTCATCTCAGAGGTAAATATTGTTCTATTTACTATGCTTCATCTCAGAGGTAAATATTGTTCTATTTACTCCACTACATCTCAGAGGTAAATATTGTTCTATTTACTCCACTTCATCTCAGAGGTAAATATTGTTCTATTTACTCCACTTCATCTCAGAGGTAAATATTGTTCTATTTACTCCACTACATCTCAGAGGTAAATATTGTTCTATTTACTCCACTACATCTCAGAAATAAATATTGTTCTATTTACTATACTTCATCTCAGAGGTAAATATTGTTCTATTTACTCCACTACATCTAAGAGGTAAATATTGTTCTATTTACTCCACTTCATCTCAGAGGTAAATATTGTTCTATTTACTATACTTCATCTCTGAGGTAAATATTGTTCTATTTACTATGCTTCATCTCAGAGGTAAATATTGTTCTATTTACTCCACTTCATCTCAGAGGTAAATATTGTTCTATTTACTCCACTACATCTCAGAGGTAAATATTGTTCTATTTACTATACTTCATCTCAGAGGTAAATATTGTTCTATTTACTCCACTACATCTCAGAGGTAAATATTGTTCTATTTACTCCACTTCATCTCAGAGGTAAATATTGTTCTATTTACTCCACTACATCTCAGAAATAAATATTGTTCTATTTACTATACTTCATCTCAGAGGTAAATATTGTTCTATTTACTCCACTACATCTCAGAGGTAAATATTGTTCTATTTACTATACTTCATCTCAGAGGTAAATATTGTTCTATTTACTCCACTTCATCTCAGAGGTAAATATTGTTCTATTTACTCCACTTCATCTCAGAGGTAAATATTGTTCTATTTACTCCACTACATCTCAGAGGTAAATATTGTTCTATTTACTCCACTACATCTCTGAGGTAAATATTGTTCTATTTACTCCACTACATCTCAGAGGTAAATATTGTTCTATTTACTCCACTACATCTCAGAGGTAAATATTGTTCTATTTACTCCACTACATCTCAGAGGTAAATATTGTTCTATTTACTATACTTCATCTCAGAGGTAAATATTGTTCTATTTACTCCACTACATCTCAGAAATAAATATTGTTCTATTTACTATACTTCATCTCAGAGGTAAATATTGTTCTATTTACTCCACTTCATCTCTGAGGTAAATATTGTTCTATTTACTCCACTACATCTCAGAGGTAAATATTGTTCTATTTACTCCACTACATCTCTGAGGTAAATATTGTTCTATTTACTCCACTTCATCTCAGAGGTAAATATTGTTCTATTTACTCCACTACATCTCTGAGGTAAATATTGTTCTATTTACTCCACTACATCTCAGAGGTAAATATTGTTCTATTTACTCCACTACATCTCAGAAATAAATATTGTTCTATTTACTCCACTACATCTCTGAGGTAAATATTGTTCTATTTACTCCACTACATCTCAGAGGTAAATATTGTTCTATTTACTCCACTACATCTCTGAGGTAAATATTGTTCTATTTACTCCACTACATCTCAGAGGTAAATATTGTTCTATTTACTCCACTACATCTCAGAGGTAAATATTGTTCTATTTACTCCACTACATCTCAGAGGTAAATATTGTTCTATTTACTATACTTCATCTCAGAGGTAAATATTGTTCTATTTACTCCACTACATCTCAGAAATAAATATTGTTCTATTTACTATACTTCATCTCAGAGGTAAATATTGTTCTATTTACTCCACTTCATCTCTGAGGTAAATATTGTTCTATTTACTCCACTACATCTCAGAGGTAAATATTGTTCTATTTACTCCACTACATCTCTGAGGTAAATATTGTTCTATTTACTCCACTTCATCTCAGAGGTAAATATTGTTCTATTTACTCCACTTCATCTCTGAGGTAAATATTGTTCTATTTACTCCACTACATCTCTGAGGTAAATATTGTTCTATTTACTCCACTACATCTCAGAGGTAAATATTGTTCTATTTACTCCACTACATCTCAGAAATAAATATTGTTCTATTTACTCCACTACATCTCTGAGGTAAATATTGTTCTATTTACTCCACTACATCTCAGAAATAAATATTGTTCTATTTACTCCACTACATCTCAGAAATAAATATTGTTCTATTTACTATACTTCATCTCAGAGGTAAATATTGTTCTATTTACTCCACTACATCTCAGAGGTAAATATTGTTCTATTTACTCCACTTCATCTCAGAAATAAATATTGTTCTATTTACTCCACTACATCTCAGAAATAAATATTGTTCTATTTACTCCACTACATCTCAGAGGTAAATATTGTTCTATTTACTCCACTTCATCTCAGAGGTAAATATTGTTCTATTTACTCCACTTCATCTCAGAGGTAAATATTGTTCTATTTACTCCACTTCATCTCAGAGGTAAATATTGTTCTATTTACTCCACTACATCTCAGAGGTAAATATTGTTCTATTTACTCCACTTCATCTCAGAGGTAAATATTGTTCTATTTACTCCACTACATCTCAGAGGTAAATATTGTTCTATTTACTCCACTACATCTCAGAGGTAAATATTGTTCTATTTACTCCACTTCATCTCAGAGGTAAATATTGTTCTATTTACTCCACTTCATCTCAGAGGTAAATATTGTTCTATTTACTATGCTTCATCTCAGAGGTAAATATTGTTCTATTTACTCCACTAATATTCTGAAATTTAACCAACCAAACAGTTAATCGAGAAAAAAAAATGACATTACATGATAAATATAATTGTTAGTTGCAGCCTTTATAATGTTAGAAATAGTCCAAGAAAGACTTGTAATCGTACGAAAACAATCCCTGAGACACCTTGGACTGGTCAAAGTGGAGCTGAACTAGTTAGTCAATCAACAGAAAATTGACCTGCCACAATTAATAATACTAATTAACAATCAGTTAATTTAAAGTACTTTTCTAAAGCAAACGTGTATTCATTCCAGCCTCTCAAACATGAATATTTGCTGGTTTTCTGTGATGCCTAACCAAATCGTTAGGTTTTGGGAGACATCACTATGGAGTCTGGACGAAGCGATCAATCGGTCAATTGAGAAGATAATCTTTGGAGTAACAGACAAAGTAAATGATTGTTAGTTTCATCCCTAGTCACACAAAAAGCTCAGAGGAGTGTTGGTTCCTCAAGCGGTTTGTGTTTTCAATAAATCTGCTCCCCGCTCTGACTCTTTATTATTTCAAATTCTCTAAAAACACAGCAGCAGGATTCAGTGGCGGCTGGTCCATAGAGGGCGCTAGGGCGCCGCCCCCCCTAGAGCTACAAAAAATAAAAATAAAAATAAAAATAAAAATATAAATAAAAATAAAATTTAAAATAAAAATAAACTATACAAATTGTCAATATTTGTGTTTTTGAAACATGGAATCACCCAGTAATATGTGTAAAATATGATATCTGCGGTAAATATATGCTTTTCCTGCTTGTCCTCTCTGCCTGTCTGCTCTTCCTCTCTGTGTGTGCACGTCTCAGCTGGCTGGGGCGCTGGAAAAACTGCCCCAAAGAGGCGGGTCTATAAAGCAGTTTAGCCAATGCTGAGTAAAGATATAAATGAGTGACATACAATTCAGCCAATCAGCGTCCTCAAATAGATTCAGCTTGGGGCAGTTTTTTTCCTGCCCCAAGCTGCGCGTTCTCGTCAGGAGAAGTCTCTACAGGAGAGCGCCAGTGTGAGCACTACTCCTCCAAGACCCGTTTGAGAGGAGAACTGAGAGGAGAAACTACTGAAAGAGCTGATCCCAGATCAGCCTGACCTCACAATCAGACAGCAGACTAGCAGGAAAGAGAAGCAGTACATGAAGCTTCTCTACTAGCTGTACACCAGACAGGTTTGACTAGCTGGATGACGTCATGATAATAACTTATTTATCTTTTTAAAACAACGGGGACAGAATATGACATATATATTATTATATTATACAGAATATTATATGATATATATATTATTATATTATACAGAATATTATATGATATATATATATATATTATTATATTATACAGAATATTATTATATGTTATATATATTATATTATACTGAACTCCCTGTGAGGGTGACTAAAATAAGATGTCCTGACGTGTTTGTGAAAGTGTTATTTACTGCTTTTTTTCGTGTTGGAATAAATGTTAAATATTTAACTGCAAAGTAGTAATGCGCGTTTGATACCTTAATTTGTTTGCATTAAATCATTCTGGGATGTTTGCTGAAATTGATTGGATGTGGCACAGCCCTACCAAGAACATTTTCCACCAGCCGCCACTGGCAGGATTCAAAGTAAACCTCAAAGTACACAGCTTGAAGACCAAGAGGAATGTCAGTGGATGCACACTCTGAGTACAGAGGGAACCGGAGACGGCTTGGCGGTCTCCTAGCAACAGCCAACAAGAGGGCGGGCCAGAGGTTGATGGAAACAGTGAGGGAGTGATGAAGAAGAGCAGAGCGTGAGGCCGAAGCAGCGCTGACTGCAGGTAAGACACAGCCATGGATTTGTCTTTTCTTCCTTCTACACACTCAGAATTCAATGCTTTCTTATAAAGTATAATTTGATTGAGTAATCGAGGTTATTTATATTTTTGTGTGAATTTGTTTTACAAAAATTACAATTTTTCAACATCCTTTGAATACTTCCACAGATCAGTCTTATTTTTTGAGACAGGTGTTCTAATAACTGTAGTTTGCTCATTGACTGTTTTCCTAATGTGACCCAGTTATCCCGCAGCGCTCACAAGATGAGCAACTGGACCCGCCTCATCTATAATGCACTTTGTTTATTATCGGTAATGTGAGTGCAAACCTGGCCGGTGGCACAAAGGAAAGGGACAGGCACAGTTCCTCAGATACACCTGTCCCTTATCTCTGCAGCACAAATAACATCACTACAGTATAGCTATGTAGCCATATGTAAAACAAACCAACCTATTGCAAGTGAAAGTAAAAGTCAACTAAAAAGTTCTGGAGTATTGAGACAACAAGTACCTCATTAGAAGAATAGAAAATGTTTAATTAGTAATGTGTTAACCCTTAGAGACCCACATTAAGGGGGCGGTGTCAAGTTGTTCTCGTCATGAACAAAAGAACTGAAATCATTCAAATAGATTGTGAAAGTGTAAAATGGCTTACAACAATATGATGGACATTCATGCTCACTTATTACTTATTACATAAGTTGTTGCAGCACATTTTGTTGTTAAACAGATTTTGTGCTAAATTTAACTATTTTATTTTACCTTTCGAGAATTGATAAAAACAATTTAAAAAAACTTCTAAATACCACAATAAGACACAAAGACCTCGAGGAACACCATAGAAAAAGTAGTCATGTCATTTGGTATGAAATAGTTTTCACATTTGGAGATTTTTGCAAGAATTCCTCTTTTCAGCGATTGGATGACGAGCATTTCTGTTCCGGAAACTGCTCAGAAAATCTCCTATTGTCAATATACCTAGCTAATATATGTATTACATCCTCTGAATGTCCGAGGTAGTTCGTGGTTTGCAAAGTTTAATGAGGCTGTGATTCTCCTAGAGGTCACAACAGGTCACAACAGAAATGAATACAATTGGGCTCATTGGATGCACAAACGTCTCGGCTTTCCAGTCTTCCAATTTATGCAATTCCAACCCTTTTTAAAAGGACCCCAGTATGCAGAAATGTTCAAATACAGCAAAAATAACACATTGATATTGTATGCAAACGACTGGATGGGATGATCATAAAGTGGGCATGTCTGTAAAGGGAAGACTCGTGAGTACCCTCACAACCCATTTTCATTCACATATCTCGAGGTGAGACGTCGAAGGCCAATTTTCCCTCAACATAATTTAGCAGTACACTCCCGCTACTCCAGCTGTTAGCTCATCAATGCTACTGACTAGCACCAACACCTACTCGTCACTGAACTAAATGAACAAAAAGAAGGTTTAACAACAAGCTAAATCTGCAAAAAAACACTATAAACTCACCCACAAGGAGACTTTAAAGAATCCACAGCAGGACATTTAAACATTATCCAACATCAGCAATGACACTTTCTGTGATAATGTCATTTAATGGGTTTAGAGGAGAAATAAGGCCAGGATCAAGATGCCAACTAAGAGTACACAGGGTCCGTAGTTTAGGACGTATAGCTTATCAAGGGACTAGAGGGGTTGGACCATGTGAATATGTTGCATATGGTGTCTTATTGTTTATAGCATTTCTAAATACAGAGAAAATAATGTGCCCTACCTCTCTTTTTCTTCTCTAACACCTTTTGACAAAGCTATTGCAAGTCATCAAATGAAGCTATGATTTGGAACTATTTGGATGAAAAAGTGGGTTAATGTGTTAATGTGTTGGAAAACACGTTGTCAGCCAAAAGGGTGCACCATAACACAAAAGAAGTCTCAACCAACTGTAACAAAGCTCACAGTCAGATATGCGTTTCTGTTTGCAACATCTTTAAAGAGTTTCATATTCAGTCAGTGAAAGGGAAGTAGTCAAAAAGAATCATGAAACAGATGTTCACTGTATAACCAGGCCCTGAAAACACATTTTAATAGATGAACCACACAGTGTACTTCTATATACTCTCACTGTACAGCTGCACAGACTTTCATCATGTAATATTTGATAGTTTTTGGTTTAAATGACACATTGATGTAGATTTATTTCTACCTCTTTCACTTTATTATAACTTAAGTAATGTTACATGTGTTCTAATCTTTGCATAATCTCAACTGCACATTTAAAATCAGCATTGTGCCGTAATAATCTTTTTTCTTGACACAATAACAACAATGGCCTGTTTGGTTCTCACTATTGGCCACTTGTTCTAAGCTGTATGTTGAATACTTGTGCCCAAACTACGGAGGAATACAAATTGGGAAGTGCTGAATCGTGTTCAATGAATACTTGTTAATTTGTATTCTTCTTAATTTACCGTATTTTCCGCACTATAAGGCGCACTTAAAAGCCTTTCATTTTCTCAAAAAACGACAGTGCGCCTTATAATCCGGAGCGCTTTATATATGGATTAATTCTGGTTGTGTTTACTGACCTCGAAGCGATTTTGTGTGGTACACGGCGCTCTGTCAAAATGTTTTAGTACGACTTTGGTAAACTACAAAGCCGCACCGCTTGCAGCATTACGGCTACCGTAGTCAGGAGTCTCACCGGTAGTTCTGGACGAGGTGTAAGCATAAGCATGCACAAGTATCATAGCTCGCTGTGTGAGTCACGCAGACTCCACTAACTGTGTGTTTACATGTCTGTAATCATAAAGCTACAGCTGTCTCAGAACGCTGCCGTTAGCAGACGTGCTAACTAACGAGCTAACAAGCTAGGGGTAATCTGCCTCTATCTCTCAAGACACCTGCCCAGCTGTTCACTTGTTCTCACAACACAACTCAGTTTCTCACTGATGGCCATTATTTATTCTGTGTGTTTACATGTCTGTAATCATAAAGCTACAGCTGTCTCAGAACGCTGCCGTTAGCAGACGTGCTAACTAACGAGCTAACAAGCTACACTACACGATGTAAACAGTCCGTCCCCCAGATCGTCACATGATGAACTGTAGCTCGTCATAAGCTCGTCATATGCATCACATCTCGCTGTGTGAGTCTCGTACTATCTCGTGAGAATACGGACACGGAAGTGGAGAATCTACAGATTTCTATAGATATTCGAACCATTTTTCTGTGCCGTTTTTCGACGGAGATATTAATAGAAACATAGAGTGAGCGATAGAGTGAGCGCCGCTCCCCACTGCTCACCCGCGGCGGCGCGGGCGCTGACTTCAGAGCGCCTGCGCCTTATAGTCTGGTGCGCTTTATATATGAAAAAAGATCGAAAATAGACCATTCATTGACAGTGCGCCTTATAATCCAGTGCGCCCTATAGTGCGGAAAATACGGTAAATACATATTTTGCAATTTGAGTCATACTTTTGTTGATTTCAGACGTCTTTGTACAGGTGTTTGTTAAAGTAGACTTGTTTGAATATAAAGTAGCAACTAAAGCATTTTAGAGCATTCGTGCTCAGGACTGGCAGTCGTACCCATTCCTATACATGAAGAAATAGAAAGGGGCCATACACGTCCACATATACTCCCGGTAAGAATGCTACTGTGCGTTTATTATATGATGGCTCCTCGGGGTTCCAGTATTATCACAATACATCACACGGAGGACAGACATCCTTCGCTTTGTTGGTCTCATGAATAAAATATCAAAGCGGAGTCTGTCTGCAGAGCTGGGGAGTTGAGGAGTATTGTTGTGTTGACACTTGGCTGTCTCTTTACCTCCCACTCTCGCCCTCACTCTGGATGCTTCTGGCTGTCTGCCTCCATTTGGAATGCTAATAGATTTCTTGGTGAAAAGCGTTCCTCTTCCTCTACGCTAGTCCTCTCTGCCCACAGACTCATCTCTCTTATGGCCTTCCTTCATAGCGTTATCACCTTTTCATAAGCATCGGTTCACTTGGCTGTAATAAAAGATCGAACTGGTGCACATATAAACAAAGTGGTTGCTCAGTCACCATTGTCAGATTTGCTCAACTTCATTCTTTGATCATTTGCTTATAATATCACAACGGTTAGCACAGGTACAATATACTGCATACAATATTACTACAATTCTACAACACTGCTTCATACCACGTCCAAAGGAATTTTAATATCCAGTTTTGAAATCACCATTTCCACAGTTGTTTTTTGTATTACATGTTTTCTAAAAAAAAATGTTTAAATATGCAAATGAGGCATTATCTTCTGGTTAATTTAGAAGAAATCTACAGATGCAAATAAACAAGTAAAATAGACACTTAATGGGAAATGTAAGATGTTGTCTTACCACCAGTCTGAAGAGGAAGTGTTTAGGAAGTAAAACAGCCCAAAATCTCTAAATTGAACATTGCATGAAAAATTTGGGTTTTGCCTTTAGTGTCTTGGTTTAACTATATTTAATTGGGCTGTATGAGCACAGCTGGTAAACATAATGTATACATTTGTGGGTAAGCTGTTTAAATTTCATTAATATAATCACTTGAAAATCTATAGACATGAAATGTTAGACTAGATGGATTCACTCAACAGATCTGCTAGTTTCCTACCTAATCCATATAGTAATTGGCATTGCGTCATGTTGAGGTTATACCGTTTTAGAAGAATGCATTTGCTTGTTGAAAAATATGTTCTGGCTGCACAAAAACAGAATGTGTTGTACCAGCATCAATATATACTCTAATATCTTCATGTTTTGAATGAGCTGACATACTGTGGTTCAGGCATTTATTATGGTAATGATTTTGTTGTTTATGTATGTAAATTAATCTTCCCTTTCCCTTTATTATGTCTTTAATGTAGGAACTCAAACTGAACCCTGGAAAATAAGTAAAGATCCATCCATTAATCCATCATGATGTTTGTGGGAACTTCTTTGGGTAGCAACTCCTCCTCCCCTATCCCAGCCCACAGCCCCAGTCCTGATCGCCAGTCAGACGGTCCGTCCTTCGCTCTCCTGCCTCAGTCCCCTCCATGCTGGGCAACGCAGGCACGGTGGGATCTTGCACAGGCAGAGGCAGAGATACGTCGCCTACAAGAGCGTCATGCAACCGAGACAGACACTGTGAAGCGGGGTGTAGAGCGGGCCATCCTGGGAGCTCGCAGAGAAGAGCGGCGTCTGCTGGAAAGGGTGGAGCAAGACCATCGGGACACTCAGCAGCATCTAGAGCAGATCCAGAGAGAGAACATGGCAGCTGCGCGAGTCAGCCAGTCCCTGTTAGACCAAAGGCTCCGTAAACTTTCTCAACTTCAGCAGAGGACCCAGCAGGTAGGTCAACAGTCATGTCCAGATGATGGTGGGCCAAACCAGCTGCTGAAGGATGTTGCAGAGTTCCTACAACCCTGGGAAGTCTCAGTTTCCCTAAAGAAAGTAAATTTCAAACCCAGCTCCCAACCTAATGCGGTCAACTTCGGAGATATTAGCGTGCAAGAAAAAAGCCTGTGCCTGCACGTCGGAGGTTGCGGACCACAGGGGCAGCTGTGTGCTCTCCATTCACAGGAGATGCAGTGTGAAGACACAAACCATCAAGGTGCTGGAGGAGAGAAAAGCACCCTAGGACAGGGGTGGACCTCACCAACAGGCAGGGTTGTCAGGAAAATCAGTCTTTCTACCCGGAGTGATCTGGAATCAGAAGAGGAACAAAACCTCTCCACAACAAACATAAGTCGCTGGCTTCCTAAGTGTGAGCAGTCGGACTGGGAGTCATCCCAGGATGACGAGATGGAGTCAGGCGCTCTTCAGCCACAAGGCGAGGACATCTTTTTGTCTGTCCCTACGGTACTTAAAAAGATGGACACTGAAGGCAAGGAGCAGGTGTACAAGATGAATGGTAATGGTAAACACTACTCTCCCAGGAATCCGAGGAAAACGATAACTGTGGTCTCTGGTAGGAAGCCGTCCCCCTCGCCTGAACGAAGAGTGGAGCATGCTAAGCTAAGTCACTGCTTGAGTTTAGACAGCCAGGGTGGAGGTAAAGGAAAAGTGAGTCAAGAGTCCAATAGTAGACCTTTGAAGTACAGCAACAGTGCCCTCAGATCTCCCAAGATGACTTCAAGAGAGCCTCTGACTAGTCAAAGCTGCCTAGACCTCACTTCCAGGGGCCGACCTCAGTCTCGACTCAGCCAGTCGTCTGATGAACACTCTCTCGGGCCCCATGGTGACAATGGCCGAGCACCATCCCCAACAGACAGCCTTGACTCCAGCTATACTTTCATCGTTAGCCCACCTCATGACTACAGCATGAACAGAGGCTCTTTGAACTACAATTGCCGTCTATCAAAGTCTGCAGTGGACTTGACACACAAGACTCGCCCGATGATCAGTGGTGGGACGAATGAGCACCTCGGAGAGTGGCCCGTGAAGTGTAACAACATCAACTCCATGTCGAGCTCAACGTCCCCAACTCTCAGTAGGAGGCGAAGGGTCTCTGACATGGGGCACACCCCAACGTACCCTACATATAGAAGTCATAATATTCTGCACCAGCCACAGAAAAAAATGACGGTGACTGCCTCAAAACAACCCCTGGTGGCTAGGTCTTTATCCATGTCTGTCATTGATGGATCTTCTCAAGAGCCAAAGAGAGGCAGAGGAGAGAGAGGAGAGAGAGGAGAGAGAGGAGAGAGAGGAGAGCCAGCCCTGGTGGAGTTGGAGGAGGAGGGAGACTCGTCCCTGACAGTATTCAACCCCAGAGGAGTCCATCTGATCAGGCAGTTTGGGAAGCAGGGTTCTGGTAGAGCTGACCTTACGCTGCCAAGTGGTATACATGCCACACCACAGGGCCTACTCTATATAGTGGACTGTGGAAATGCACGTATTCAGGTATGTGTTGTGTCAAACATCTTTCAGACACGTACAACATACAGTGTGTGTACTACAGCAAATTAAATTGCCAATGTTAAAACTGAATCTAACTTTGAAACAGGTGACTGACCTTCGGGGGAATGTTCTCCAGCAAGTGACCTCCCCAACTTCTGACGGCTCTGCAAGAAGATGTCGGAACTACTTTGATATTGCCGTCAATGCTAAGGGTTTGATTGCACTTAGCTGTGCAGCAGAGCGGGCCCTGCTTGTCTTCAGTCGGCATGGTCGCCTACTCCAGACCTTTGGTGGGTCAGGGTTGGGCTCTGCAAAAGATGAGCTTGAGGCTCCCAGGGGCGTGACCATAACCAGACTGGATGAGTTCTTGGTAGCTGATATCCGGAAAGGTAGCCTCATTGCCCTAAAGCTTGACCCTAAAACAGGCTCCCGTCTAGAGCGCACAGTGGTGACTGGATTCCACCGGCCTTACTTAGTGGCAGCTTGTTCAAGCTCAGGTATGGTAGCTGTGTCCGAAAGGGGCAATGAAACAGGCCATGTGCCTTGTATCAAAGTGCTGGAGCCAGGCTGGAACACAGTGAGAGTTTTAGGTATATGTGCTGGTATGGGACCAGTCCTCGCCTGTCCCTGGGGCATCTCTATAGATACAGATGGTAATGTGCTGGTAGCGGACTGGGGGGAGCAGCACAGAGTCCTGTTATACCCAGCACAGGGAGTGGGGTGGCCGATAGTGACCCAGGGCTTGAGCAGTCCACGTGGACTGGCCCTGCTACCCGAGGGCCAACTCGCTGTGTCCAACAGCATGCACCATTGCATTAAGATATACCAGTACAAAGTGACCCAGGACTAGACTTGATGTTTAAAACCACCATCACAACACTGTGGTGAGGTAACCAATCACATGCAGCTCCTGTGCGGATACTGTAAACTTCACTTGTGAAACTCAACTGCATTTAGACTGACAAGCGATGTTTTGGTGTCCGGTAAAGCTCAGGGGTCGGCAACCTTTTTTATATGAATTGCCATTTTTAAATGTTTTTGTAAATCAGCCATATTAAACATTAAGATACATATTCAATTTAATTATGACACCACATCAAAATGGAGATCACCAAAGGATCTGCAATTTCCATCCATACTGGCAACGTGCATAGCAGCAATTTAAAAAGAAAGAAAAACAATGTCCCCCAATAATCAGGACATCATCATCTCTGCTAGGAGGATCATTACCTATGCCAGGAAAATCATGGGATCAATCACGTGTGTGTGTCTGTGTGCTTCCGTGAGTGAGTGAGTGAGTGAGTCTGCACCTATGTGTCTGTCCACAGCTAATCTGGCATTCTGCTCCAGCAAACTGCATAATATTTAGGATGACCAGTTATGGCTCAAGCACCTCTCGTGACTGCGGTGGCTCACACTATCACAAAACTATTTTTATTGCCGTTTTTCTACTGAGTGCACCTTTAAAGGGATGTGAGAGCACTACCTATGAAGGCTGCCATCCTTATGAAGACATCCACATTTGAATTAAAATCATTAACCCTACCAACCTTGGCTTGTCTTGTTAATCAGCAATAAATTAAATAAACTTAACAAATTCTGCGAAGAACAAGTACTAGCCAATCAGAGGCAGATTAGAAAAGGTCTTTGCGGATTGGGAAAAAGAAATCAACCAAACTGATCAAACCGTTTCTCGCTTGTTCCGTCATCCACACACCCAAAATAAATCAACCACACTACTATAAATAACAGCTTGCAATGACTGTGAAAGAGGTTATTATTATTATTTGGCATGCGGACTAGAAGGCACTTATTAAAAACTCTCTTGCTCACGTATTGCTAGTGTGGCATCAGCTAAGCTCCCGCGTGCCCAGTGCCTGAGGTTGCCTACCCCTGTTCTAGCTGTACCGTAAGAGCAAAAGGCTATCCATTCATCATTAATGCAAAAGATATGAAGATAAACTGTAGAGACAAAGATTAGCTGGTGCTACACTGAGCAGACACAGTGCTCAGTGTAGCATGTGTGTGGTTTGGTTTAGTTTAGCTGCTCTCAACTGTTCCGGGTCAAAGAGATTTGCAAATGTTTCTGAAAACCGTTTATAGATTAGAGTTTAATCATAGTATGAATAATGTCTTTTATAATATTCTGTCAGTTTTCACCCACAGCTGCTGACCTGCAGAGATTAGTCCTCACTGTATTCACTGTTTATAGATTTCATAAATTCAACAAAATTCAAGACAAATTCAAATCCAGTATTTTCTTTTCCAGTTTTATCTTGATGTGTTAATAAGATAATGGTTTTAATGTTTCAATGGAATCTTGTCACGATTTGCTTCAGTAATTCCTGCAATTTTTCACGCTGTCACTGATCTTCACTGACAAGCAATACAGCTCGGTGGTTTATTCCAGTCCTCCCACTCCCTTCTTTCACCAGCAGTGACTGTAATGAATCCACCAACCTTTGATGGATTCTGTATTTAACATGTGGATGCACTGATGCCAGAGAGTACAGGGTGGGCTGAATCATAGGCAGTGAAACCAGACTGTCTTCCAAATTCTGTTTATAGCAGATCAGGGAACCATTGCTGATGATTTTGGGGATACTTTCTACTTCACTCCACTCCGCTCACAGGATATTTTGTACTTTTTACTCAACACTTTTATTTGACAGCTGTGGTTACTCATTACTTTACAGATTCATATTTTATATTTAGTACGAGAGAGTAAGTTACATGTATCTAAGTGTTGTTTTAGATTCAATTATGAATTTCTGACATTATCTTATCAGTTTTAAAAATGGAATGCTATTAGAGTGTTTTCTAAACCTCTGGAGGAGCTTGTAATCGTACAACGGATCTGACATATTGCTGTAGTTTAAGATTATGCAGCAGTGTGGACGTTGTGGATGTGAGCCATTATTCACAAAAACAAGGTTAGGACTATAGAATGAAGAGATTAATATGTAATAATTATATTCATCCCCAGAAAATCTACTGTTGTGCTGACTTCTTTCTGTTAACAATAATAAATAAAATGTCTATTTATTGTGATCTTTTCCTCCGGCTTGTTGTTTTCTGGTAAATCCTGTTAATTCTTTATCATCAGGAGTGTCAGCAGTATTATAAGCCTTAAATACAACAGTGAAGCCACATTAACATAAAACATATCATTGTTTCTATGTTAGCAAATTGATTATTGAAGATTACAGATATATTTTAAAATATTAGTTCATTTGTGTAAGGAGTCGTCTGAGTATTGCCTTAAGAATACTGCACCTACATGAATTTACAGAAGAGAGAAATATATTTTCAATAAATCAAGCATGTTCTACATTCGATATTAAACTTCATTTCATTGTCTCAGTATTTATACTTAATTTGACCTTGTTAATCTAACCTTGTTACGTGGTTGTGACCCTCAAACAGAAACTGTCTGGTCTATATATAGTGTGTCACTTGCTATGTGACGGCCCCTGTCTAACCGTGAAGTGTGTCCTGAACGGGGCAGATTACCTGATGCAGAGCACCTGGTCCTGGAGCTGTTAGGGTATAACAGCCCTGCTCCAGCGGTCCAGGGGCGGCATTCCTTCTGCATACGAGCAGTGATCCCTGCCAGCGGCTGCTCGATTATACTTTGGTTTTGATCTTCTTCTGTTTCCTTTGTTTAGTTCAAATAAATACGATGCTTTGCCATCATCCCTCGTGTCTTTTCCGTATTTGTCACGGCCTACACCTATCAAAACAAAAGAGCACACGAACAAAGAATAAATTCATTACAGCCTTCCTCAAAGGCTTTATGATTCATAGCTACTGAACAGTCGTGTTATAGTTCAGACACCATAAGTGCTTCATAAGTGATTTAACTTCTACTTCTACTATCTTTTTCAGAGCTGTAAATTCTCAAACCCCTGAACTATCCCCGGGCCCTGGGTATTTGCTGGGAATTGTCTGCATGCGACATTCTCTGAACTTCCTCGGTGTGGTTCTGTTTATTTGCTGGACTTGCTCTCCATCTCATGTCCCAAGAGTCCTCAGTGTGATCCTCAGTGTGATCCTCGCTCAGTCGAATAAACAGGCAACACATAATGTGAAGTAGGCAAGCTAACATTCCCCACACGGGTCGTATCTACTATGTTCTTAATATAAGATAACAATTTAAGAGATTAGTAAGGGCGATCTTCACAGTGACTGATCAGTGAATTGGAGACTTCAAATCCAGTTTAAAAATCCAGTTAGCCAAAGTGGAGATATCAATGTCAAAGAAAGAAGAGAAACTGGCTGATCTCAACATTTATCCTCCAACACATTGCTGAGAATGTAAAACCCTGAAAACGTGTCACATTAAGAGGCTATTAGTTTGGGGAACAAAGGACTCTGGGAACATACACTTCTAACCAAACTCTTTTTTGTTTGTTGATCAAAGCAATGCAATCTCCAAATCTCCATCTTTCATAAACATTAACCATCCAACAGTGCACTGGTTGTGTCAGCCAATTTAATACACACAAAACGCATTCAGCATATTCAGCATGCTATCTTTAGCTCACTGCTAGCACAAATCACCTCACCTGAGTCAGGATGTGCAAGTGGAGTCGAGGATACACGTGCAGGATTCAGGTCGTCATACAAAGACTTTTCTTTGAGTCAAAACCCAATTTACAGACACAAATGCACCGGGGGAAACGCGCAGACACACGTGTTGTATTTTCCTGCCACTGCCACCAGGTGTTACTAAAGAGTGAGAGAGTTAACCTTCCTGTTCTCCGGTCATCAGGTTCACCTGTTTCCGGGCTGATGAACTATCCTGTTCCTCCATTGTTCTCCAGACAGCCAGCCTTCTTGTTTCCCAGCTGCTCGTCCTGTCATACAGCTTTCCTGTTCCTCAGTCAGCTCACCCCTTCTCTCCAGGTTCACCATTAAGCCTCCGTTGCTCCTTCCACTGCCTCAATTCCATACTCAGCTCTGATATATTATTTACAGAAGATAGTTTGGATGCTTCAAGAAAATCTTGCTTTTCTCTCTCGCTCACTTAACATGATCCAGATGAAAAGAATTGTTTAATCTTTTCATACATTCGGATTTGAAGGCTGCCTAAACTCTGGATTTTAAAACAGCTTTTGCCAGTTGATTGACTAAAGAAATACACAACCTTCACTCTGTCTGTTAGGAGCAAACGTTGTTTAAATCATAGATGAACGCATTTATAAGAACATCTTAATATTGTGCTTAATGTATTCCTTGATGTTGACTTAACACTTGAGCTGTGGAGGAGGAATTATGGAAAAGGCTGGACTCCTACGCACGAGACACCGACGCAAAATGACCAGATTAAAGTAAAGTGAACTTTTACAGAAGAGGCTAGAAGTTTACGGTTCTCATTGTGTCCAGTTATTGTGTAAAGTGTTTAAAGGTGTTAAGCAGACCCATGTCTGTGTAGGGTGGTGTTTCTATTAAAGAGCTTGTCCTTATTAGAGCAGTAACACAGCTGTGGCTGGCCTACGCATCCAAACATACAGCAAGCACACGCTGCCAGTCACCTTGGTGACGGGGCTGACTAAGGAACTAAAGTAAAGTACTCGGTACACTCTGCTGGATGCACATTGTACTGTGTCTTCACTAATGTGTGTGATTTCAAAGCACTTCTTTTTCTCCAAGTTGGCCTTCTTGCCACAGCAAGCTGACCTTTTCAAAATGCTCTTTGGAATGGAAGCAAAAAGTGTAAAAAGAGCCTCATGAAATCCCTGATGTATGGCTGTCAGTTTTCACAGACATATACACAGTATATGAAACAGAAACGTATACCTCCTGAACATACGTCAGTGACTGTGTGCTTCAGTCCCACCACACATCTGGGTTAGCTTCTGTTCCACTACATGTAGCTTTCTCATGGAGCAGTTCTCTTGTCAGTCCTCCTGAAACGATTCATGTTTCCGTGGGGTTTCTATCCATGTTCTGGACTAAATGGGTATCTACAGCAGTCCTGGATATAGAAATGTCAACTCCTGGTCAGAACATATTAATAATGACATGTTGGGGGAGTGAAAGGATGGGGTGTTCTAATTCACTGAAGGGAGATGAATACATTGGTAAGAAAAAATAAAGTGTTAGCTTCAAAACTCTTGTTTCGTGAAGGTCAACGCACACACGACACAATGCTATGGTGCCAGAAGGCAAAAGCTCTGTTCACTTCGGTCCAACGCAAGTATCATTGAACAAAGCCTTCGAGGCTTTAGACCTTCGTCAAGGTAAATGTCGACAATAGAGCTCACATAGGCAGCAAAGAGGGCACACCTGTGCTCTTTTATGGAAGCACACATGAGAGAGGCAGTTCTGAAATGTGTCTCTCAAGGTCCAAATACCAGAAGAGTTTCACAGATACAACATATCACAGAGAGCCCTCCTATCTCAAGTTTCAAACTGTGTAGAAGCGCTTGGTTTTATACTCCCAGATGGCCCAGATTGCTACTACATCAGAAGCTTTCTGTGACAGTCAGTAGTACAGTGCATGAAATATTCACAAATAAGCAGACATGGAAGAGTTCAACAGGTTTTATGGCACTGTTCGCCACTTTAATGAATGAATGCAATTACATATCAATCCAATGCAGAAATGATAAAGAAGTAGAAATTGTTCTGTGAGAATGTACAAGTTTGGAATTAACAAACCTCCCACAAACCACCCCCAGTGTTTATGGTCCAATCTTCACTTTCCTTCCTGCCTGCTCACAGACGCACACACACTGCCAGCGAGCCAAGCTGGTTGAGTACACTTGGCTGTCTTTTATGGTTTGTATCATAAACCCCACACTGGGTCAGGCTTCGGTAGGTTGGTGTTTCTGCAAACTGTGTTTGGTCGTCAGCAATGGACCGATGGGAGGTGTAGGCCAGTTTATAGTAAATATCAAAGGCTTCAATAGAGACCCAGGCACAAGCCTAAAGCTCTCAAACTAAGTTGTTTACTGCTTAAAAAAGGGGTCTTCTACTGTAAAACAATGATTTAAAACATAACCCAGACTGTAAAAGATTTGTACTTTAAAAATGAACATAGTTATGCTTTACACTGAATAATGAATAAGCAGGATCTTGTCTGAGAGCCCTGCTCAACACACACAACAAGCAACGGAAAAGCTGGAATGTAAGCTTTGATGTCATTCCGTTCTTCTTCCTCTGATTTTCTGAAGGGGGGAGGAGAGAGGGATCACTTCCTCTCTCCTCTGAACCCAGAAAGTCATTGTACACAGTGGAAACTGCCTTGTCTTTTAACTGCAAAAACAAAGATGTTGTCATTCAAATTAAAATGTCTGCACCACCAGACTATTTTTGTTTTGGTACCACAACATAACCTGTAAATACTGCGGCATTATCAATCAAAATAACTATGACTAAACCCTAATATGTTGATGTCAAATTATATAAAACAAAGAAAAAGCTGCAAATCCTCACATTTGAAATGCTGCAACCAGAGAATATTTGTCAGTCTGCTTGATAAATTACTTCTTTAAATGACTTCATTTACTGAGAATGAACTGTTTGTTACAGCACTAACCCACACACTCCAACTAAATAAAAGGTTTGTAAAGAATGTGTAGCAATAGCCAACTTCACGTACTGGAATAGCAGTCACAGGGGTGTCTCTCTCTTGTATAAGGCTGCACTGGTGGGCCCTTCAAACTGCAGTTTGATGGCCTGTTTCAGATGGAGTTGCGGGTCTGTGGTTGTCATACCGACCATAACATCCTCCGGCAAGGCACTACAAGGTGGGACTGGGCTAAAACTGTAGCAAGCAGGTGACAAAATGTTCTTCTGGGGTAGAGAATCCCAAGCTTCCCCTTGAAGTGGGCTTTGTAGTCTATATGGGTAGCCCAGAGGAGGACTTTCTCTGTTTTTAGCACCTACTGCAGGGCTATCTTGCCCTGGCATTATCCCAAGGGAAGCCATGACTGAGTTCCATTTGCCACCAGCGTTAGTAGTCCTGTCTGCTTTAATTAAGTTTGAGTTTTGTTTGTTCATTTTGTCATGATATTCAAGTCCAGATGACAAGCCTTTCTGAGGCAGTGCGCAGTTGTGCAACATGGCAGCGACTGTGCAAACAGTGGAAGGAGGGCTGAATTTGGGATGCCTCTGACTGCTTCCATGGAGGCTGCCCATGCCCGAGCTCCCTGGTGGGGGGAGGGTGGAGGGACGACTACGACTGCGGGGCAGTGAGTGCTGTTGGATTTGCTGAATAAAGCTGAGGCTGTCAGCTGGCACTGTCTGCACCGTAGCCAGCGAGTGGCAGGTAGATGAGGTTTGGGAGCTCTGCATGGAGTGGAATCGTTCGGCAGTGGAGGCGGGAGAAGATACTGAAGAGGAGGAGGCTGTCACTTCACCTCCATTGCTCTCGAAGATACCTGAGGAGAGGATCTTGTTGTGTTTTGAAGGGGAGACATTGCTAGAGTTAGGCAACTGGCCTACGTATGGCTTGGCTCCGTAGCTCTCCAAGAGTCTGACAATGCTGAAGTGCCCGTGTTTCCCAGCCACTTTGACTGGACTACGGCCATATTTATCCATGTGATTGGGATTTGCACCTCTTTCCAGAAGCATTGCAACAACGTTTGCATGTCCCTCCTGGGCGGCGATGCTGAGAGCTGTTGCCCGCTGCTGACACGCAAGGTCTATAATGACACCACTGGTTTCAAGGAGACGATGTCCTACTTCAGCATGTCCTGTCCAAGCCACTGAATGGATTGGTGGTCTCCCCGCTGTGTCCTGCGCATTGGGGTTTGCCCCATGCTTTAGCAGTAGGTCTACCATCTTAATACACCCCTGCCAGGAAGCCACATGAAGTGCTGTACGGCCCTCAGAGTCTCGGGACTCCAGGGGCACCCCTCCTTTCTCTATGAGGAGATTAGCCTTTTCAAGGCATTCCTCCAACACCAGGAGGTAGAGCAGAGGTCTTCCCTCTGCGTCCCGAACATCAGTATCAGCCCCTCGCCTCATAAGCAGCTCGGCAACCTCAACATGGCCCTCCAGTAGGGCGGCACTCAAGGCAGAATGTCCATCGTACGCCCTGTAATCAATGGGAGAACGTCTGTCCAACAACAGCCTGACGGTGCTCCAGTGACCTTCCTGGGCAGCCAGTATAAGAGGGGTGCGTCCTTCAATGTCCATCTCTCCGACACGTGCCATGCTGCCTTGCTCCGTCAAAGCAGCGCACACACCCCGATGGCCTTCACAGGCAGCAGCGTGCAATGGAGTCCAGCCGAGGTCGTCCTTGTGGTTCTCGTCCAGGCCTCGGTCCAGCAGGGCGCGGACAACCTCACCACTGCCCCTTGCTGCTGCCAGGCAGAGTGCCGTTCTGCCTTCACAATCAATGGCGTCCACAGCTGCTCCCCAGAAAAGCAGCCGTGACACAGTCCTCATGTGGCCCATTGCTGCAGCTGCCAGCAGGGGAGTAACAGCCGCTGCTGCTGAGACATTGCCATTAGGGCCAGCAGTCTCATCTACATCAGCACCAGCTTCTAACAGAAGCTCAACTATGTCGTAATGGCCCTCGTAGGCTGCAAGAAGCAATGGTGTCATTCCATCATGGTCTCTGTGTCCTGGATCTGCTCCACGCTCCAGTAACAGACTTGCTACCTCACCATAACCTTTGACCCCAGCTGCTGTTGGAACACAGAGGGCAGAGACTGACAGAGCAGTGCGCCCATCTCCATCAGCTAAGTTAACTTCTGCTTTGTGGTCCAGCAATATCTCCACAGCTTCATGATGTCCCATATACGCAGCAGCGATAATCGGCGTGCGGCCCATGCTGTCAGCTTTGTCAACCTGTGCCCCATAGTCCAGCAGGGTCAGGACGATTTCCTCATGCCCCCCCCACGCAGCAGCTCTGAGAGCAGTACGGCCCTCAGCGTCACATCCATCCACATCTGCTCCTGCATCCAGCAGAAGCCGGACAGCCTCGCGGTGTCCTCCCCAAGCTGCAGAGCGCAGTGCTGTCCAGCCTTCGTTGTCGACATGCTCCATCATACGCACAGCAGTTTCTGGCCCCTGGCTCTTGGTCCAATCCAGGAGCACAGACAACACTTTGACATGCCCCTGCCTGGAAGCCAAAGTGAGTGGCGTTTGACCCTGTTGATCACTGACAAGTGGATCCGATCCACGAGCCAGGAGAAGTTTGGCTACATTTGCAGAACCCTCGTGGGCCGCACTGGCAAGCAAGATCGGTCCATCTGTAGAACCAGGCTGGTTTACAGAGACCCCACAGCCTAGAAGCTTCTTTACAGACACGTCCCTTTCAAAAGCCTGTCTTAAACTACTCCCCTCTTCACCTGTACAATGCACTCCAACACTTGGGTGGGAATCTGAAAGACAGGCTGCAGAGACGAGCCCACAACTCATTAACAGCTGAAGGGCTTCCTGACTGACTAAAACAGGAGGCTGGCTTATGGATGGAGTTAGTGCAATACTGCCACTAGTCGTAAGAGCAGGCACACCTGCCCACAGCATCCACAGTGCCAATAATGAGGGGTTATCTTTATGGTGACCTGATAAAACTAAATGTGTGGCTAGCTGGCAAGTGTCCGCAATGTCCAGGTGGGGTCCCTGCAAAGTCAGAGCCATGGCAAGCATACCGTGACCCTCTGTTCTGCTACACAGGTACTTCTGTGTGCAATACTTCACGTCCGTCAGCCACTCAGCAAAGCTGGCATGAAAAAGTAGTTTGGTTCCCCCAGGGCCATCGATCAGGAGAGGTGCGAGGGTTCGGAGCTTGTTCTGGAAGTCCTGGGGGTTGAGCGAGGTGTCATGTGTCCACGTTGCCGTGAAAAGCTGCTGAGGCGTGAGGGGCCTTGCGGCAGCCAAGAGGGCATTGAGGAGAGGCCTGACAACGACAAAGAGCCCCCGGGGGAAGAGTTTCTGGCACAACCACAGGTAGAGGCCATTCAGAGTCCCGGGGATGTCACGGATCTCCCTGAGACCCACCAGTGCACCTCCCACACCATCCAGCACGCGCTCGAGGAAGAGAAAGCAGCCGCCGCTCTTAATGTGCAGCAGATTCAGCATGTCGGCCGTGTCAGGGGTGAGCTGACGGCGAAGTGTTGCGTCTTCATCCAGCCGACAAAGGATATACTGCTGCACGTCACGGACTGGCGGGGGTTTGCGCAGATCGTCTAGAGAGATCCTACGAAAACCTAAAACACAGAAAGAGCAGGTTTTTTAAACCCAATATAGTCTATACATATACTCTATACCAGTGATATGTTGTTAGGGTTCTTCTATCAAGTGGTATTTACTCTCTCTGCTTTTCTATTTTCAAAGTGAGTTTGAAGTGTCGGTAGAGAACACCTTAGTTAAAGAACCTTTTGACCAGAGAAGAGGAGATGTGTGTATACTGTTCTGTTCTGCTACAAAACAACACCTCACTTCATTTATAATATGTTAGTAAAATAAAGCTGGACTCAACCTAGTACCAGCGTTTAACAAGGCTTACAGTCAAAGGTCTCTCTAGCTATCTAAAGCCCAATGCTGTACAACTTTTGTATTTGTATTGATATATTCGATGCATGGTTAGTGTGGATGTTAAAATCACAAGAAATAATAAGTAAAAAATATTTAGATTTTCATCTCAAAAACTATTTTCACATCTACCGTTGGCCATGGATGTAATTCTGAAAATAATAGTTTGTTTACTGTATGTAATCAATTGTCTTAAAAAAACAGTCAGCGATTTTAATGTCCAATCATTGCTGATCAATGTCCACCACACACATGCACGAGGTAGTCCATGTTTCTGTCAGGCCCCACATAGACTCTCATTAACAACATCTTAAAGTGCAAATCCCATTAAGATGAGTTCCTCTCTCTTCATACCTGAGAACATCTTGCACACAGCCTTGTTGTGGCGGCGGACGGAGCAGACCAGGAGCAGCCAGCCGGGCAGCAGGTGTTGATTGGCGGCCAGGAGTTGCGCAATTGACGTTCCACTCCCCTCGCCTGCCCCATACCCTACGTCCAGGGAGTCCACCAGCACCATCAGAGTCTGGGCAGGAGGAGGAAGGTCTAACAGGGGTCCCAACACTGCTCTAAGGACATGTGAGAAAGAGCCAAGACACACAAGGGAAGAGATGAAATGTCTGCAGAGTAATAACAATCACAGAAAAACACAGCAGGTTGATATTTCCCTCAAACGACACCTCAGACCTTTAACATTGAAATACAGCTGTGACTAGGGAACTAGAATCGCAAATATATTATCTTCTACTGTGATTAAACTCTGGAATATGATGTAAAACATTTAAGAAATTCAGAACTTGGCAAAAAAACATAAATCCCAGCGCAACTGTCCTTTGAAGAGCACAGTTAGCACCCACACCCTGCTGTGATCTGATGGTGACTCAGGTACATGGAACCTCTGACATGTCCCGCTCCACCCTGTGCTCACACACACACACACACACGCACACGCACACACACACACACACGCTCACACACACACGCTCACACACACACACACACGCACACACACACGCTCACACACACACACACACACACACACACACGCACACGCTCACACACACGCACACGCACACACACACACGCACGCACGCACACACAATCCTACCATACGTCTCCTTTTGAAGTACTTCAACCAATTGTAATTTCCAGACACTTAAACCCCTCAATGTAACATGCCTGAGCTTTGATTTCATTTCTTTTTACATACACTTCTGTAAAAAGCCTTTATTCCTTGCTAGTTCAAACTAAAGACTCATTTATGTGAGAATCAAATCCTGCAGTCATCAAGATTACTGTACAGAGCTGTTGGAGCATGAACACTACATAATGAAAGTGCAAGTTGTATGAGGGAAGAGGGGACTCTTGAGAACGAAGTTGTTGCTTCCAGATGATTACTGTGGCTGCAGGAAAAACATGCTGAGCCGCAGACAAACACTACTGTGTTCTTACACCTATGATGATGCTCTGGTAACTGTATGGTAATACTAGCTATTATAGGAACCCATGTCCACCCCATCCAAACTAAGCCAAGCAGCACCAGACCTGTGTTTAAACTGGGACGGGGGGGGGGGGGGTTGTAAAGACTACTTTTAGAATCATTGGCCATAAAACTTTGAATTTTAAATTGTTGCTTTAGATTATTCTTGAGACAGACCAAAAAGAAAATAAGTTTGTAATTTTTCGTGTCTTTTATAACTTTATTGAAAATGTTTCATGAACTAAAAACAAATACATAACACTGACTGTACCTACAGCACAATACTGAATCTCCATTGTAAAGATGTCAGACAACACATTTAATAATACATTTTTACAGGTCTGGTTTCATTCAGTGGTCCGTTTAGCAGAACTCTGTACAGAGCTGCACATACAGACAGTGATTAACCTGACAGCAGGCTGTGAATGGGTCACACAGAGGCTGAACCCAGTAATCCTGCAGCAAACACAGGGTTCACGTCTGTGTGTGCTGTCATTATTGTTAATGTCTATATTTTAGGCCAGAAGGTCCAGTCATCTTTAGTCACCAAACAGCTTTTCTTTAAACCCCCAAATTGAAGGTAAAAACCTAAAAAGAAACTTAGATTTCATAAGCATGAACAGGATCAACAGTCTGTTTCTGGAGCCTAATGAAAGCAAATCAAGCAGCGTTTCCAAGGCTGCTGATTGAATCACACAGAAGCTGTGAAGGTGAGTTACTTAAAGGTCATTCGCCAAACATGTTGAGGTCAACATCAAAGTATCAGTCTCGGGATGAACATATGCAGGAGTGGGGCGTGAAATCTCAACATCACAGACACGAATCATCCGTAACGATAAGACTTCGGCCGTGTTTGAGCTACAGCTGTGAAGTTGTGCATTACTACATGCACATTGTTCTGATTCTGAAATATAAGAAGTAAGTATTACCTCCTCTCTTAAACTGTCCATAACCTGTGCTTACATAATGGACATCTTAACTAGCATCGCGTCCTGGTGTCAACATGTACATTCGTTCAGGGTTTATTCTTCAGTAAGCCGCTCACTTCCTGACACATCTTTCATGATAAATAAGGTAGAAAAGTAGCCGAAACAGTAGAGAAACAATAATATGGTGCTTGCTGTGTGGAATAGGATGTCTAATGTTGTATAAATTAATAAATAACATTTGCATTGTGTGATGTTTGTCGAGTCTCTTTCAGACAAGGTGGCCCGCATCTACTATACCAATGCCAGACTACACCACCAATTATTATTTTTATAACTAACTAAACTAATTTAAGATCATTTTCATCATGAATCAAAAAAATGCTTAAAAATAGCTCAAAAAAATGCCCATCACAAGTTCCTAGTTCCCATGGTGACATCATCAAATTACATATTTTGTGCAACCAACAGTTTTAAGACCCAATCATATTTAATTGACAATTATATAAAAAATAAGAACCAACTTTCTGCTTGATTTGGCTTTATATGATGAATTTTAATTATTGTTTGTCACATTTTTTTAATCTTGTTTGAGTACTAATTTATGAGCGATACAAACATCTATGTGAATAGTAATCACACAAAGAGAATGTCTTTGGTCAGAGAGGTCCGATGGTGCTATAATGTGATATAGTTGTAATACTCCTGTTGCTCCACAATGCTCCGGCTACACTGCACTCCTTTTTTAAGTGAATGAGGGTTTGTTGTATTGAATGGCCACTGAGTCATCTCATCACCTTAACACCTCATTGCCTTCCACGGTAGCCTTGACTTTTATCATGGGGCATATGTTGCAATTAAAAGCGGATTCAAGCCCTGCCCTTGGGTGACGCTACATCTGGGTTACAACAAGCTTATCATACCTCTGTTTGCATTAGTCATCTGATTACAGCGACACTCCCTCACCGGGCGCACGTTCAGGTCTGAGGAGGAGGAAACGTTAATGATCCTTTATTGCTGGTTGAAGCTTCCCGCTCCATTCTGCCCACATAGTCCTGGACACAGGACGGTGGGTGACCTTTGACCCTGAGCTTTACTTCAGCTTGTAAAGGTTAGCGTGTCACAAACTATTGTCAGGTGGTGGTTTTCTAACTGAACCTATAGGAGTCAGATCTGGAGAGGGTCTTGGTCCTGGAACAAACGGCCTGATGACCACTATTGTTCTAAGGCTTGTGATTGGTTATTATACTACACTGTTGGTGTTTTTCTGTAGTTTATGTTTGTGGGTTTTTTCTCGGTTATTCAGTCGTGTGGTGTTGTTTTCGTGCATTCCTTCTCGTTATCGCTGCCTTGTCTTCTGCATGTACCCCGTTGCTGCATGAATTTGAATACGAAACATGTTGAGTTTACTTGTAATGAAACGCTTGTGTCCTAGTTATTATGCTTGTGTTCTAGTTATTAGGCTTGTGTTCTAGTTATTAGGCCTGTGTTCTAGTTATTAGGCTTGTGTTCTAGTTATTATGCTTGTGTCCTAGTTATTATGCTTGTGTTCTAGTTATTAGGCTTGTGTTCTAGTTATTATGCTTGTGTTCTAGTTATTAGGCTTGTGTCCTAGTTATTAGGCTTGTGTTCTAGTTATTATGCTTGTGTTCTAGTTATTATGCTTGTGTTCTAGTTATTATGCTTGTGTCCTAGTTATTAGGCCTGTGTTCTAGTTATTAGGCCTGTGTTCTAGTTATTAGGCTTGTGTTCTAGTTATTAGGCCTGTGTTCTAGTTATTAGGCTTGTGTTCTAGTTATTATGCTTGTGTTCTAGTTATTATGCTTGTGTTCTAGTTATTATGCTTGTGTCCTAGTTATTAGGCTTGTGTTCTAGTTATTAGGCCTGTGTTCTAGTTATTAGGCTTGTGTTCTAGTTATTATGCTTGTGTTCTAGTTATTATGCTTGTGTTCTAGTTATTAGGCTTGTGTTCTAGTTATTATGCTTGTGTCCTAGTTATTAGGCTTGTGTTCTAGTTATTAGGCTTGTGTTCTAGTTATTATGCTTGTGTCCTAGTTATTATGCTTGTGTCCTAGTTATTATGCTTGTGTTCTAGTTATTATGCTTGTGTTCTAGTTATTAGGCTTGTGTCCTAGTTATTAGGCTTGTGTTCTAGTTATTATGCTTGTGTTCTAGTTATTATGCTTGTGTTCTAGTTATTATGCTTGTGTCCTAGTTATTAGGCTTGTGTTCTAGTTATTAGGCCTGTGTTCTAGTTATTAGGCTTGTGTTCTAGTTATTATGCTTGTGTTCTAGTTATTATGCTTGTGTTCTAGTTATTATGCTTGTGTCCTAGTTATTAGGCTTGTGTTCTAGTTATTAGGCTTGTGTTCTAGTTATTAGGCCTGTGTTCTAGTTATTAGGCCTGTGTTCTAGTTATTAGGCTTGTGTTCTAGTTATTATGCTTGTGTCCTAGTTATTAGGCTTGTGTCCTAGTTATTAGGCTTGTGTCCTAGTTATTAGGCTTGTGTTCTAGTTATTAGGCTTGTGTTCTAGTTATTAGGCCTGTGTTCTAGTTATTAGGCCTGTGTTCTAGTTATTAGGCTTGTGTTCTAGTTATTATGCTTGTGTTCTAGTTATTAGGCTTGTGTTCTAGTTATTAGGCTTGTGTTCTAGTTATTAGGCTTGTGTCCTAGTTATTATGCTTGTGTTCTAGTTATTAGGCTTGTGTTCTAGTTATTAGGCTTGTGTTCTAGTTATTATGCTTGTGTTCTAGTTATTATGCTTGTGTTCTAGTTATTAGGCTTGTGTTCTAGTTAGCTTGTGTTCTAGTTATTATGCTTGTGTTCTAGTTATTAGGCTTGTGTTCTAGTTAGCTTGTGTTCTAGTTATTATGCTTGTGTTCTAGTTATTAGGCTTGTGTTCTAGTTAGCTTGTGTTCTAGTTATTATGCTTGTGTTCTAGTTATTAGGCTTGTGTTCTAGTTATTAGGCTTGTGTTCTAGTTATTAGGCTTGTGTCCTAGTTATTATGCTTGTGTTCTAGTTATTATGCTTGTGTTCTAGTTATTATGCTTGTGTTCTAGTTATTATGCTTGTGTTCTAGTTATTATGCTTGTGTTCTAGTTATTAGGCTTGTGTTCTAGTTATTAGGCTTGTGTCCTAGTTATTATGCTTGTGTTCTAGTTATTAGGCTTGTGTCCTAGTTATTATGCTTGTGTTCTAGTTATTAGGCTTGTGTCCTAGTTATTATGCTTGTGTTCTAGTTATTAGGCTTGTGTTCTAGTTATTATGCTTGTGTCCTAGTTATTATGCTTGTGTTCTAGTTATTAGGCTTGTGTCCTAGTTATTATGCTTGTGTCCTAGTTATTATGCTTGTGTCCTAGTTATTATGCTTGTGTTCTAGTTATTATGCTTGTGTTCTAGTTATTAGGCTTGTGTCCTAGTTATTAGGCTTGTGTTCTAGTTATTATGCTTGTGTTCTAGTTATTATGCTTGTGTTCTAGTTATTATGCTTGTGTCCTAGTTATTAGGCTTGTGTTCTAGTTATTATGCTTGTGTTCTAGTTATTATGCTTGTGTTCTAGTTATTATGCTTGTGTCCTAGTTATTAGGCTTGTGTTCTAGTTATTATGCTTGTGTTCTAGTTATTAGGCTTGTGTCCTAGTTATTATGCTTGTGTTCTAGTTATTATGCTTGTGTTCTAGTTATTAGGCTTGTGTTCTAGTTATTATGCTTGTGTTCTAGTTATTATGCTTGTGTTCTAGTTATTATGCTTGTGTCCTAGTTATTAGGCTTGTGTTCTAGTTATTAGGCTTGTGTTCTAGTTATTAGGCCTGTGTTCTAGTTATTAGGCCTGTGTTCTAGTTATTAGGCTTGTGTTCTAGTTATTATGCTTGTGTCCTAGTTATTAGGCTTGTGTCCTAGTTATTAGGCTTGTGTCCTAGTTATTAGGCTTGTGTTCTAGTTATTAGGCTTGTGTTCTAGTTATTAGGCCTGTGTTCTAGTTATTAGGCCTGTGTTCTAGTTATTAGGCTTGTGTTCTAGTTATTATGCTTGTGTTCTAGTTATTAGGCTTGTGTTCTAGTTATTAGGCTTGTGTTCTAGTTATTAGGCTTGTGTCCTAGTTATTATGCTTGTGTTCTAGTTATTATGCTTGTGTTCTAGTTATTAGGCTTGTGTTCTAGTTATTAGGCTTGTGTTCTAGTTATTAGGCTTGTGTCCTAGTTATTATGCTTGTGTTCTAGTTATTAGGCTTGTGTCCTAGTTATTAGGCTTGTGTTCTAGTTATTAGGCTTGTGTCCTAGTTATTATGCTTGTGTCCTAGTTATTATGCTTGTGTTCTAGTTATTATGCTTGTGTTCTAGTTATTAGGCTTGTGTCCTAGTTATTATGCTTGTGTCCTAGTTATTATGCTTGTGTTCTAGTTATTAGGCTTGTGTCCTAGTTATTAGGCTTGTGTTCTAGTTATTAGGCTTGTGTCCTAGTTATTATGCTTGTGTCCTAGTTATTATGCTTGTGTTCTAGTTATTATGCTTGTGTTCTAGTTATTAGGCCTGTGTTCTAGTTATTAGGCTTGTGTCCTAGTTATTAGGCTTGTGTTCTAGTTATTAGGCTTGTGTTCTAGTTATTATGCTTGTGTCCTAGTTATTAGGCCTGTGTTCTAGTTATTAGGCTTGTGTTCTAGTTATTAGGCTTGTGTTCTAGTTATTAGGCCTGTGTTCTAGTTATTAGGCTTGTGTTCTAGTTATTAGGCTTGTGTCCTAGTTATTAGGCTTGTGTTCTAGTTATTAGGCTTGTGTTCTAGTTATTAGGCTTGTGTCCTAGTTATTAGGCTTGTGTTCTAGTTATTAGGCTTGTGTTCTAGTTATTAGGCTTGTGTCCTAGTTATTAGGCTTGTGTTCTAGTTATTAGGCTTGTGTTCTAGTTATTAGGCTTGTGTTCTAGTTATTAGGCCTGTGTCCTAGTTATTAGGCTTGTGTTCTAGTTATTAGGCTTGTGTCCTAGTTATTAGGCTTGTGTCCTAGTTATTATGCTTGTGTCCTAGTTATTAGGCTTGTGTTCTAGTTATTAGGCTTGTGTCCTAGTTATTAGGCTTGTGTTCTAGTTATTAGGCTTGTGTTCTAGTTATTAGGCTTGTGTCCTAGTTATTAGGCTTGTGTCCTAGTTATTAGGCTTGTGTTCTAGTTATTAGGCTTGTGTCCTAGTTATTAGGCTTGTGTCCTAGTTATTATGCTTGTGTCCTAGTTATTAGGCCTGTGTTCTAGTTATTAGGCCTGTGTTCTAGTTATTAGGCTTGTGTTCTAGTTATTAGGCTTGTGTTCTAGTTATTAGGCTTGTGTCCTAGTTATTAGGCTTGTGTTCTAGTTATTAGGCTTGTGTCCTAGTTATTAGGCTCGTGTCCTAGTTATTATGCTTGTGTCCTAGTTATTAGGCCTGTGTTCTAGTTATTAGGCTTGTGTTCTAGTTATTATGCTTGTGTCCTAGTTATTAGGCTTGTGTCCTAGTTATTATGCTTGTGTCCTAGTTTGTGTTTTTTCGGCAGGTCCTCATTAAAAGTGAGCGAAAAGTAGAAACCGCACGGCAACTATTCCCTCAATAACATCACAACACAAAAATGCCTTCTCATCACGTTGCTACCTGTTCATCGTTATTTATGTCCTATGCAGTCCTCCATGAACAGCGCTGGTAATCAGAGCGCTGAGGCCCACTGAAGAGATTCATGTCCAATGAATGTGTCACCCGTCAGTCCGGATGATTCATGTGATGCGTTTACTGCTGTGGCAGTGGTGGAATGTAACCAAGTACATGGATACATTTATTTATGGGACATGTTGTTTTATTTGTAATCAATAAATCAAATTGTCTGGCAAAAAAACAATAAAACACCTGTGGCTGTCACAGAACTGTAACAAGCCCGACCTGCCTGCCTCGCTGTGTCTGCTAATCAACTCATTGTGTTTCGCCAAAGTCTTCCTGAAGCTGCTAGCTTGACAACGGTGGGTACTAATAATAGCCATGTTTGTTCTTTAAGTTCATTATGATGATTTTTTTGGAGCTGCGATCTACTTTCATTGGAAACGAGTTGGCAGCACTGCGGTGTTCTCTTCCTGTCACTTACCCAAGCTTTACGTCCATTCTATGCTACCTTATACTTCTACTACAAGTCAGAGGGAAATGTACGTTTTACTTCACTACATTTCTTTGACACCTATACTAGTTACATTTAACATGAGATGTGATATACATGATATGTATGTACTATACTACTAGTCTACCCAGTAGTACTACAACATTAACATACTCTGTGTATTCGTAAGACAACAGAATCAAATATAATATTCTATAATAACACCATCCTGCACTACGAGTCATTTTGACTTGAATACTTTAAGTACATTTTGCTTCTGTACTTTAACGTAAGCCCACTTTTTAATTCAGGGCTTTTACTTTTACAATGTAGTATTCTCAGACCGTGGTATTTCTACTTTTACTTATAGGTAAAGCGTCTAAGAACTTCTCCCCCCACCGTCCTCTTGGTACGTTTGTAATACGACAGTGTGAACATGAAGGTCAAGTGAGCCACAGGTGTGAAACCAACCCTAACTGACGAATAATGACACAACTTTGAGTTCAATTCACCAAAAGCCGACTACACCCATCGCTCCCATGTACGTCCTCCCACTGCCCATTCAAGCTCATGTTTCAACAGTTTGTCGACGGCTGTTCTCACGTGGCGAGGTTTCGCCCGCAGCCACTTTCTCTCCGAACACAAACAGCGTCTGGCTGCGAGCCATTCTGAGGGGAGCGAGGAATCCAGCTCGGTACTTCACACCGGAGGTAGGCAAACACAGGAGGAGTGTAGAAAGGCTCAGACTCATCGCAGAGTCAACACGGCGGAGAGAGTGAAGCCCCAGAGAGGAGGGTGACCTCGCTGACCGCCGCTGACACGGTCACTGGGGTACTGGAGGCATTTTTCACCTCTTTGTTCTTTTCTTTCCTCTTCTTCTTCTTCTACCCCCTCGCTGAAAGGGAAGTTGTGTCGTAAATAACACAGTAGCATTCATTCACAGTGGAGGCCCATTGTGTGTGCTGTGAATGGGCCGCATTATGAGAGGAGAAATAAATATAAGACGAAGAAGAATAGCTGCTGCCGTCAATTTTCCTGTGACTGTCATGGCCTCTCTTGTGATGGCCAAATGGGTTTCACATCTACAGGCTCTGAAACTGTTCTTTGTCTGTTGACTGTCTCAACACCTGCTGAAAACACCTCTGTGAAGCTTTCGTGGATCTTTTTCCCACAACATGAGCTGCACCGTGTTTGAGCCTGAATTACTCTTTGATATGTATATGCATGTTGTATTACAGTGCTGATAATTCAAAATCATTGTTTGTCAACTTTACATTACAAAACATTACGCTTCTTCATCAAGACTTGTGGAGCATTAGGAGAGGACCTTATTACATCATTAGCTTATGACATTCTTGGCTTTACAGGAGCGGTGTTGTTCCTTAGTTTCCTGCCAGGTGGACAGGTGACAGGTGACAGGTCACAGGTCACAGGTCACGTTCACACTGTGATCTGTAGGCTTTACCTTCTATCTTTATCTTTTGAACCGTTTTTTGTTGCTGAATCAGTTTGACTTCCTGGATGCATCCTTCAAACGCATGTTGTAGCCCCTTGAGAGGATAGTTCTTCAGAGAGGGAAGTTAGTGACAGTGTGGGCTCCACGCTGACACCTTGATGGAGTAGCAGTGGGGGCTCAATTATAGGTTATCATTTTACAAAATGATCTT
>JAVDOI010000161.1:0-147500 GCA_032191485.1 Leptoclinus maculatus
TGGAAGTGACTGAAAGAAGATGAAGGAAGACTTTGAAAACTGACTTTTTGGTGTGGAGTTTGGAAGAGTTTAATATCGCCACAAACGAAAAACAGAATTGCATTTCCTGTCGTTTCTCCTCCTCTCATTTATGCTGTTTGTGTTGAACGAATGCCCACAAAGTTCTCACTGACGAGCAAGGTCTTTGTCTGAGGAGCGCTTTAGATCCCAGTACCATCCTTGGGCCCAGTAGGGGTCATTGTAGTCTCAACTGACTGAGCAGAACAAGTCTCGCTCAGTGAAGGAAGACAGCTGCGGGACAGACAGCAGCGGTTTCTACGCTCTTGAGTCAACAGCTCTGTCATCACACGGCCTTTTCTGAGTCTATGGAATTGAGATATCTACATTTGTTAAAAAAAAAAAAAACCGCATTTCTTTCTGATCTATTTTTCAGTCTGTTAAACCTTTTTTTGATTTGCGTCTAAGCTAGCTGGTGACCTCCTGGTGAAGGCCTCGGGTCATTGAGGTTGGCTTGATGCCACAGTGCCACACTCACTGAAGCTGAGGTTCGCCAATGGACACAGTTTATTGGGTCTTTTGATTTTAATCTTTCTACATGTACTTCTGTGATGCTTTAAACACAAGTTTACACAAAAGTGCAGGGAGAGTAAGATCGGGTTAATGAAACAACACCAACCCTCTGCTTCAACTGCTGGTTTAGCCTAATTGATTTAGCACTTTGGCCGGTAAATTAATGTCTAGGAAAGTAGAGGGCATTTGCAAAGACTTTGCTCCTCAGGTATTGTTTGAGACACCTCATGAGGAAATAATAGCAGAGTCTCTCTTCAACAGGGCTGCTGAGGAGAGACACACTCTTCTTTCTTCTTTCTCCATCTGCATGTCCAATCACGACGTTCTTTAACTTCTATACAGTCCTAAAACTCACACTACTCATCGATAGAGACTTTTTGAAATAGGTTAGAATGGATTATAGTTTATTGTTTTTAGTGAACACTCAAAGAAAAACATGTTCTTTTGTTAAACTGTTTGTAAAAAATGGCGGACACAAGTGACGGGGACCTTGAAGGCGTATTGAGGTGCGACACATTAATTTGTTGAATCTCAACACTATTCTCGTTTAAAACTCATATTCTAATTTGTGTTTACAAATTAAGCATGCCACCACTGCATTGACCTCAGCAGATGAATATTAGATGAAGCAAGCAGCACAATATGTGAACTAGCTGAGTTCAGGACAGCAACGATTTTAATGGCAGCGAGCAGCCATTAACAGTATATCTGAAAATAGACAGAGGATATTCCATAGATCATTAATGACGGGAAATCTATCCCTCTCTCTCCCTTCCTCCATCCTACCAATATATATCTCCACTCCTTTCTATTTTTTTCATACCTTTACTATAATTCACTCCGCTGTCATTTTCTTATTCTGTGCCACAGTATATTCAGCTTTCATCTCACCTGCTGCTGTCCACACACAGAGGCTTTCTTCGGAGAAACAGAGGCCTTTCAGGGGCAGGCTCGCTATTAAAAATGCAGCAGATATTTTAGAACGGAGCCTAGCTAATGTATGTTTAGTATATAATCCACGTCCCTCCTCCCATATTCCTTGTTACTTCTAGTTTAGTGCTGTAATCAAGCAGGGCTTGCCAATAAGTTTATTGTACGGAGCTAAGTGTCAATATCACACACACACACCAGGGCCAGAGAGGTCCCCTTTAATTAGAATAGGAGAAGAGGAGGCTGTGTGTGTGTGTGTGTGTGTGTGTGTCTGCATACCCTTTATGTGTGTTTGTGTCTTGTATGTTTGGATTTGCTGTTACATTTTACACACCCTCAGAGACTGTACAATGCCATTCAACTGTTAACACTGCCAGGCCCTGTTCTTTGTTCAAGTGAACAATATGGGTTTGAATAAAAAATGTGATGCTGGAAAAAAAAAACGAAACACATAAACTGAGACATCAACAATTTCACTGCTTTTATGAACAAATCCAATTCGAGCTTTACATGAGTATCGAGCCTAGATGTTTTGACTCTATGTTGAGTCTGAAACAAACAATAATCCCCCACTATATGAAGTATTGATTAGACCTGCTCCCTATCTGTAGCCTTTATTAAGGTACAGTTGTTGAGGTCTTTTATGATGATGGCAATAACATCCTGACAGGAGAAAACTTTCACAAATCTTATGTGCCAGCTTTACAGATGAGCTACAGTCCAAAGTATTTATCAGCCCATTCTTTGGGCTCCTCTGGAATATTGCAAATGAAAACTGTGGATATTTTCAGCAGCTTTTAATTCAGTCTAATCCCTTTTTTTTTTTAGACTTCTGTGAGTGGAAGCCAGTTTACACTTTTTCCATCCTCTGGCTCTCATCTGTCTCTCTCCACCTCGTTCCCTATCTAGGCCACACTTACAAACAGCCTGGTTAATATGTAGAATCAAATTACTGATATGAATTCCTTTGATAAAAAGACAAATCTTGAGGCACGGGCAACAATTGAAAACACCTCCCAACTCCTAAACACCCTCAGTCCACACGGTGGTGAGGGGCGGGCTCCGCAGCTTCAATCACAATAGTACAAAACACAACAACCCATTTCCCCATTATCGTTGCAAGAGATAATAAGACAGATTCAAACGTCACCTGTATGGGAGCCGGGGCCACAATGCACAACTGCCGATAGCTGTCGCAGCCTGACGGCCGAGAGGAGAGAGAGAAGAGACGAGGAGATGATGACAGAGGAGAGGAAAGGAGAGGAGGAGAGAGAGAGAAGGGAGGAGAGGGGGTAAATGCGCCGATGCGGTGAGGGAGAGCAGATGGAGGAGTAATTTGCGTGGGATGTGGTAGATGGGGGAAACATGGCTAGTGTGTCAGTGCTGAGCCGATGCCCTCCCGTTCTGTAAGAAATCAATTTAGGGCTGGGACGGGGACGCCCGTGCATACAATAATTGAATATTACTGCTTACTATTCACTTCACATGCTCTAATACTCGGCTCCTGCACACCGTGAACTGTCATTGAGAAGTGAACTCAGGCGGTGGATCGGGAGATAGGGGTTAAGGGCAGAAATAACTGAAGTGGTTTCACAGTACTGTGCAGATAATAAGTTGATACTCCGAGTAATCTCTTCAAGTCAGTACAGAATTATGAGGAGGCACTGTATCTGTGTGTGTGTGTGTGTGTGTGTGTGATTGTACTCTATCTATCTATCAGATTCTCTGCTGCCTATCCCTGTCCTCTCTGGCACTCTGTCTGTCTGTCTGTCCCCTACTGTCCTGTCTGTCATACTGTTGGCCCATGTCTGTCTGTCCTGTCTGTCCGTCATGTCTGTCTGTTCTGTCCCAACTAGTCCTCTCTGTCTGTCTGTCTTGTCTGCTCCATCTGTCCTCTGTCTGTCTGTCCGTCCGTCTGTCTGTCCCTCTGTCTGTCCTGTCCCTCTGTACTGTCTGTCCGTCTGTCCCTCTGTCTGTCCGTCTGTCTCTGTCTGTCTGTCCGTCTCTGTCCCTGTCCCCTCTGTCATGTCTGTCTGTCTGTCCCTCTGTCTGTCACGTCTGTCCGTCTGTCTGTCGTCTGTCTGTCCCTCTGTCTTGTCTGTCTGTCTGTCCCCTCTGTCTGTCTGTACAGTCCGTCTCCCCTCTGTCGTTCCTGTTGTCTCGACCTGTCCTGTCTGTCTGTCAGTCTGTCTGTCCCCTCCCTCTGTCTGTATGTCTGTCTGTCTGTCTGTCCTCCTGTCCTTGTCTGTCTGATCTGTCTGTCTGTCTGTCCCTCTGTCTGTCCGTCTGACTGTCCTCTGTATTGTCTGTCAGTCCTCCTGTCCTGTCTGTCTGTCTGTCTGTCTGTCTGTCTGTCCTGTCAGTTCAGTCTGTCCCTCCACCCTCCTGTCTGTCTGTCCCTCTGTCCTGTGTGGGATATGAGAACCTGACCCTATCAGATACCGTTCACTCAGCTCAGGGTACAATGGCATGATCCAATAATCACAACTGTTAATACAAATGAGCCTCTTTAAATAAGCACTCGACCCCTGCACACACAGGTTAGCACTCGTTTATTGGTTTTACCTTAGACTAAGTAACACAATCAACTGGTCAAACAGAGAGCAGACTATGTTCTTCAAAGGATACAAACAAGAGACAGTTGTTTTATTACCACAGAACCCCTTTTTCTCAACTCTACGCTACAGCATGCAGGTCGATAAAATGAAAAACAGTATTACATTAGGCAGTTTATGAGCTCATCTTCTCGGTGAGAAGTAGTGAAATAAGTACATTCAGACATCGAACACATACATATTGTAGTACCAGTCTGCTTGGGGGTGTAGCTATGTTTGCACAGGATGCTCTTGACTTGCATTTTCTCCCCACATGTCTGAACTTCCACTCTATTCCAGTGCTTATGCCCTTTAAACAATACAACCTGAACAGCAGCGTGCCCTCTCTCCAACCTGTGATTTAATATCGCCAAAATACAATTCTATCTACCGCGGCCCTCACACAAATTACGTCCACGAAATTGATTAAATCAAAGTTAACTTCAAACTCATTAATTCTGTAGCCCGCTATTACCAACATAAATTCCCTCTGTACGTCAGCCCTCATCTAATTCCTCTTGACAACTGCATCATCAGACTGCTCTGTCTGCTAACTATCTCATTCAATCACTCCTCTGAACCATACCAAATAATCATCCCATATATCCACGACGGATGATCAGGACAACATTTAACTTCTAGATAATTACTCATTCAATCCCACGAAGGAGCTTTTTTCAGAAGGTGCCCTGCAGATTGTTTGCACCAGTATTGTATGCGGAAGAGTGTGTGTGCACATGTGTTTTGCTCTACTGCGCCTACTCATGTGTGTGCATATGCATGCGGCAGTGGTACTCAAGTAATATTCGTACACACTGTCTGATTTACTGTAGCTGAGGTTGCCCTTAGCAGGCTGGGATTCCACTGCATTTGTCTCCAATTTCTTAATGGTATTTCAACAGCTCTCTCACACCCAATCGGCCAATTTCTCAATTTACATGACTGGAGAAATGACCATGCGTGAGTGAGTGAGTGTGTGTTGATGCACATGTATGCTTTTCATTCTTTTTGGCAAGGAAACAGAGACTCAGAGCTCGGCCTACCTGGGCTGCTGTTTGTAAAGAATAAAAAACAACACTCAACAATATTTCCTTTGCTTGAGTAGGAGTTCTGACTTGATGTAGGTAGCAGACTGGGTGGCTATTGAAGCTCATTACTGTTACACTGGTTGACGTGATTGAAACATTGGGTTTACTCCTACCCAGCTACACACAGATGACCCCCCCCCCCTCCCTTCTCCTTCTTACCAACACACACACACACACACCCACGCACTGAAACACAGAGATGGTTCCCTACAAGATCTGACAATCTATCAAGAGGGGCTTATATATCAATCTGGAATGCAGCTCACGGAGGAGCGAGTGATGGCAGGGAGGAGGAAAAGGAAGTGATTACTCCCTCTCAATCTTTCTCTCTACTTCCCTCCCTAGTCTCTCTCTCTTCACTGCACTTTTTCATTTCACGTGGTTCATCCACCCAGTGCATTTCAGCCACAGACTATCTTAAAAACCAACCTTTTCTCACACTCTCCCCTCTCTCTTCCTTCCCTCCTGTTTTTTTTTTTCTTCCCTTCCCCTCCCTCATAGCGCTTCATGTCTTGACTACTTAGCTGACATGCACACAGGGAGCACTCGTCATCTCCCCAATTTCTCCCTCCCTGCCTCGCTCCCCACCCTACTGCTCCTCCTCACCTCTCTCACTTCTTTCTCCTGCTCCATGTATAAAACTATTAGCAGACATGCCTCTCAGGGAGTCTGATGAATACTTTCTAGCCAGCGCATGGAGGGGCTCCGATCCTCTCTCCTCGGCTTTCCCAACACAAAACTAATGGACCACGGAGTCTGTGTTTTCCTATCGCAACAACTTCTACACTGCGCTCCTAGTTTCTAGCAACAGCAACTCTGAGCACAAAACTGTGACATCTAGACGTGCTCTGTCTGGTGCGTACAGCTTGTATCAGCCCTGGGCTAGGGACACCTGGGATTGATTGGACCCGGAGCACCTGCTACTCATTTGTTGTGCGTGTTGAGGTGCGAGATCTACAACACTATCTCACAACCCTTTCTTTCACACCCTTTAATCCTCAAGGCTGTTGATAGACCTCATTGGAGAATGAGAGGGGTGTTCAAGCTCAATCACACAACGAGTTAACTTCTCGCCGTACTGAATGTTTTTTGGCAACTTTTGTGTCCGTTGGGCTTTGCTCACGGCTGTATGAGGCGACTACAGGGGACGAGTGTTTCGGGAAGGACTACAGACCCAAGTTCTGAACACAGAGAACTACACTTTCTACAGCACACCCTCCAGTCACCACACCACCAAAAAAGAAATCACACAACCATACCAATCTTACAGCTGTTTTAAAAAACAATATAGAGTTTCTACCGTCCCTCGCCCAATTTTATTATGTTGTCTCTGTTCTGTCGATAACAACTTTCTAGACTTGTTGTATATATCTGCCCATAAGGTGAAACATGTGTTCCTGACTTTTGATTAAACTCACACAGTACTTGTACAAAACAAGACGTTCAAAGACGTACACCCTTGGACTCTTTTCTGACATTTTTTTTAGATGACGACCATTTAATCGAGAAACTGATTCAATGATCAGAATTACCGTCGGTTGCAGCGCTCTTAATGCTTTCATCAGTTACCGTTTTGCAACTAGTGTGAGAGGCCAGTGTAGTAGCCATGAACACATCACTCACTTACCTCAGTCTGACCCTCTCTGTCACTAATAGCATCATGACGGGCACAGAACAATGGACATTGGATATGGCAAATACAAAACCTCCCTCCCAGAGTGTGTGTGAAGACAGCTTAATTGAATAGCACCGGACAACATCAGTCTCTCCTCGTGGCCCTGGGCTGTTGGTTAGTTCGCTTTTTGAAAAAGCATAATTTCTGCCATTCACTGAAAGATCAACTCTCAACACCTGTCGTTCACAGTACTCTCCTTTCACCCCCACATTATCCTCTTTCACTTGTCTCTTCTCTAGCTTCACTCACTTTTCTTCCCCTTCACACACCTTCCCGTGTCTTGTCTCTGTGTGGTTACAGTACGCACGTGTGTGCTCTTATAGTGTGTGTGTGTGTGTGTGTGTGGGTGTGCGTGCTCCTCGCTAATCTATAGCATCGAGCAGGAGGTAGGTTAACATTCATGATGCATAGTCAGGGCCTGCCTCTGGCCCACTGTCCCATTAATCAGTACCACAGGGCCGGGGGACGTACTCTGCTTTTTAATCCAACTCCTTAAATCAGTCACTGCAGCTATCGCAGCCCCTCTCCCTCACGCCCCCCCCCCCCCCCCCCCTTCTCCCTCACCTCCTCCCTCCTACCAACTCATCCCCCCACCGGCCCCCCCTCACCCCCACCGGTCCGTCCGCTGATTGAAGTGGCCATTGTTTGGGAGACAAGCCGGCGCTCAATCAATAGGCAGTCTCACTAAATTACCGTATGCATGAAAAATGAAAGGGACGCCCAACCTGACTCCATTCAGCCTCGGCGTCTGTGTGTGTGTGTGTTTGTGTGTGTGTGTGTGTGTGTGATGTGTGAATTGTGCTGCAGATTGGTGCAAGAGATAGAAATGTGTGCATGGGATGCAGTTGTAGGGAACGAGAGCAGTGTGGTGTGAGTGTGTGTGTGTGTGCTTCTGTCAGGGGACAGAGAAGACAAACGTGGGCAGGTAATGAGAGCAAGTGTGTGCGTCTCTTTCTCTGCTCAAGTGTAAAATCTGTGGAAGACCCCCCTACCAGCTGCATAGGGATGCAGGAGCAAACGGACCTACTAAGCTCTTCCTGGTCAATGTATTGATCTAGGGCTTGTTATGGACTTGGATACCGTGACCCTCACCCTTCACCTTCACACCCTCCTCAACATTTAAATTCTTCCACCTCAACACCCCGACTGACTGCTCAGTACTACACCTATTCTTTTATCAACAGCCTCTCCTCCCACTACTGCTCAGAGGACCCGGGGATGGCTGGATGTGTTTGGGATTTTTATAGTGCGAGTGTGAACAACACTGCTAGCCGATCTGCTGTCGGAAAAATGGACCCTTTCACTGGCGTGCCCAGCGAGTGTGTGTCGTGTGTGTGTGTTATGTGTGTAGTTTTTGGACGGACGAGTACCGGCTGGAGTGAGGTCTCAGCCTCACTGCTGTTTGTGCTCCCGCACTGACACTCTGGCTATTAATCATCTCTAGATCTGTGTTTACCCCTCAGTTCAGCTCTCCAGCACACACAGGCACCTAGAGGGGCAACTTAGAGAAGTCTCACGCCCGCCCAGAGCAGAGATAGCCCCCTCTTCTAGTCGCACAGCGGACACCCGTACCACAAACACGCACCATACACCAGAGCGAGCCTCTGAGAAGCAGGACCAAGCCTCGCACAGAGAGCGGCTGTAATGTTTATTACTATACTTTAAAAGCATCCTGCTGTTAATACAAGTGGCACTATCACAGAGCTGCCGTTACTATTTTGTATGGAGAGAGAGTTTGCGCATCCCCTTAGTTCAAGCGTGTTGTGCTGTGTGTGCTGATGTGCGCATGCGTGTGCGTGTGCTGTGCCGTGTGCGACGCCATGTCTCCCCCACCACACAGGCCATACCAAACATGCATTAGTACTAAGTTGCGCAGGCTGAGTTATCCAACGTGCTACAATACTAGGTAATGGATGGTGTGTGTGGAACCATGTCAGCCACACTCATCATGTAAAAGCCCTCCGTGTACAGGAGGGAGCATAGAGGGCTGGCAGGTAGGCATTCAGGCCAATATAAATGGCCCTACTATTTTTTCACACAGAGGAAACACAGTTGAAGAGGCGACGCTATGAAGCTTTCCAAAAAAGCAGACATGCTGGAGGGGGGGGTGGGGGGGAGGGGGTTACTAAGTGGGTAATTGAGAGGAATACAAACAGCTTTTTCAAATCGCCTGACTGTTGGACCACGTTTGTCTGTGCCAGTGTGTGTGAGAACAAGTGTATTTTGTTTGTGTGTGTGTGTGTGCGCACACAATTCTCGTGCTTTTTTATTCTATTTGTACTATTTTTTATTAAAAAAGCACCAATCATGAGCAGTCCAGATGGTGATATGTGACCCGTGTTGTTTTTTTTTACAGCTTCAGACTTGATCAGAGGAGTGGAGAGGGAGGCTTTTTAATGACACGCTCTGAATCTCTCACCACTCTGGGCTGCGCTGCTTCTGACTGAAATACAGCCCTTTGCCTACATTTAGCTCGCACAACTCGCCTCACCCATAATCTTAAACAGGCCAAGTATCGATAAGAATGATTTTATGGAGCACTCTGGGTTCAAATGCTCTCCCTGAACACTTATTACTTAATTAGTTTCAGTTCTCCCGCATACGTCGCTCACAACACTCCCGCAATACCTTCGCCCACATGTCTGCCGGTGCAAGTTGGAGGAAGGAGTGTGCCAGGGTCACCACTCTGTGCTGATGCGGATGCAGGCCTGCCCCTGGGCCCAGGGAGGTAGTTAATCTCTGTGTAGTATGACATGTGTGAGCTCAGGGTATTGTACAGTATGTTTCCCCTCTCACCTCAGCTGTACTTAATGTAGCCCATAAAGGACTACACAACCACTCAAGCTACGCCTGGCACTCAGGCCACACTCCATTCCGGCACTACTCACTAGCCCACGCTGAGAGGATAAATGACTCCTATAAACCTGTCAACACACCACACAACACACACACAACACACACACACACACACAACACACACACACACTACACACACACACACACACAACACACACACACACACACACACTGGAGCACGCTCGCACAGACTATAGAAAGTCATCTCACCTCGGCTGTGGAGGATCTGCTGGGGTTCTCAGTGCTGGTTGTGTGAAGTTTGTTTCACTCTGTGCGGCGGTGTACGTGTAACACACGGAGCGCCGCTCGTAAAAAAAAATCCTTGAGGTAGAAGAAATATGGCGCGGAAAAGGCCTTCTTGTTATCTAGAATCCTCAACACCTCCAAACAGGAATACTAAATGGAGGCACCCAGCCATTCATGTGATGGTTCCCATTATGCATTCGGGCCTTCAGTCCCCCAATTGATGCCCGATCCCCTTCCTCACTTCCTTACACCTCGCGCCCACAGAGCTCTTAATCAGTGGCACTGAAGACAGATCCAACTTCCACTAATAGTCCGGGCACTCCTCCTGCAACTCCTCACCACAAGAAAGACTAATCCTCACATTAAGAGGGGATAAAATAGCCCTACTCCATGTGACTGGCTAGCCACACAGTGTTTCGTAAATGAATGCATTTTAAAACTCACATAAAAACTGTTATCTCTTGCATAATACCTTATGAATATATGTGTGTATGAGAAGTAGTTAAGTGTTGGGCGGGTGTTTCCGTGGCCCAGCGATAGATGGCCACTGGATATGTTAAGGTGTGTGTCTGCTCTTGTTAGTGTGAGTTGTGTGTGTGTGTGTGTGTGTGATGTTACTCACTGTTATGAGTCTCTGAGATTGAGAGGATTTTATCTCATCATTTTTTACACAAAACCACCCACCTAACCGATCACTGACCTGAGTGCGTTGTAGTGGGCAGCAGTGAAAGGCGCTATTAGTCTATTTACTGGATCCAGCGTGGTGTTATCCAGTCCCAGACTGACTGTGGCACAGACAGCACATCAAACTTGGCCACCTCATGTTGCTTTCTAATGACTTTTCCTGTTAAAGATGTCAGTGTCATGTTCTCATGTTCATTTCTCACAGTTGTCCAATGGCAAACGCGGATCTGAAACTGGTGCACGCGGGTTTAGCGGCACCCACACAAGTTGATTTTTGATAAAACATGTACAATGTGAGTGTAAATCCCCAATAATTATTCTTTCACTTAAAAAGAAGACAAAATGGAAAAAAAAGGCCTAAAACCTCATTATCTCTGTATTTTTACGTCTGGCCTATTTTGGCCACAGCCGTAAGGCTGTTCATAAATAACCACGTAGATAATAGTCCAGCCACGAGAAATCCATTTTCATTCTTGAACTATTTATTCAAGCAGTTCTCACTCCATGTTATATACAATCTCCAGAGTATTAAAAGATTGATTCAACTTTATATGTTTTGGCAATCAAAATGCAAACAAAACCAGATGCTTGAGTACTTTCCCACCCCCCTCCCCCACCCTCACAAGCTGAGAAGGTAATATTGGTTTTATGTCAAACCATAGAGCTCTGAGCTCTATCTCTCGGCCCTGAGCTTCCAGAAAGACAGAAGAGGAACGAAGGCAGCGATGGTGAAGGTAGACCGCCTGTGCGATGCAGGCAAGGAACACTGCTGTGGGTGAGAGCAAGAAGGCTTACAGATGTTGTCCTGTCTCAGGCTAGGGTACAGCTGGAATAATATGACCTGATTTAGATACTATCAATGGGTGTGTGTGTACCAACGTGACAGGATAGACTTTACCATTTCCAGTCAGGTTGTCAAATATTGGAGAAGTACTTCATTTCATCATGGCCTCATTATCTCATCACATGGATCTATGAAATGCATGTGTTATGTCTTGAATTCAGGTGTGGAACCCCTAACTGTTGATGCACAAAGTTTAAGAAACGTCCATCCAAGGATGGAAGGAAGAAAATACGTGTTTCTCTAAAATTCACAACACAACAAAAAAATCACACCTTGAGGAAGTTTAGCCTTCCCCTCTCTTCAATCCGCCAACCTGCGTCGCGTAAACACACAGAGACTAATCTTCCGTCTAGTCGGACTTTTTAAATCTCGACTGGTGATTTAATATGAGTGCAGTTGTTTACCTCAAGTTTAGTTAGAGTCATACTCAGTTTTGATTCTGGCACATGGCCACTTTTTATTTTATATGCAGTTTGCCCTCGCTTTGTCCTTTTTTCATTGCTTCATTTGATTAATGTGATCAATTCATTCATGTGTGTTTGGTGTTGGTCAGCGCCTATTAACTTATTCTCCATCCCAGCACCTTCTCCTTCCCCTCCTTTCCCAGGCAGCAGCTAGTTATATCGCGTGTCAAGTTCTTGTTCAACCCCGTGGTGCATACACCAGAGACGCAACTCATTATTGAACACACCTAATTGAAGGCATATTCTCGAGTGCCTGTATGCTGCATGCCTGCTCATGCTGTGGGCCACGGACACGAGGGCGTCCTCTGCTGAGTGCTGGGGGAGGGGAGCTACAGAAGGTGGGGTGGGTAGCTTTTACACAGGGTGCAGATATGCCAGCCAGAACAAGGGGTATAGTCGTGTAATATAAATGCACATTATGCACACCTCCCCCACCTGTTCCTCTACGGCATACGGTGCTGGGGTTGAAACACATGGGCGTATCTTCATCTAGTGCTCGACACAGGGAACCCAGTGTATTCTGTCGGGGGGCAGCACCCCGGCTCCTCGCTCCGCCTCCAGCTCACCTGTCCCTCTTATTAATTGGACATTATTCCACTGGCCAGAGCAGAAAGGAAGAGAGGAGGGGAACTTTACTAGCACCCCACTGCACATGAGAGGGTGTCATATAACTCAATGCATACAGGCCTGACATTACAGGCTGTCACATGAGACTCCATCACGCAGCAGCAGAGAGAAGGAGGGAGAATGGATATTAACTCTTGTGGAAAGGAGGGGATGGGTCTCAGCGGCCATGAAATTAAATGGCCTTGCTCGACAAGGAGATGGGGCCAGAAATGAGGCCACCGTCTGAGCAGGGAGTTCGGCGTACGTGTTTTGCCACATATTTTGCCTCTCTGCTCCAGGACTCTTCGCCCTCTGATCTGCTCTTTCGTCTCGCTCTAACCCTCGTGCCTGTTTTGCTGTTTCACAACGTCACATACACTTGCTTTCCACGCTCGCCTCTCCAGCGATCCATCGATAGCATCGGAGAGATTGTTTTTTTCACTGTTTCCACGCGTCGGACATGTGGTTACAACCTTCCCTCCCCTCAACACAAAAAACTTCTCCTTAAGAAGTTTTTCTCTGTGTTTTCTACTGACTGTGTGTGTGTGTGTGTGTGTGTGTGTATTCAACTGCTGTCGTCAGCAGACCTGTAATCCCTCTGAGCCTGCCCCGTGTGGCTGCGTGTATGTTTGCGTTAGTTCATTTTTTTTCCCGGTTTGAAAAATGCCGGACTGCATGTTTGTGCTGTGTCTGTGTGTGTGTGTGTGTGTGTGTGTGTGTGTGTGTGTGTGTGTGTGTGTGCTGTGTGTGTGCTGTGTGTGTGTGAGAGAGATCGTTCAGCCGGACATGCCCACTTTGATACAGAGAGAGTTTTTAGAAAATGCAAATTTCCTCTTTCTGTGTACGGGTGTATTCATGTTGGGCTTTATTGAATATGAAAGTTATAGCAATCTAAGTGTTGCGCGCAGTGCCGGGGTTGGACCCTCTCCCCCTCTGCTACCGCTCTCGCCTCCACTCGCTCTCCACCTTTTGCTCGTTCTTTTGGCCTCACGCCGGTCTCCTCTGACTGGCTCCATGCATTAGAGATGAGGGGCTTGAGAGAAGAGGGGGAGACCCAACGCCCAGGGAGAGACCCAACAGCCTTACTCACAGGAAACTCGCCATTAATAAACAGGATCAAACACGCCTCGCATATCAGATACTTATCATGTCTGTGTGTGTGTGTGTGTGTGCTAGTGTGTGTGTGTGTGTGTGAGCAGTAGGTGGGAGGGCTATGTAGTACGTTAGGAATAGATGAGTGTGTGTTTTTAAGTTTTTATGGGCTGTTTTCTATAATGTTGTTTATATCTTACTTCTGGATCTGAACCTGGATTAAGTCTTCCCATCCACCGCTGGCGCTCAAAGAAACACGCAGTGAAACCACAAACCGCATGCAGTCATCGTCACTCACTCACTGTTCATTACGATCGTCAACACACCGCACAGTGAATATGAGATTGCAGGATGACAGAATGAAAGGAAGGAGTTCCTTCCCAAATGCTGCACAAGTCTCTCACGCAACGTGCGTACCTGTGCGCGCTTGTGTACGTACCGCTAATACAAACGAGACTTCTTTCTTCTGGCTCTTTTCCCTTTGCCTGTCACTCTCTCTTCTCGCTCACTCTCCTCTCTCTGTAAATTGTGTGTGTCCTCCCCAGTTCATTGAGCTTCTTGATAATGCCAGGGGAAGAGTTGAGTCCTCTGTTCTTTGGTAGGTGCTCCAGACAGAAGGGACTGCTTGTTTTGGGGTCTTACCCTGGAGAGTAAAGGGGAGGGGGGGGGAAGAAGCGTAGGCACAATAAAAAGGCAGGACTCAACCCGGGGGGCCGGGTCTCTGTTCTCAAAGCTGGGGATGAGGTCTCAGCTCTGGAGTGATCTGCACAGTGGCACAGACTCCCATCCTGTAAGAGACAAAAGCACTTTGCTTGATCCATTTTTTGGTGCTTTGTATATTGCCGTTTGTCTGCACAGAGACACAGTTGCGATCAATGAGCGATATGAGCGCAGCAGCTTATGGGTAAATAATGGACACCGTTTTGTCAATTTGTGCTGATAGGAAGTTTTACAAACTATCGTTATTGGATGAAAGTGGGCTCGGATGTTAGTGGCCGGCGGCTGCGTATCCTCACCACAGTCACACAGGGACGCACATCAAGGTTTGGAATGGAGGCTCCATACCATGAAGACGATGTGTTCCGGAGATGTATTTTAATTGAAGTTGACTCTTTACAAGACGGCTTTATTGATAAAATTCATGAGCATGATATTAATTAATTATTACAGTATTGCATTATTAATACACTTAGACGGAAGACTTGAATTGCTTCTCTCTCTATGTTAAGTTGCTAAGCACAGTCGTTAGAATTTCGGCTAGCCGTAAGCACAGCTATGGGCACATATCTGATCATATATAGCTGAAAAGTATCTGTGTGGATGTGATTGACTCCTGATATCGGCCGATTAAAAGGTTAAGACGTCGGCTTCATTTGTCACCCACGGGGTCCGGTGACAGTTTTCACCTCACATGGGCCCTCGTGGATGCACAAAAACTATAATTGGGTGTTCCACTGCACTATTGCACAAAAGAATTAACACAAATTTGTAATCAAAGCACTTAAGGGTAGTGATCATTGTATTGCTCTTCTGTGATGTTGTCTTTATTTTTTATACCATCACCTGCTGCAGATGGTTGAATTCCATTTGTCCAGAGTGACTCTCCACCTTTAGATTCTCTCAGAAGTCACTTTTCCTTCTCTAATCGCTGGCCCCACTCACAGTCAGTATGGGGTGGTCCCCCTCCACCACCCCCGCCCCCCCCTCACCCCCCCCACACCCACTGGCCAGGGGCTAATGTTCGCCGAGGCCCCCCATCCAGACAGGGGGACCCCTCTAGCCTCTGACCCCAGCCTCCCCCCTCCCTCACCTGGGTCTCAGCCCCGCAGAGGACGGGGCCTGGGAGAAGATTAATGGAACTCCACTGCTGGAGCGTCCATGAGTAAATAACTTTTGCTCACATTTCCAGTACAAATTCTCAGTTTCACACACACACACACACACACACACACACACACACACATACACACTGGCCTGTGTGCACTTCCTCTCTATTGCTCTCTGAAACACACTAACACAGCCACACATGCACGGACACACACCTGCTCCAGCAGTGAGTTCCATTAATCTTCTCCCAGGCCCCGTCCTCTGCGGGCTGACCCAGGTGAGGGAGGGGGAGGCTGGGGTCAGAGGCTAGAGGGGTCCCCCTGTCTGGATGGGGGCCTCGCGAACATTAGCCCCTGGCCAGTGGGGTGGGGGGGGTGAGGGGGGCGGGGTGGTGGAGGGACCACCCCATACTGACTGTGAGGGGGCCAGCGATTAGAGAAGGAAAAGTGACTTCTGAGAGAATCTAAAGGTGGAAGTCACTCTGGACAAATGGAATTCAACCATCTGCAGCAGGTGATGGTAAAAAAAATAAAGACAACATCACAGAAGAGCAATACAAGATCACTACCCTTAATGCTTTGATTACAAATTGTTAATTCTTTTGTGCAATAGTGCAGTGGAACACCCAATTATAGTTTTTGCATCCACGAGGGCCCATGTGAGGTAAAACTGGTCACCGACCCCGTGGGTGACAAATGAAGCCGACGTCTTAACCTTTTAATCGGCCGATATCAGGAGTCAATCACATCCACACAGATACATTTCAGCTAAAATGATCAGATATGGCCCATAGCTGTGCTTACGGCTAGCCAAATTCTAACGACTGTGCTTAGCAACTTAACAGAGAGAGAGAGCAATTCAAGTCTTCCGTCTAATGTATTAATAATGCAATACTGTAATAATTAATAAATATCATGCTCATAATTTATCAATAAAGCCGTCTTGTAAAGAGTCAACTTCAATTAAAATACATCTCCGGAACACATCGTCTTCATGTATGGAGCCTCCATTCCAAACCTTGATGTGCGTCCCTGTGTGACTGTGTGGAGGATACGCAGCCGCCGGCCACTAACATCCGAGCCCACTTTCATCCAATAACGATAGTTTGTAAAACATCCTATCAGCACAAATTGACAAAACGGTCATTATTTACCCAAAAGCTGCTGCGCTCATATCGCTCATTGATCGCAACTGTCTCTGCAGACAAACGGCAATAAACAAAGCACCAAAAATGGATCAAGCAAAGTGCTTTTGTCTCTTACAGATGGGAGTCTGTGCCACTGTGCAGATCACTCCAGAGCTGACCTCATCCCCAGCTTTGAGAACAGAGACCCGGCCCCCCGGGGTGATCCTGCCTTTTTATGTGCCTACGCTTCTCCCCCCCCCCCTTTACTCTCCAGGGTAAGACCCCAAAACAAGCAGCCCTTCTGTCTGGAGCACCTACCAAAGAACAGAGACTCAACTCTTCCCCTGGCATTATCAAGAAGCTCAATGAACGGGGGAGGACACACACAAGTTACAGAGAGAGAGTGAGCGAAGAGAGAGACAGGCAAAGGGAAAAGAGCCAGAAGAAAGAAGTCTCGTTTGTATTAGCGTACGTACACAAGCGCGCACGTACGCACGTGCGTGAGACTTGGCAGCATTTGGGAAGGAACTCCTTCCCTTTCATTCTGTCATCCTGCAATCTCATATTCACTGTGCGGTGTTGACGATCGTAATGACAGTGATGATGACGATGACTGCATGCGGTTTGTGTTCACTGCGTGTTTCTTTGAGCGCCACGGTGATGGAAGACTTAATCCAGGTTCAGATCCAGAAGTAAGATATAAGACAACATTATAAAAACAGCCCATAAAAACTTAAAAACACACACTCATCTATTCCTAACTACTACATACCCTCCCACCTACTGCTCACACACACACACACACACACACACACACACACACACACAGACATGAAAGTATCTGATATGCGAGGCGTGTTGATCCTGTTTATAATGGCGAGTTTCCTGGTGTAAGCTGTTGGTCTCCCCTGGCGTTGGTCTCCCTCTTCTCTCAAGCCCCTCATCTCTAATGCATGAGCCAGTCAGAGAGACCGCGGAGGCCAAAGAACGAGCAAAAGGGAGAGCGAGGGAGCGAGAGCGGACAGAGGGAGAGGCCAACCCCGGCACTGCGGCGCAACACTTTCATATTCTAATAAACCCAACATGAATACACCCGTACACAGAAAGGGAGGAAATTGCATTTCTAAAACTCTCTCTGTATCAAAGGGCATTCCGCTGAACATCTCTCTCACACACACACACACACACACACACACACACACACACACACACACACACACACACACACACACACACACACAGACACACACAAACATGCAGTCCGGCATTTTCCAAACCGGGAAAAAAATGAACTAACGCAAACATACACGCACGCACACGGGGCAGGCTCAGAGGGATTACAGTCTGCTGACGACAGCAGTTGAATACACACACACACACACACACACACACACAGTCATAAAAACACAGAAAAACTTCTTAAGAGAAGTTTTGTTTGAGGAAGTTGTAACCACATGTCCGACGCGTGGAAACAGTGAAAAAAACAATCTCTCCGATTCTATCGATGGATCGCTGAGAGCGCGTGGAAAGCAAGTGATGTGACGTTGTGAAACAGCAAAACAGCACAGGTAGAGCGAGACAAAGAGCAGATCAGAGGGCGAAGATCCGGAGCAGAGAGGCAAATATTGTGCAAAACACGTACGCCGAACTCCCGGCTCAGACGGGTGCCTCATTTCTGGCCCCATCTCCTTTCGAGCAAGCCATTTAATTTCAGGCCGCTGATACCCATCCCCTCCTTTCACAAGAGTTAATATCCCATTCTCCCTCCTTCTCTCTGCTGCTGCGTGATGGAGTCTCAGTGACAGCCTGTAATGCAGGCCTGTATGCATTGATTATATGACACCCTCCATTCAGGTGTGCTATTAAAGTTCCCCTCCTCTCTTCCTTTCTGCTCTGCCAGTGGAATAATGTCCAATAATAAGAGGAGCAGGTGACTGGAGGCGAGCGAGAGCCGGGGCTGGCCCCCCCGACAGAAACACTGGTTCCCTGGTCAGCACTAGATGAAGATACGCCCATGTTTTTCAACCCCAGCACCGTAAGCCGTAGAGGAACAGGGTGGGGGAGTGCATAATTGCATTTAAATTACACGACTATACCCCTTGTCTGGCTGCATATCTGCACCCATGTAAAATCAACCCACCCCACCTTCTGTAGCTCCCCTCCCCCAGCACTCAGCAAGGACGCCCTCGTGTCCGTCCCACACATGAGCATGCAGCAGTACAGCACACGGAGAATATGCCTTCAATTAGTGTTCAATAATGAGTGCGTCTCTGTGTATGCACCACGGGGTTGAACAAGAACTTGACACGGCGATATAACTAGCTGCTCCTGGGGAAAGGGAAGGAGAAGTGCTGATGGAGAATAAGTTTAATAGGCGGCTGACCAACACCAAACACACATGAATGAATTGATCACATTAATCAAATGAAGCAATGAAAAAAGACAAAGCGAGGCAAACTGCAATAAAATAAAAAGGGGCCATGGCCAAATCAAAACTGTATGACTCAAACTAAACTTGAGTAAACAACTGCACTCATTATTAAATCACCATCGAGATTTAAAAAGTCCGACTAGACGGAGATTAGTCTCTGTGTTTACGCGACGCAGTGGCGGATGAAAGAGGGAAGCTAAACTTCCTCAAGTGTGATTTTTTTGTTGTTGTAATTTTTAGAGAAACACGTATTTTCTTCCTTCCTCCTTGAGTACGTTTCTTAAACTTTGTGCATCAACATTTAGGTTCCACACCTGAATTCAAGACATAACACAGCATTTCATAATCCATGTGATGAGATAATGAGGCCATGATGAAATGAATACTTCTCCAATATTTTACAACCTGACTGGAAATGTAAAGTCTATCCTGCACGTTGGTACACACACACCCATTATAGTAACTAAATCAGGTCATATTATTCCAGCTGTACCCAGCCTGAGACAGACAACATCTTTAAGCCTTCTTGCTCTCACCCACACAGTGTTCCTGCCGCATCGCACAGCGGTCTACCTTCACCATCGCTGCCTCTTCTCTTTCTGTCTTTCTGGGAAGCTCCAGGCCGAGAATAGAGCTCAGAGCTCTATGGTTTACATAAACCACAATACCTTCTCAGCTTGGAGGGGGGGGGGGGGGGGGGGGAAGACACAAGCATCTGTTTTTGTTTGCATTTTATTCCAAAACATAAAATTGAATCAATCTTTTAATACTCTGGATTGTATAAACATGGGAGAGAACTGCTTGAATAAATATCAAGAATGAAAATGGATTTCTCGTGGCTGACTATTATCTACGTGGTTTATTTATGAACACCACGGCTGGTGCCAAAATAGGCCAGACGTAAAAATACAGAGATAATGTGTTTAGCCTTTTTTTCCATTTTCTTCTTTTTAAGTGAAAGAATAAATATTGGGATTTACATCACATTTACATTTTTATCAAAAATCAACTTGGGTGCCGCTAAACCCGCGTGCACCAGTTTCAATCCGCGGTTGCCATGGACAACTGTGAAAATAACAAGAGCAACATGACACTGACATCTTTAACAGGAAAATCATTAAAAGCAACATGAGGGGCCAGATGATGCTGTCTGTGCCACAGTCAGTCTGTGACTGATAAACACCACGCTGGATCCATAAATAGACTAATAGCGCTTTCACTGCTCCCACTACAACGCACTCAGTCAGGACGGTTAGTGGGTGTTTTTGTAAAAATGATAGATAAAATCCTCTCAATCTCAGAGACTCATAACAGTGAGTAACAGCACACACACACACACACACACACACACACAAACAAAGCAGACACACACCTAAACATATCCCAGGGCCATCTATCGCTGGCCACGGAACACCCGCCAACACTTAACTACTTCTCATACACACATATATTCATAAGGTATTATGCAGAATAACAGTTTTATGGATTTTAAATGGCATTCATTTACGAAACACTGTGGCTAGCCATCACATGGAAGGGCTATTTTATCCCCTCTTAATGTAGATTAGTCTTCTTGGGTGAGATGCAGAGGGAGGCCCGGGACATTAGGGAAGTTGGATCTGTCTTCAGCCACTGATTAAACACTGGGCCGAGGTGAAGGAAGAGAAAGGGATCGCATCAATTGGGACTGAAGCCCGAATGCATAATGGAACCATCACATGAATGCTGTGCCTCCATTTATATCCTTTTGAGTGTGAGGATTCTAGATAACAAGAAGCCTTTTCCGGCCATATTTCTTCTACCTCAAGATTTTTTTTTTACGAGCGGCGCTCCGGTTGTTACACGTACACCGCCGCACAGAGTGAAACAAACTTCACACAACCAGCACTGAGAACCCCAGCAGATCCTCCACAGCCAGGGAGATGACTTTCTATAGTCTGTGCACGCTCCAGTGTGTGTGTGTGTGTGTGTGTGTGTGTGTGTGTGTGTGTGTGTGTGTGTGTGTGTGTGTGTGTGTGTGTGTGTGTGTGTGTGTGTGTGTGTGTGTGTGACAGGTTTATAGGAGTCATTTATCCTGCTCAGCGGGCTAGTGTAGTGCCGAATGGTGGCCTGAGTGCCAGGCGTAGCTTATTGTTGTGTAGCCTTTATGGGCTACATTAAGTACAGCTGAGTGAGAGGGAAACATACAGTACAATACCCTGAGCTCACACATGTCATACACACAGAGATTAACTACCTCCCTGGGCCCAGGGCAGGCCTGCATCCGCTCAGCACAGAGTGGACCCTGGCACACTCCTCCCTCCAACTTGCACCGCAGACATGGGCGAAGGTATGCGAGTGTGTGACGACGTATGCGGGAACTGAAACTAATTAAGTAAAAGTTCAGGAAGCATTTGAACCCAGAGTCTCCAAAAATCATTCTTATCGATACTTGGCCTGTTTAAGATTATGGAGGCGGAGTTTGCGCTAAAGTAGGCAAAGGCAGTATTTCAGTCAGAAGCAGCGCAGCCCAGATGGTGAGAGATCAGAGCGGGTCATTAAAAAGCCTCCCTCTCCACTCCTCTGATCAATCTGAGCTGTAAAAAAAAACAACACGGGTCACATATCACCACTGGACTGCTCATGATTGGCTTTGTTAATAAAAAAATACAAATAAATAAAAAACACAGAAGTGTGCGCACACACACACACACAAACAAAATACACTTGTTCTCACACACACTGGCACAGACAAACGGGTCCAACAGTCAGGCGATTTGAAAAGCAGTTTTATTCTCTCACTTACCCACTTATAACCCCCCCCCCCCCACCCCCCCCTCCAGCATGTCTGCTTTTTTGAAAGCTTCATAAGCGTCGCCTCTTCAACTGTGTTCCACTGTGTAAAAATAGAGGCCATTATATTGCCTAATGCCTACCTGCCAGCCCTCTATGCTCCCTCCTGTACACGGAGGCTTTTACATGATGAGGTGGCTGACATGTTCCACACACACCATCCATTACCATATGTACACTGGATGAGACTCAGCCTGCGCAACTTATACTAATGCATGTTTGGTATGCCCTGTGGGGGTGGGAGACATGCGCGCACACGCACGCACACGCACACGCATGCGCACACACACACACAACACGCTTGAACAAAGGGATGCGCAAACTCTCTCCCATACAAATATAACGGCAGCTCTGTGATATGCCACTTGTATTAACAGCAGGATGCTTTTAAAGTAAATAAAAACATTACAGCCGGCTCTCTGGGCGAGGCTTGGTCCTGCTTCTCAGAGGCTCGCTCTGTGTATGTGCGTGTTTGTGTACGTGTGTCCGCGTGCGACTAGAAGAGGGGGGCAATCCTCTGCTCTGGGGCGGCGGTACCTCTCTAATTGCCCCTCTAGGTGCCTGTGTGCTGGAGAGCTGAACTGAGGGTAAACACAGATCTAGAGATGATTAATAGCCAGAGGTCAGGGCGGAGCACAAACAGGCAGTGAGGCTGAGACCTCACTCCAGCCGTACTCGGCCGTCCAAAACTACACACAAACACACACACACACACACACACACTGCACGCCAGTAAAGTCCATTTTTCCGACAGCAGATCGCTACATGTGTTCACACTCGCACATAAAAATCCCAACACATCCATCCATCCCCGGGTCCTCTGAGCAGAGTGGAGGAGAGGCTGGAGATAAAAGAAGAGGTAGACTGAGCAGGTCAGTCGGGGGGTGAGGGTGAAAAGTTAAAGTTGAAGGGTGAAGGGGAAGGGTGAGGGTCACGGTATCCAAGTCCATAACAAGCCCTGATCAATACATGACCAGGAAGCCTTGAGGTCCTGTTTCTCCTGCATCCCTATGCAGCTGTAGGTGGTCTTCCACAGATTTTACACTGGAGCAGAGAAAGACGCACACACTGCTCTCATTACCTGCCCACTTTGTCTTCTCTGTCCCCTGACAAACACACACACACACACACACACACACTGCTCTCTTCCCTACACTGCATCCCATGCACACATTTCTATCTCTTGCACCAATCTGCACACAATACACACACACACACACACACACACACACACACACACACACACAGCACGGCCCGAGCTGAATGGAGTCAGGTTGGGCGTCCCTTCATTTTTCATGCAAACGGTAATTTAGTGAGACTGCCTATTGATTGAGCGCCGCTTGTCTCCCAAACAATGCCACTTCAATCAGCGGACCGTGGGGGGAGGGGGGGGCCGGGGGAGAGGGAGGAGATGGAGGGGAGAAGGGGGGGGGGGGGGGGGGCGGAGGGAGGGCTGCCGATAGCTGCAGTGACTGATTTAAGAGATGGATAAAAAGCAGATACGTCCCCCGCCCCTGTACTGATTAATGACAGTGGCCAGAGCAGCCCTGGACTATGCATCATGATTTAACCACCAGCCTCTCATCTAAAGATTAGCGTGCACGCACACCCACACACACACACACACACACACTATAAGAGCACACACGGTGCGTACTGTACCACACAGAGACAAGACACGGAAGGTGTGAAGGGAAGAAAAGGAAGTGAAGCAGAGAGAAAGACAAGTGAAAGGATAATGGGGGTGAAAGGAGATACTGTACGACTGTGTTGAGTTGACTTTCATGAATGGCAGAAATATGCTTTTTCAAAAAGCGAACTAACCAACAGCCCAGGCCACGAGGAGACAGATGTGTCCGGTGCATTCAAGTAACGTCTCACACACACTCTGGGAGGGAGTTTGTATTTCCATACCAATGTCATTTTCTTGCCCGTCATGAGGCTAATTGTGACAGAGAGTTCAGACTGAGGTAAGAGATGTGTGTCTGTCTACTACACTGGCCTCTCACACTAGTTCAAACGTAACTATGAAAGCATTAAGAGCGCTGCAACCGACGGTAATTCTGATCATTGAATCATTTTCTCGATTAAATGGTCTCATCTAAAAAAAATGTCAGAAAGAGTCCAAGGTTACGTCTTTGAACGTCTTGTTTTGTACGAAGTACTGAGGTTTAATCAAAAGCAGAACACATTTTCACCTTATGGCAATAAAACAACAATCTAGAAAGTTGTACGACAGAACAGAACAACATAATAAAATGGCGAGGACGGTAGAAACTCTATATTTTTTTTAAAACAGCTGTAAATTGGTATGGTGTGTGATTTCTTTTTTGGGGGTGTGGGACAGGAGGTGTGCTGTAGAAAGTGTATTTCTCTGTGGTCCAGAACTTGGTCTGTATTCCTTCCCAAACACTCGTCCCTGTATCGCCTCATACAGCCGTGAGCAAAGCCCAACGACACAAAAGTGCCAAAAACATTCAGTACGGCGAAAGTACGACTCGTTTGGTGATGAGCTTGAACACCCCTCTCATTCTCCAATGAGTCTATCAACACCTTGAGATTAAAGGTGTGAAAAAGGTTGTGAATATGTTTATCTCGCACCTCAACACGCACAACAAAAGTACAGCTCCGGTCCAATCAATCCCAGTGTCCCTAGCCCAGGCTGATACAACCTGTACGCACCAGACAAGGCACGGTCTAATGTCACAGTTTGTGCTCAAGTGCTGTGCTAAAACCTAGAGCGCAGTGTAAAGTTGTTGCGAAGGAAAACACAGACTCCGGTCCATTAGTTGTGTTGGAAGCCGAGGAGGAGGATCGGAGCCCCTCCCTGCGGCTGCTAAAATATTCATCAGACTCCCTGAGAGCATGTCTGCTAATAGTTATACATGGAGCAGGAGAAAGAAGTGAGAAGGAGGAGGAGAGCAGAGGGGTGGGAGCGAGGCAGGAGGAGGAGAAATTGGGGAGATGAGCGATGCTCCCTGTGTGCATGTCAGCTAATAGTCAAACATGAAGCGCTATGGAGGGAGGGGAAGGAAGAAAAAAAAAACAGGAGAAGAAAGAGAGGGAAGTGAGAAAAGAGGTTGTTTAAATAGTCTGTGGCTGAAATCACAGGGGATGAACCACGTGAAATGAAAAAGTGCAGGAAGAGAGAGAGACAGGAGGAAGAGAGAGAAAGATTGAGAGGGAGTAATCACTCCTTTTCCTCCTCCCTTGCCATCACTCGCTCCTCCGAGCTGCATTCCAGATTGATTAAAAGCCCCTCTTGTAATTGTCAGATCTTGTAGGAACCATCTCTGTGTTTCAGTGCGTGTGTGTGTGTGTGTGTGTGTGTAAGAAGGAAAGGAGGGGGGGGTCATCTGTGTGAGCTGGGTAGAAGAGAAACCCAATTTCAATCACGTCAACCAGTGTAACAGTAGTGACTTCAATAGCCACCAGTCGCTACCACATCAATCAGAACTCCTACTCAAGCAAAGAAATATTGTTGATGTTGTTTTTTTCTTTACAAACAGCAGCCCAGGTAGCCGAGCTCTGTCTCTGTATCCTGCCAAAAGAAGAAAAACATACATGTGCATCAACACACACACACACACTCACGCAGTCATTTCTCCAGTCATTAAAATGAGAAATGGCCGATGGTGTAGGAGCTGTTGAAATACCATTAAGAAATGGAGACAAATGCAGTGAATCCCAGCCTGCTAAGGCAACCTCACTACAGTAAATCAGACAGTGACGAATATTACTGAGACCACGCCGCATGCATATGCACACACAAGTAGGCGCATAGACAAAACACATGTGCACACACACTCATCCGCATACAAACTGTGCAAACAATCTGCGAGGCACCTTCTGAAAAAGCTCCTTCGGTGGATTAATGAGTAATTATCCTAATTAAATGTTTCCTGATCATCCGTCGTGATATATGGATGATTATTATGTTCAGAGATGATTAAATGATAGTACAACAGAGCAGTCTGATATCATTTCAAAGAATTAATGAGCGTACGTACAGAGGAATTATGTGGAAATACGGCACAAATTAAAGATTGAATTAACTTTGATTTAATCAATTCGGGACTAATTGTGAGCCGCGGTAATAGAATTTATTTTGCGATTTAATCACAGGTGGAGAGAGGCACGCTCTGTTCAGTTATTGTTAAAGGCATAACACTGAAAGAGGAAGTTCAACATGTGGAGAAAATGCAATCAAGAGCATCCTGTGCAAACATAGCAACACCCCCAAGCAGACTGTACTACAATATGTAGTGTTCGATGTCTAATGTACTTATTTCACTACTTCTCACCGAGAAGATGAGCTCCTAAACTGCCTAATGTAAACTTTTTTCATTTTATCGACCTTGCATGCAGAGCGAGAGTTGAGAAAAGGGTTCTGTGGAATAAAACAACTTCTCTTTTGATCCTTTGAAGACATATCTGCTCTTATGACCAGTTGATTGTGTTACTTAGTCTAATGTAAACCAATAAACGAGGCTAACCTTGTGAGCAGGGTCGATGCTTATTTAAAAGCTCATTGATTAACAGTTGTGATTATTGATCATGCCATGTGACCCAGACAGGATTGACGGATCTGATAGGTCAGGGTCCAGATCCACACAGACAGAGGGACAGACAGACAGAGGGAGGGACAGACAGACAGACAGACAGACAGACAGACAGACAGACAGACAGACAGACAGAGGGACAGACAGACAGACAGACAGAGGGACAGACAGACGGACAGACAGAGGGACAGACAGACAGACAGACAGACAGACAGAGGGACAGACAGACAGACAGACAGACAGACAGAGGGAGGGACAGACAGACAGACAGACAGACAGACAGACAGACAGACAGACGGACAGAGGGACGGACGGACAGACAGACAGAGGGACAGACAGACAGACAGACAGAGGGACAGACAGACGGACAGACAGACGGACAGACGGACAGACAGAGGGACAGACAGACAGACAGACAGAGGGACAGACAGACGGACAGACAGACAGACAGACGGACAGACAGAGGGACAGACGGACAGACAGACAGAGGGACAGACAGACAGAGGGACAGACAGACGGACGGACAGACAGACAGAGACAGATGGACAGACAGACAGACAGACAGAGACAGATGGACAGACAGACAGACAGACGGACAGACAGACAGACAGACATGGGGCCAGACAGATGGACAGACAGACAGAGGGACAGACAGACAGACAGAGGGCCAGAGAGGACAGGGATGGCAGGCAGAGAATCTGATAGATAGATAGATACAAACACACACACACACACACACACACACAGATACAGTGCCTCCTCATAATTCTGTACTGACTTGAAGAGATTACTCGGAGTATCAACTTATTATCTGCACAGTACTTGAACCACTTCAGTATTTCTGCCCTAACCCCTATCTCCCGCTCCACCGCCTGATTCACTTCTCAATACAGTTCACGGTGCAGAGCCGAGTAGTTGCATGTGAAGGAGATAGTAAGCAGTAATATTCAATTATTGTATGCACGGCGTCCCCGTCCCGCCCTAAATTGATTTCTTACAGAACGGGAGGCATCGCTCAGCACTGACACACAGCCATGTTTCCCCCATCTACCACATCCCACGCAAATTACTCCTCCATCTGCTCTCCCTCACCGCATCGCGCATTTACCCCTCTCCTCCCTTCTCTCCTCTCCTCCTCTCCTTTCCTCTCCTCTGTCATCATCTCCTCGTCTTCTCCTCTCCTCTCGCCGTCAGGCTGCACAGCTATCGGCAGTTGGCATTGGGCCCCGGCTCCCATACAGGACGTTTAATCTGTCTTTAATCTCTTTGCAACGTAATGGGAAATGGTTTTGTGTTTTACTATTTGATTGAAGCTGCGAGCCCGCCCCTCACCACCGTGGGACTGAGTGTTTAGGAGTGGGAGGTGTTTTCAATTTTGCCCTTGCCTCAAATTGTCTTTTATCAAAGAATTCATATCAGTAATATGATTCTACATATTAACCAGGCTGTTTGTAAGTGGCCTAATAGGAACGAGTGGAGAGAGACAGATAGAGCCAGAGAGGAAAATGAAAACTGGCTTCCACTCACAGAATCTAAAAAAAAAAGGAATTAGACTGAATTAAAAGGCTGCTGAAAATATCCACATTTTTCATTTGCAATATTCCAGAGGAGCCCAAAGAAAGGGCTGATAAATACTTGGACTGTGGCTCATCTGTAAAGCTGGCACATAAGAGTTGTGAAAGTTTTCTCCTGTCAGGTTATGCCATCATCATAAAGACCTCAACAACTGTACCTTAATAAAGCTACAGAGAGGGAGCAGGTCTAATCAATACTTCATATAGTGGGGATTATTGTTTGTTCAGACTCAACATAGATTCAAAACATCTAGGCTCGATACTCATGTAAAGCTCGAATTGATTTGTTCATAAAAGCAGTGAAATTGTTGATGTCACATTTATGTTTCGGTTTTTTTTTCCAGCATCACATTTTTTATTCAAACCCATATTGTCACTTTAACAAAGAACAGGCCTGCAGTTAACGATGAATGGCATTTACAGTCTCTGATGGTTAAAATGAACACAAATCCAAACATACAAACACAAACACACATAAAGGTATGCAGACACACACACACACACACACACACACAGCCTCCTCTCTCCTATTCTAATTAAAGGGACCTCTCTGCCCTGGGTGTGTGTGTGATATTGACACTTAGCTCCGTACAATAAACTTTATTGGCAAGCCCTGCTTGATTACAGCACTAAACTAGAATAACAAGGAATATGGGAGGAGGGGACGTGGATTATATACTAAACAGACATTAGCAGGCTCCGTTCTAAATATCTGCTGCATTTTAATAGCGAGCCCTGGCCCCTGAAAGGCCTCTGTCTCCGAAGAAAGCCTCTGTGTGGACAGCAGCAGTGAGATGAAGCTGGAATATACTGTGCACAAATAAAAAATGACACGGATGAATTATAGTAAAGGTAGAAAAATAGAAAGAGTGGAGATATATATTGTAGGATGGAGGAAGGGAAAGAGGGATAGATTTCCCGTCATTAATGATCTATGGAAAATCCTCTGTCTATTTTCAGATATACTGTTAATGGCTGCTCGCTGCCATTAAAATCGTTGCCGTCCTGAACTCAGCTATTCACATATTGGCTGCTGCTTCATCTAATATTCATCTGCTGGAGGTCAATGGCAGTGGTGGCATGCTTAATTTGTAAACACAAATTAGAATAAGAGTTTTAAACGAGAATAGTGTTGAGATTCAACAAATTAATGTGTCGCACCTCAAACGCCTTCAAGGTCCCCGTCACTTGTGTCGCCATTTTTTACAAACAGTTTAACAAAAGAACATGTTTTTCTTTGAGTGTTCACTAAAAACAATAAACTATATCCATTCTAACCTATTTCAAAAAGTCTCTATCGATGGAGATGTGAGTTTTAGGACTGTATGAAGTTAAAACGCGTGAATGGACATGCAGAGAGGAAGAAAGAAAGAGAGTGTGTCTCTCCTCAGCAGCCCTGTTGAAAGAGACTCTGCAATTATTTCCTCATGGTGTCTCAAACAATACCTGGAGGCAAAGTCTTTGCAAAGCCCTCTACTTCCTAGACATTAAATTACCGGCCAAAGTGCTAAATCAATTAGGCTAAACCAGCAGGTGAAGCAGAGGGTGTTGTGTTGTTCATTAACCCGATCTTACTCTCCCTGCACTTTTGGTAAACTTGTGTTAAAGCATCACAAAGTATCATGAGAAATTAAAATCAAAAGACCCAATAAACTGTGTGCCATTGGCAACCTCACTTCAGTGAGTGGTGCACTGTGCATCAAGCCAACCTCAATGACCCGAGGCCTCACGCAGAGGTCACCAGCTATTAGACGCAAATCAAAAAAAGTTTAACAGACTGAAAAAAGATCAGAAAGAAATGCGTTTTTTTTTTTTTTAACAAATGTAGAATCTCAATTCCATAGACTCAGAAAAGCCTGTGATGACAGAGCTGTGACTCAAGAGCGTATGAACCGCAGCTGTCTGTCCCGCAGCTTCTTCCTTCACTGATCGACTTGTTCTGCTCAGTCAGTTGAACTACAATGACCCCTACTGGCCCAAGATGGTACTGGGATCAAAGCGCTCCTCAGACAAAGACCTTGCTCTTCAGTGAGAACTTGTGGCATCTTCAACACAAACAGCATAAATGAGGAGGAGAAACGACAGGAAATGCAATTCTGTTTTTCTTTTGTGCGATATAAACTCTTCCAAACTCCACACCAAAAATCAGTTTTCAAAGTCTTCCTTCATCTTCTTTCAGTCACTTCCAATCACACCAAATTCTTCTCCTCCCTCCCCTCACATGCTCCTTTAACTCTCTCCTCTCTCTCCTCTCGAGGCCTTGGCACCCTTGGCGGGGCCTCTCCCGCTGGGTGTGTTGGCAGAGCTCCGTCTCTGATTCACCCACAGCGTGCCCTCTGGCTTACCAGGCTGGCACACAAGGACATGGAGCAGAGTTGAGAGAAGAAGAAGGCAGGGCAGTAAGCATGAAGCTGCGGACGGATAAGACTCATCCATTTACTGAAAGAAAGTTAGAACAGACCAAGTGAGCAGTGCGAGTTCAGTTGAGATTTTGGGCCTGAGGTTTCTGTGAGCAAGGCAGACAAATGGCACTCCTCTGTCGGGTTTGCACGCGTGTCTGGAGGAGGACATTAGAGCGAGACACACATGCGGCCTCACCTTGAAGAACCACTGACCCCACGCACCTTTATTGCATCTCCAATTAGAGGAGAGGGAGGGAGGGAGGGAGAGACACAGAGAGGGAGAGACGGAAAGAGAGAAAGAAAGAGGGGGAGAGATGTATTTCATAAATGTAGTTCCATAAAGAGCACTGACCCAAATGGCATTCAGTAATTCTTCCCTGTGCCAGAGGAGGTGGGATAATCAGAAACTTCATCAAGCTCCTTCTCTCCTTCCCTGCGTCTGCAACACCTCCTTCTGTCCCACCCTCTGCTGGAACCTCTTCAACAAAAAAAATCGCGTGTAATAACTGCATAACGTATACAGTGCATCCGGAACACGCATCAAAGAACATCCATCCATCCTACTTCATCACTTGCGTTTTAATTAAACAAGTTTCCTCCACTCAAGAGTCTCGCCTCCTCTCTCATCTCTTTGATCTGTTCCCGTCCGACTCGCAGTGAAAAGAAACTCTCCACTTTGAGAAAGTTGTACGCGTTTTGATTCGGAGGACTTCCAAGCAGCGGCGGTGCAGCATTGATTTAACGTACACAAAAAAAGGGACACAGAGCACTTACCAAAAAATGTACTGAAAACATTAAAAGACAATTCCTTTGTCGAGCGCTGCGCTGTGACTACGGGCCCTCATGGTCCATATGGGTCGACTGATACAAGCAGAACAAATCCCTCTTTGAAGCTGTTCAATAAATTCAAATCTGTCTTCATGACAATGTCGGCAATACATATCAAATCTGTCACTGCTGCGTTGAGATGGATATGGGAGGGCAGAAATCCTGAAGAAAATAATACAATTAAAGTCTGTCTCAAGCCCCAAGTCCCTATTGATCCACTCGCTCTCTTTTCCTATACACTATGGACTTAACATGGACTTATTCTTTCTTAAGCACAACTGGGACCGCTCCCTCCCCCAGGGGTGCAACACTCACACAATGCTTCAAAAGAACATTTTGTTTATATGTTCAATACCAGAAACATCAATAAAATTATGCAATCATTAATTTCCTATTCAATACAAATTTAATGCAGAGCCACGGAGTAGCCAGCTCATATCCAATGAGGACATCTATCCCCAATCACTCAGCTCCGTGCTTCACATTGTGTGCGCCGACACACACACACACACACACACACACACACACACACACACACACACACACACACACACACATCAATGGGACGGTCCCTAAATAAGCCATTCCTTACAGACTGACTCAATACTGTAGAGAGAGGGGGGAAAGAAGGAAAGGAGCAAATAAGGAGGATGGGAGTGGTGGTGGTGGTGGTGGTGGTGGTGGGGGGGGGGAGACTTATCGTTTCTTAAGCACAACTGTCAAGGTGAGAATCTTGACATTGGAGCCGAAGAGACACAATTTCTACTTCTAGGCTACGGACTGTATACGTTTGGAGAAGCTGGTTTTGGTCATACAGGAGTACGGAGCCAGTGATGGAGAAAGTCGCAGATTAGTTAAGTAACAAAATACTCTATTACGAGAAAAAGTCATTGTGGGTTGTAGCAGGTTACGGTGAAGCTCCTTTTAAAAAGGGAAGTGCACCAATTTTCTCTTGTCTTGTGAAATACTCATGTGTATACTTGTGTTCTTCACAGAAGTACTTTTATGTATTTATGTGAAAAAAAAGTTGCATGGAGCCTTTTGTGGCTTCACAGCAGGCTAAACCCAATCTGATAACTTAAAATTAGGAAAAACCTCCTCTGTAGCCTCGCTCCTCATCTCCGCTCGAGACTCAAGGCTAAATGAACCCCTAAACATGCATAACACAAGAAACCTCCGACTGAACTGCTGCCGGTCGCGTGTCATTGTGGGTAATGTAGGCGCCAGGTTTTCACAAGAGAGACAATTGCGTAGAATAAAAACGATCAATGTCTCCGTTGTCAATCTGCTTCATCTATTATGATACTTTTTTTAGTATAACAAGTCTGACAATGTTGAGCAATGCTAAATAGGGGGAGTAGTCTTTCAGGCACTTTATATACTGTTGGGTAGTTCAATCTTTAACAATTCGTCGTTTACTGAGCACACGTATTATATGTAAAATCCTCACCTGTAAAGTAACGAGTGAGATGTTTGATAAAAGTAGTTAAGTAAAAAGCACAATAAATATAAAGTCAAATACGAGCACTTACATTCCATTACCGCGGGGGAGCAGGTTTATGTGTGTGGAGGAACACGGAGCAATGGGGGTTGAGGAAGAAATAAAAAGACACTCAAAAACCTTTCATACATCACGGTTTCACTGTGACTTCTGTAAGGAGCTCTTATGCACTCCAATCAACACGCTCATTCCTGGAAAATTTCCGAGATCAATGGCAGGTTCAACAGTTCCATGCTCCGTGATGAAATCCATAGCTCTCTGATGCATGTGATTAGGAAATGCGTGGAAATGCTATCAGTATTGATAATCATACAGGTAGTGAACCCCGCTGAACCCGCACCCAGCATAACCTCCGACATGATACACACCAGATAGAGCTGTGAGCTGCGTGCGTGCATGCGTGTGTGTGTGTGTGTGTGTGTGTGTGTGTGTGTGTGTGTGTGTGTTTAACATGTCAGAGCTGGCGAGATGACACGAGAGCCGGGGTTCACAGGTCAAGTAGAGTCAAACCAGGTAGGCGATTGGCTGATCAGGTCTGAGTGTAATGACTACTCAATGGTTGAATGCATTAGCCTAATCTAATGGGCCAGGTGGGAGAGGACAACGGCAGACGCATGGAACACATGATTGAGCACAACATGCAACAGCAACGCAATCAATAACACATAGAGTGGTCTAACCCCAGGGGGGGTCCCCACTACTGGAAGGACCTGCTCCACATGCATTTAGGAGGCGCTCCGTGTGTGTGTGTGTGTGTGTGTGTGTGTGTGTGTGTCTGTATGTGTAAATATGTATGGTTGGTTGGTTAGGGGAGGACAGAAAAGGAACCAAGCTGTTTTTGTCTGATTGATTGGATTATGAAATGAAAATCAAAGATTTTTTTGTTTCTGGCCAGTGACCTCACACACGTCAGTGAGTAGCTGCTGTGTGTTTCTACCCACCTGAGAGAGAGAGAGAGAGTGATGCACTAAAACAAAGAGTGAAAGAGAAAGTTGTATAAGTGATGGGGTGATTATAGAATGCAAACAAAAATAAAATGCAAAATGCAGGAAATGAATCACCAGTCTGTTTATACAACCAGTGGAAGGAGAGCTGATGTTCAGGTTCGTCCCGGGAGAAAAGGACAGGTGATCTGACCTTCCACCATCACTCAGCGACGAGCATTATGTGAACCTGTCTGTGGGTTAAAAGCATTGCAGAGCTCACAGGCACTAGTCTGTGCATTACCGAGGTCATTCACATCTCTCACCCCTATCAGATGAATGAGTTTAATGCAAAGTAGCAACGGAGACAACAAACAACACACATATCAGACACTGGGATGTGTTGAACACAGGACAAAGCTAGCAGATTTAGAGAAACTTTTTGGGGGGGGGAAATTGTTAGAAATTAACTATTAAAAGGTGGCAAAGAGAGAGAGAGAGAGAGAGAGAGAGAGAGAGAGAGAGATGACAAGTTAGGGACAAGAGCCAGTCAGAGCAGAGGACAGGCCTGGGTCAATACTTGCTGCATGCTGCTGACACTGCACTGCTCAACACACACACACACACACACACACACATACACAAATGCATATGTGCGCGCCACACACACACACACACACATTTCCACATGGACGTGTACACAAAAGATAGAGAGACATCAGACCAATCAGTCAGCCGATGTCAATATTTCAAGAGGAAGACGGAGAAAAGGAGAGAATGCAAGTGTGTGTTTGTAAGAGAAAGCCTAACATCCCCCACAATTAAGTAACGTTTACACACTGAATTAGGTCTTTGTGACACCCGTCCTCCTTTCTTATCTTCTCTCTATCTTAAGGAAAAATGTACTGCAATTTTCAGCCAGACGTGAAAAAAATATAATTCAAAGTTGTTAGAATTAAAACAGTGCAGTCGAGCTTTATTCCATCTTCCTGTTGTTCTATTTCCCGTTAAATTGTTAAGATGTTTTTTATCTTGATTAGTTGATCGACAGCAAAAGTGGCAAAATGAACTTCATGTGAATATTTGGTATTTGTGAGTATTGGACTGTTGGTTTGACATGTAATGAAACAGAAGATAACTAAAGAGTCACGTTGGTCGATGGGACCTTGTAATAGACATTTCTGAGTCTTATATTTTACATATTTTCATTTTTATTTGAATGACAATGAATCAAGTTCATAATTGGAAGACTAATCACTAATGAAAATAATAATGAGTTGCAGTCCTAATCTCATTACCTCGCTGTGTGTGTGCGGTACTGTATGTGCACAAACATGGAACATCTGGTGACTATTGTTTTTAATATCTGTGACGCTGCAGCCCTGCAATTCATCTTTATTTATGTTATCTGGGTGTGTGTGTGTGTGTGTGTGTGTGTGTGTGTGTGTGTGTGTGTGTGTGTGTGAGATAGGGGCCTCTCCATCTTTGAAATGAATTAGCGCATGGTGCCTTATTGAGTGAGGTGCAGTGTTTAAGTGAAACTGATGAGAGATGTGTGAGCAGCGAGGACTGGGCTATAAGTATGTGGCTGGGGTCACAGGTTAATCCCTATTGATTTACTCCACAGTCTGCATACAGCCACACAGGAAGACAAGGAAGGAGAGGCCTGCGTTAGCGCCTATCACAGAGCACAGACGCAGGATAGAAATCACGGCTCACACACTCTCGCTTACCCGATGCTAAGTAGGGTAAGGACAAGAAAACGAAGTATCATCTCATCTAAATAGGTAGTTAAACACCTTCTACTGAGAAAGATTGCAGACCACGGCCTCCTGAAGATCAATGAGAGATATGATCAGCGACCTCGTTTACACGTGATTACGCGATCAGGGACACTCGTCCTCATTTCAAACTAAATATAAAGAGGTCCGTGTTTTTTTTTTTTTTTTTTTTAATGTAGAATGTGTTGAACATGAACATGGGGCCATATCTGTCATTGTCAGATTTAAATGCTACCTTCAGACTGTGAAATCGCAGCGACACCCAAAAACGCATCAGACACCACCAGTGTATTGGATGAGAAATCCAAACAATATCCGGGCCCAGCTGTATTTATAAACAAGCTCCTCACAATCTCACCCCAGAGGAGGAAAGGTGAAATATTACATTAATATGAACAACTATTAATAATACCCCCCCCCCACCCCCACCCCATCACTCCTTCTCTCTCCATCTCTATCTCCCTTCTTCTCTCTCTCTCCCTGCCTCTAATCCTATCATGCGGGCAATAAGTGTATGCACCATGAGCACATTTAATTTTTGCGGTTGGTTTTCAGCGAGCCCAGAGGTGAGCCTTAATAAGGATCAATGGCACTTTATCTGGGACAGCACCCACTTCACAGCATGCAAATTACACAGCAACCCTTAAAAAAAAGAAATGGATTTAATTAAAAAATGTAGAACCACGGGCTCTGGAAATTCAATTAAAGGATTTATGCAAAGGTTGGCTAGCTTTTTGTGTTGCAGTTCCTGCTTATATAATGAGCTTTTCATATTAAAAATCAATAGGTAATCTGGGCTAGGGGATCGGCTGCTTATGTACATTTTTGAAATCAATTTGAAAAATAGTCCATCAGCTCCATGTCACAACAAAGAGGGGAGGGAGTGGTGTGTGTGTGTGTGTGTGTGTGTGTGTGTGTGTGTGTGTGTGTGTGTGTGTGTGTGTGTGTGTGTGTGTGTGTGTGTGTGTGTGTGTGTGTGTGTGTGTGTGTGTGTCGAGGTGGGGGGTCACGGGAGAAAAAAGCTCTGAAGCTCTAAAGGTAAGAGAGATGGAGGGCGAAGGAAGCAACGTGGAAGAGTAGAGGGTAAGTGAGTAAGGATGTCTCTCTGGCCAGGTCAGTTTCTGGCTCTTTGGCCTCTTCTGATCCCTTATATTAGAGAGAGAGAGTCCCTTGGCAATGAGGGTCTTGCTGGCTCTGACCTGTGGCTCTGGGGTAATTTAGCCCAGCCTCAGCCCAGACTCAGCCCAGACTCAGACAGCCCAGGCTGGGGAGATGTCCTAATGGCCTCCCTGAGGTGTCTGGAGCTGGAGGAGCTGGGAGGATGTGGTTGAGGCTTTAAGTAATGTTTCTTCACAAACAAAACTGTCAAAGTCTGTCACAGAAAGACATCTTATAAAGAGGTGAAACTCATGTGCACTGTGCAAAAAAAGGTATTTAAAAAAAAACACAACTATTTCAACATTAAGCAGCTACGCAGAATCACATTTTTTAGAAGTTTGAAGTTTTGAAAAATGACTTTCTTCAACTTCTTCGGCTTTCAACGCGGATATTGTTCCTACCTCCTTCACACTCATGTTGTATAACTGTACGCAGGCAGGAGGGGTGAATGACTGACTGCATACAGTAGCAGACTGTCAGCATTTGATTGGTTCTTTATTGATCCAGACACGCTCTCCATCACATCAACTCATCCACAATAAACCATTTACACAGTTTCCCTGTGCAATGGACCACATAACCAGGCCTCAGGCCATCTCTGTTCACCCACTGTGTGTGTGTGTGTGTGTGTGTGTCTGAGCATGTGTGTGTGTGTGTGTGTGTGTGTGTGTGTGTGTTTTCTTTAATGAAATGGTATCTCCGTGGACAATAATCCCAGTAACAGGATTGGGCAGGAACACACATGTCAATACAGCCGAATGGGATTGTATGCTTTTATCCATCCCCACACCAACACGTCTTTCTCTCTTCCACCATGTCTCTCTCTCTCTCCCCCTCTATGTCTCTCTCCCTCCCATACAGTGCAGCAGCACAGCAGGGAATGTCTGGCTTGGAATATCACGTTCGTTATATCTAGTTCCTCAAAAATGTTCAAAAACATGGCCTCTAAAAGGGAATCGGTGCATCATCAGAGAGGTCCACTCGGAGTATGTGACGCTCATACCAATTGGCATAATTTGTAATATTCTCTCTACACCACTGAGGAGAAACCTACACAGCGTCTCCAGTCAGGCTGGAGCTGACCCCCCTCCTGTGTAGCTCCTAATCATCCAAGAGGACTCTATTACAAAGACCTGGCAGCTCATCTAACCCCACAGAGGGGAAGGAGGGGGCTGGCGGGGAGATTGGGACCTCTGCTCCTCTTTCTTTCCACATGGTTGAGCACCACACACACACACACACACACACAACACCGGAGCACACATACACACTCGGGTTGCCTGGGTGTGCAGCAGAGCCAAAGCGTCTGTGTGCTACACTAGATCACTAGACTAAGAGCACCTGACCTTATGTCTGTCTGCAAGAGAGAAGCTGATAAAGAACACTGAGGTAAAAGTGTCTGCTGTGCTCGCGTACACCACAACCTCGCCGTGCGTCTGTTATATGTTAATGCTGACGTCTTCGTCGCAGGACCTGTCTCTGGGGTTAACCCCCGAGGTGCAGGAGAGAGAGCTCCTGGACACAGTAGGCGAAAGGCTCAGCCGATGGAGGCACCGGCGGTCCCACTACTCCTGACTGAACAACCGCTGCTCTAATACAGTCCTGACTGCTGGTGCCTGGTCAAAAGTTCAGCCTGTGCATATGTAAAAAGGTGGCCTGGTGCCCGAGGCAGGATCCTGGGTGAAATAATCATGCTAAAAACGCTAAGAAGCATGGGACTAGGCGAGAGCGCTGATGAAGCCGGCCCCTCGGGGAACTAAGATGTCTGATTGGACCAAGCGCAGCCTCTTAGGCCCCGTGCCCACAAAATCTCCCTCCCCTCTTTTCTATCCATCATAGTGGATGATGAGATACTGGAGCCCCTGCCCACACTGATCTCCATTCAGCTCGAGCACTGTCTTGTGCCTATAGTTAAGGTATAGATTAGATGAGTATAGGCGGAGCACAGCTGCTCAGAGCCGGAGGGTACGCCGATCTTGAGGGAGCAATCAGTCAGTCAACAAAATGTCACAGGGTCAGCGTTACAGCGCGACAAGACGGTGACAACTTCACAAAGGTTACAGCCCAACTAATAACTGCAACAGTCACTGAAATTCATTCTGTGCCGTTCGGATCAAAACCCCAAGCATTTAAAGCGTACTGTCGAATAACTTTTACAGCATACGTTCATAGTCAAAGGCCCAAAATCCTATCCTAGATCAAATAAATCAAGCTAAATCAATGTCAATCAAGTGTTGAGCATTAAACAGAACTGTGATAACGGCACACACACACACATACACTGTAAATCTGGGCACATACACATGCAGCACACACACCACTGCAGGCCAGATCATTCAACGCTGATAATCACACCAAAGGACACAGGCGAAACTCCCACTCTACACACGCTGAATTAAAGAAACAGGAGTTACAGGCCTGGTCGCTCAATCTCTGATAAGTAGATCAAGGCGCGGGGAGGGGAACATGATGTTAGTGAGAGATAGTTTGGCTGATTAAAATGTCATGGCTCTTTATAGATGCCTTACTCAACTCAGCAAAATAGAATCAGCTCTGTACATCAATAGCAGAGTGGGCTGTGCTCCCTGCTAATAGAGAAGTTTCTTTCCCTTAACCTTTTCCTACCTAGCCCCATTTTTAGGCTTCTGCTCGAAAATACTATACCCATACTCATAGGGGCCTTACTCTCTAACTACATGGTCTATTTGAATAATTTCAATGGAGTAATAACACTAAGAAGGGGTTGCTCGTATGAATTGTGTAAATATTGTGTATATGTTACTGGTTAAGAGGAAAGGAAGATGGCACACAGCTCAAATTGAAAAGTGTCAAGTTCGCCTGAAGACAAAGCACTTTTTGACATAATTTCTTTGAAATAATGGCAGCTGACACTTCTAACACCTCTCCCAAATCATAGCACAACATGTCAGCAGTGCACTCTCTGCAAAGTTTGACTTTGATAAAGTGAAGCAGAACAAAATTAGAGGTTTTAGTACAGAGAGTTTAGGCGAGGTTTCCAAAATGTGCATTTGGGCACCATGTGTGCCATGTGTGCCATTTGAATTTTCTCATGTACCAAACTACATATTTCACTTGTATATTACTAATGGTGTTCAATACATCCTAATACAGCAGTTTTGGGCTTTTTTTTTTTTTTTTTTTATTTTATTTTGAAAATTCAACCAGACATAAAAAAACGATAATGTGATTTGTGTTGCTGGTGTCTGTTTGCTCATATCTCAGTGATAGTATGACTTAGAGAGATGTTACAGATATGTCCCTCATCTGTGTGCTGTTGGCATGTTTACTGCAATCTCGGTTTCTTTGTTAGCATCGAGCTTCGATTGCTAGGTCCGGATATGTGGGTGTGCACACTCCTGGCGAAATATGAATATGGTACTGTAGTAATTATAATAGGCTTTGAGTGAGTTGTGTTTGGAGCATGTACAAATGGCATCAATAGTCTTTTAACCGAGGTTCTGAAGTTTCACGTGGTATGCAACATCATTTTTTTTTTTTTTTTTTTTTTTTTTTTTAATTATTTTTATCAAACCATATAGGAGCTTCCCTTAAGGGACCCTTAAGGGACCCTCTCGGTAGGAAAAGGTTAAGTAGAATCCACAACACAAAGGATGCAAAGTTGAGGAAGTCAAAATACATTTTGGTTAAAAAAAAAAAAAAAAAAAAAAAAAAAAACGCGAGCAAAACGCAGCAGCAGAAAGATAAAAGTTAAGGGTAAAAGTGAAGAGCTGATAAAATTAGAGAGCATGAAGCACAATTAATGTGGGAGGAAGGCACGGGCATGATTGGATGACCAAATGTGGAGCTTATGGCCTGACATGACATCTCCTCTCCTTCACTGCAACAATCGAATTAAAGATTTAGGACCACATGTGGCTCCAGGTGTTTCAGTAGTCTCCATATTGTGAATTTGTGTGTGTGCTTGTCCATGTGTGTGTGTGTGTGTGTGTGTGTGTGTGCGTTTCTTCTCGTGTAGGGCAACTGTATATCACTCCACCTGTGCCCCTATAAATCAAACCTGTGTTTTAAATGAGAGGCTGGTTATTTGCGCGAGAACACACACGGGGGGCTTTGTGATTGTTTTTTGGAGTCGACATTCTGCTTATGTTTGCATCCCAGAACAATCTCCATGGATCCCGCAAGCGTACGCAAGCAATTAAAGCGATACCATCTTCATATCCCTGCAACCAATAACTGAAATAATATCACTGTTTTATTAAGCCCTTAATGTGGGGGCAGAAGGAGTGAGGAGTGGGGTTTTAAAGACGATACACTTTCAGGGGCCTTATCAAGCCCAGATTTAAATAAGAGCAAATGCTCAGCTTAAGGGTGTGCCTCTGTATCTGTGTGTGTGTGTGTGTGTGTGTGTGTGTGTGTGTGTGGCCTTTATCAGACATGAGTTTTAGCTAATCGCTGTGTCAGCACACCAGAATTTAATTACTAGCTCTACCTTTGTCCTTTAATATTTACTAACATCCACACTACGTTTAATTAACCACGTGTAGAAAAGCCACAGCCCCGTTCTGGAGGAGAAACCGCTCCGCTAATTGCGTCTGTGCGCTCGCATTCCAAAACGTTACACACCCTTCTCTTAGACACACAAAACACACACACACACACACACACACACCCACACACACACACACACACACACACACACACACACACGAGTGTCATCCACTTTAGGGTACACTTTTCAGATCTGATTAAAAAGACGGTTTAACAAATGTTGGTCTGGTCTAGAAATGACACAGTCCAGGTTTTGACGATTGAAACAAGACAGCGAGCGATGGAGAAGAGCGAAGACAAATGTAACAGAAGGTAAAGAGGGAGGGGGGGGAGTGTGTTTTGTGATAGAAATAGTCAATTGAGGAAATGTTCAGCTTGGCATTTTGCGAAAAAAAAGGTGCTGAGGAGCAGTTCCTCTCATCTCTCATCCTGTGTCAGAAATAGGGGAGACAAATGACGGCCCGAGGCCTTGTGTCTGTCAGACATGATGGATCAGAATAACGCTTCACTAAAACTCCAACACGCTGCCTTCCAACGCATCACACCTTCCCTTCAGTGCAAACACTAAATTGATAAAGTACGAAGAGTAGCTAATGGAAAGATGTAATAGTCAAACTAAAGCATATATTAGGAGGCCGTGGAGCCTAAAGGGTAGAGAGCTGCTATCAATTGAAAAGTCTTACAGAGCAGAGGACACAATATAGACTAAGATCAATCATAGTGTTGGAATTTTATCGTTCATATTAAAGGTGTGCGAGGACGTTAACCTCGGGCACCTAACGTCACCTTATAAGTGCACACATGGGCTGAGAACACTTTCACGTCGTCATTTAGTGGACACACCCACAGCAGATTCAACCTCACACCATCACAAAAGCTGCCACTCTGAGCGGCACTGTAGATAAACTTTAGCGGCGCGTTTTTATACGATAAGATCCAAATCGGATGCCATTGACAGCCGTGGGTGAGTCCAACCACACATTCATGATGCGGCTGTACCTCCGGCACCATCTTGGGACCCCTTTGCACCCCTTAACATGGGACCAGTTCGCCAAAGGGAGACACCCGACCAGGAGCCGTTAGCTCCCAGGGTCATGCTAACTCCCGCCACCATCACGCTAGAGAGTCAATTCTCTAAATGAAACTTAAACAGATAAGAAATAACACAGGTCCCTCTGGCACAGCACCTGGCCTCCTCTCTTTGTATCGCTCACAAGCAGCCCGCGAGGACATTACGTCTTCACTGTAGTATTTGAGTCCGCCTGCTAATGTGACTCAGAACTCAAGATAATGCACCTGAAAATATCTGCTAATATGTTCTCCTGATGGGGATGGGGTAAACGCTAAAACATATTTGACGGAGAGCTTATTATCTTAGTACATGACTGCATAGGAGGAGAGACTTGAGTTAGTGCAGCGCATTTACTGTAACCTGATAGTGGCGGTACACAGGATCTGGAATATCGCCTACCCTTGTGAGAGGATAGGGGAACTGCCTCTCAGAGTTAAATAAACAGTGACAGGAGGAAGAGGAAAACAAACCGCAGACTATCTCTCTATCTGTGAAACCCAGACTCTCTCCGTGAGCCCTCAGCACTCAGCAGATCAACCCCTCTCCATCCTTTTCCTCTCCTCTCTCCCAGGAACGTGCCAAGACAAATATATAAGCTGAGTAAAGGACACATCGGAGCCGGAACACGAAGACAGTAATGCAGTGAGTCGAATTCACCGGCTTGCTTCCCATGTCGAACATTATGACTAGCGACAGAGCAACGCAAAGTTACCAAATATCAACCAATCCACTCTGGTGGTTATCAACATCTGTCGGTATAGGAAAAAAAAAAGTATTTTCGGCGGCCATCAGTCAGGTCGTGCTACCGTTTTGTGCAGTCACAAGGTTATACAACACTTCAAACTGGTTTTGTCCCTTACCATGGACTTGGTGAACGGTCTGGCCAGAGAGAAGAGGAAGGTCATCAGCCACCAGCTCCGGTGAATGGAGGTGTACATCATGTTCCCGGGATGCACCGCGTTGGAGGTGACGCCGTCGGGCGAGAGGCGGCGGTGGAGCTCGTTGCTGAAGAGGACGTTACAGAGTTTGGCTCGATTGTAAGCCACCATCGACCAGTACTCCTTCTTTTGGGGTGACAGCAGGGCCAAGTCCACTTTGGCACATGAGTCTAACAGGTCTGTGAACCTGAAACATAGTCCAGATCAAGAGATAGTTAGAGTGTGTGTGTGTGTGTGTGTGTGTGTGTGTGTGTGTGTGTGTGTGTGTGTGTGTGTGTGTGTGTGTGTGTGTGTGTGTGTGTGTGTGTGTGTGTGTGTGTGTGTGTGGGCTTTCTACTTGACAGATGTGTGGTGCAGGCTGCATACAAATCAAAGACGTGACATGATGTTCTTTAATTGCCTGCGACAGAGCTGTTAAACTCCAGATGTTTGACAAGGCCCCTTAAACATTACACCACTCGTTGTGTTATTATGCAGTCACGCAATAACATCACAATAGACGGGCGCAAAAAACTGCACTCCCTGTGTGTGGTGTGTGTTTGTGTATGTGTGGGAGGAAGAGACATGGGCTCCAAACCGGTGGAACACATCCTACATATTAATCCAGTCATTAGAAAACAACCAATCAAAATGTCACCTGGTTTCCTTGTTGTGATTTTACAAGCTTGCTGCCTCTTGTTTACTGTCGCCTTCCGCAACATCCTTGCTTGGCTAAATTACAACATCTGCAGGCTTTTCATTTCATGTGCTGCAACTTCATAACTACTTTAGCAAGTAGAGGTTGATAAATCAATTGCTTGAGCACCAAAAGCCTTTTTTTTTTTTTTTTTCACCAAAATGTGTTAACATGTTATACTGAAGTTGTGCCTGGTTACACCTGGATGTGGTTTTACAGTGAAACCGTAATCAATGAATTACCCTGCCAGATGTGCCTTCACACAAAACTTGCATGATAAAAACATAGAGATGTTGCGTTCGCTAAAATATCTCGTATTGGAGCCAGAGCTGCACATTAGATTGGACCAGATCAGATGCCGCAACTGGGGCAAAGTAAACCTGTACTGGGCCAATTCCACAGTAAGCCCCTGTGGTGGAAACTGATAAAGTGTCCAGCCATTCCCGGTGTGTCCATCTCTCCCACCCCTGTCCCTTATAGGTCAATGCTTTACCAGCAGACAAGGGGCTTAGGGAATACAATATGCTGCCAGGTCAGGGGGTCACACACCGCTTGTGAGGGGAAGCTAAGTGAATAAGCGGGAAATCAGCGGAAACTGAAAATAACACAAACAAAAAAGGGAGAAACTTCAATAGATGTAATATAGGTCTGGAATGAGGTGGACAGAATGGAAGATGTAATATGAGATATTGTCTATTTTCGCTCCTTCTTCCCCTCCCTCTAGTCCGTGTCAGTGTGTAACTGACTCTCTCTAGTCCATGCCTAAGCCCTCTTTGAAGGGGTTAAAGCCACTGCTGCTTGTGGAGGAGAGGAGGAAAGGTGAGTGTATGTGTTGGGGAGGCAGAGAAGGAGAGAGAGAGAGAGAGAGAGAGAGAGAGAGGGAGCTGCAGGGCAAAGAGTGAAGAGAATACCTGACCATTCTTGGCCTTTCAATGCGTCTAAATCGTACACACACTGTTTCAATAGCAGGCCTGACAGTTTTCACACCACCGGAAACTTGCGTGACCTCACTGTTCTCACTGTGTAGGCAAGTCTTGCATCAATCAAATGTCTGTCGATACTCCCTCCATGACATGCTTTCTCTCAATAAGCTTTTCCTACTCTCCCTCTTCCTCTTCCTTTTCCTGCAGCCTGTAATAGCAGTCTGACCCCAAAGTGAATCTGAGTGTCAAGTCGTCCCCTCCGCTGCTCCTGTCCTCTCATGCATGGCAGTCTGTATAACATAACTCATACGAGGGCCCCTGTAATAGTGCCGCTGTTTGATCTGCTAGAATAACTCTGCGTATGTTCTCCTTGTCTCAGGTCACTCTGCCGAGCTCCGATCAATCACTCTGTTTGGCCGTCTGACTGACTGGAGACTGGATCAATGTCGCACGCACACACACACACACACACACACACACACACACTCACTCACACTCACACTCGCTCACTGACTCTGAAGCACATGGCTCAGGGCTTGGGCTCACAGATCACTGCAAGACATCATGCCTGACTACTGTATGACAGGAAAAACAGAAGCCTATGGAGTGGAGTTGACAAAAAGATAAGACTTGGAAAACAAAAGAAGGGAGAAAGGGGCTGAGTCAGGGGGTCAGACAGAACGGAGCAGATACTTGATCAAAGTTAATTTTAGCTGATAAGTCCATCCATCATGTTGATGATACGTTTAATTCATAGTGACGGCATGTGGAGGGAAATTAGTTTTCAGTGAGTGAGGCTGTCATGTTTGACAATGTGCATTAAGTCTGAGCCATCAGTTCGTCGCCAAAACTCGCCAATGTAGCAGCTATAACTGCATGAGTGGAGCTGAAGAGTTGTTGACTTAAATACGGTTTAACACTGTATGCTGGGAATACAGGGGGGGAGGGGGGGGGGGGGGGGGGGGGACTTTGTTGTGCTCACGTTTAACAACATTTCCAACCCTAACCCTGCCAGGGGGGGGGGTTCATATCCATTATGGCAACCTGTTATCACATCAGCTTTTTACTGTCAAGTAAATCAGTACTAATATGAAAGTACATTTTTTTATGAAAACTGAAGATACCGGAAGAGAGCGGTACTGTAATCAGTAAAGCAGTGTTTACTATGTTGATTAGCAATAATCCCAAATTACAGATTTGACTGGGGGAGTGTCATTGTGCTTAGTCCAGTTCATGTCTGTCGAGGGTTTCCAGTGAGAGCTTATCTTAAAGAAAGGGAACTATAGGGTGAGGGTTTAATACGTTATACTTAATAGCCTGGCCTATATATTGTTTCCTTTATCAATCAGTTATGATCATCAGTAAAAAAATCCTAAAATCTTAAGAAAGACACCTAAGAGTATCTATTCTGAGAAGGGTTAAAAACAAGATCGACTCAAAATGTAATTTTAAGGAAGCCACATACAATGTGATACAAGGATTAGGAAATGATAGCTTGGAATTTGTCTGGCATTCTTGTATTTTCATACATGTTGCATAAGACCAGTTGTGCATGAGTTAGAGGTTCCCCGTAGAGTCTTTTCTTTCCCTCTTAAAGCGCTTTTGGAGCAGTTTTTTTTTTTGTTAATGGGGAACAGGTGTGTGTCTGTCCCCTAAATTCATTCAGCACCGTCCGCTGCAGAATTATGAGCGTCGCTGCTAAAATTTCACACGACCATTAACATCCGCTGTGTTTCTCCGAGTGCGGGGCTCAGGGTCTTCACACACATTGGTGCAACTGCTGGCATTTACTCCTGGTGTTCTTCGCCACTGTTTTGTAACAGGCGAAACCAGCTATAAAAATGACGAATTTCCATTTGAAATAAAAAGAAATGCTGTGCGAGGATCTAATTTATGCCAATGTGAAGAGTGGTTCGTGTGGATTTTAAAAAACAACCGATAAATGGTTGGAAAGTTGACTCGTAAATAGCAAAAGAAACTTTAAAAGTGTTCAATTTAAGGACGCAATCTGGTGTGGTGGTCGGTGGAAGAATGAGTGCCACCGGTGAGTCTCGTACGTGCACACATGCACGCACATGTGTGCACGTGGATGACACTTTCCACAGTCCTACCAGTGGTTTTCACGCTATTCCACTCATCTACAACAGACAGCAACACACAAAAGGTATGCAGCAATGCACCAGCAAAAGGAGGGGAGACTGCAAGTACGTAAACATGGATGTAAAGAATGCAACATGCTCACGTGAATCACGGGGAAAGAGTGTTTGACGAGGAAGGAAATGTATTCGTAACGTGTTTGTAATATCTCACGGATACACTGAACATGAACATTCATTTTATTTGTTTCCAAGAAGACCCCACAAGGCACCTAAAAGTCTAATCTTAAAAAATGCACAGGTGATGCTTATTACATATTAAAATAGACAAAGACTTCTTTTGAGAACATGTTGACGCACTAATACATCGTCTACTAGTTTACCTGTGGGACTCAGAAGTTACCACCACAACACGGGCGGGGGCCGAGCAGCGCAGCACGTCCTCTAAGCACTGGACAAGCAGGAAGTGACCTAGATGGCAGCTCTGGAAGGTGGACTCCAGGCCGTCCTCCGTCAAGCTCCAGGGCTGAGTGCACACTGCTGCATTACACACCAGGATATGAAGGGGCCTATGGGGAGGGGGGGGGGGGGAGGCAGAAAATGGAACTGATTATAAGTGAAAACAAAGAAGACACAGCAGCATAAAAGCAGGATTTTTTTATACCATCTTAGGCTGAAGAAGAGGTAAGGAGAGACGGGGGAAAGAAATTAAAAAAAAAGAAGACGGAACAGTGAGAAGCGAAGGCAGAGAAAGGAAACAGGGTGTCTTATTCCACCGTGTGTGAGACTTTAGAGGTCTACAGAGACAGAGCTTCAGTCGTGCTGATATGATACAGAGGTTTCCAGTGCTGCTCCCCGTGGCTCGACAGGTACTGTAAGATACTGAATACAGCTGGCTGGAATCCAACAGCAACAACACATTGAAAAGCAATCTTAAACCGTTTCAACACACACACGGGTGGTGGAAGTAATGGGTGTTGATACAGGCTCTGTGTAACTACTCGGAGTAACCAAACCCACCAACACATCGACTCAGAGAGGCTGAGCCGAAGAGAGCCGATCAAAAGGAAACACACACACACACACACACACACACACACACACACACACACACACAAGTCATGATGTTAAAAACAACGGACTTAAATCAGGGGCCAATAAAAAAGACAAAACACAGACAAGCAACGCATTTCCATTCTTGCAGACTTGGTGTGGGCGAGTGAGTAACACTCCCTGCCAGTAAATGGAGATTGCTGGATTGGTCAGGGCAGCGAGAGATCCTTGTCGGTGACAGCGTCGCTCCAGCGAGCTCGAAACCACAGTAACACAGCCGAACAATCCAAACACACCCCACCAATTTTTTATTTCTTCCATTAGAATTAATTATGAGGCCGAAGGCAATTTGTGTACCCTGTGTTTAAGACTGCCTACTGGATTAATTAAAAACTGGATGCTGGAAAATTAATGTGTGAATTGTTATGCCTTGCTATAATGAGCCATCCCATGCTATTACATAGGAGTGTACTGTACGATCACCTTCAGGCCTCCGAACACACACAAAGGTTCATTAAAGAGCACAAACCTAGTCACAAGTCAACTTGGAGAATGCCGACCACAGCACATTATCAAGAGCACACATAAGCAAGGAGATATTGAAATGTTTCACTCGCAACACACAAAAAAAAAAGGTGAGGACGTCTAACTTAATGGCTTGGTAGATTAAAAAAAATGTAAATAAATGACGTTTGTGACCTTCACTTAAACCTGATGAAACAAGATAGAAGAGTACAGCGCCACAGTTGCTGTGATGTAAAGTTCTGCTCTCAAACTAAAGAACATGTTGGTTGTTTTTGGCCCAGCGATCCCCTGTCTAATAGAGTGAAGTACAGTAACATTGTGCTGTACAAGGCAAAGCTCTTGGGTCTGTTAGCAATCTACAATAACACCACAGGTATGAACTCTTGACCTAACTTTTCAACCTTTCACCGTAGCCGTCGTTTTAAACCGGTCCTTTTGTCAGTTACACCTCTTTCTATTTACATTTGGTTGGTGCAGTTTGTGTGACCTCACACTACAAAAGAGCCTCGGTATGTCACTCAAAGTATATCACAAATTTGTGATCCAAAAACTCCAATAACCAACTTTTCTCTGGCCAGTCGAACGATTTCCCCCACGCAGCTCAGATGGGCCTCTGGTGAGTCTGTTTGTAATGTAAAAGGCCTGTTAATTCAACTGCCCACCAGTTAGTCCCTCTCTCATAAGCGCAGGTCTAATGAATGTCTTTAATAGGCCTATTGCCGCGTACCACAGTCCCTCTTTCCACATTAGGACCGCACACAACACTGTGTGCACTGTGCAATCTCAGCGCTGGTCAAACGAGGGTGTTAACTACCAAACAGGGAGACATCAGTTTGTATATTTACTTTAAATAACCCCCCTGGGTATGACCCCTGACCTCCATTATAATGTGGGCCAGCAGGAAGAGATTGCCTGTGTGAGCTGGGCTCAGACTACTGGTCATTAACACTGCACTTTATTGGCTACAGGAAAAGCGGCACCGGCAACAAACATATGGATACGTGTACACCCTCTCATCCTGATCCATATTCAAACTCACACACCAGAAGTGCATCCCTGAAAGTGTGCAAAAAACACACAACAATCGGACAGTGTTTCCGTCACTATAATGCAAAAGCGTGCGTGTATTTATACAGACACCCATTACGCATAATGCGCTTGAAATTAGAACGGGATAAATGCAGTTAAAATAAAATCACAGGTGAAAACAAATTGCATGTGTTAATTATGGGCTGTTCAGTAGAAATTGTATGAGGGGCATTCTGTCAACGCTGTCCTCCATCAATTATATCCCAATGAAATTGCACTGCATTCAACAATATCAATATCCAGGTAATTTCATTTCAAAGGACAGGCAATTAAAGCAGAATCGGGGTCAATGGAACACAAAGCAGCGTGAAAGCCACTGACTAAAGCACTTAAAAGCAAGGGAGTGAGAAACGAGAGAAGGAAAAGAAAAAGACTCTGATTACATTTCACCTGTCAATGACACGCTGCAGGAGCATTATTGTGCGTGTGTGTATGAGTGCGTTTGTCTCTATGTGTTTACAAAACGGTGTGTGTGTGTATGCGTCCGCACGCAGAACTGTCTGAGCGCGTGTCCGTGCGTGCGTGTGTGCACACGTACGTGCGTGTTGTGTGCGCTCGCGCGCTCCTGCGTGTGTTATGCCTGAAGACATACGTGCAGTAATAGAGTGGTGGTAGAGTCAGACAGCTGCCCAGTGCCATTCACAGCTCAGAGCTCCCAGCCTCCACTCTGCTCTGTTCGCCTTCTGATGAGAATTAATGTACTCTGACGTCCCCTGGGACTCCCCCACTCCCCGCCCCCCCCCCCCAACAGCACAGCTAATGAAGAAATACAACCTTGCCAAAATACTGAGGTAGAGAGAGAGAGAGAGAGAGCGACACAGACAGAGAAAGACGGAGAGACAACATGAGAGAGGGAGAAGGAGAGAGAGCCGGATGCAGATAAACAAATTGCAAAAAGGCATGTGCAAAAAAAAAAAAAAAACAGGAGAAGGGTTCTGGGGACAGTAGGCTTAAAGGGAGGTTAATATACTGCAGTGTGGATGGGAGGGATACATGTAAGAGATGGGAGGGACTTATAGGACACAGGGTGAGGGGAAACCACCGCGAGGTTTGGCTGTGGCCCAAGACACGTGTCCTGGATGGCCATACCCTGCCCCAGGGCTGCTACGGGCAATGACTGCCCTGCCTCTCCCCAAGGGGCTCCCCTGACACCAACAACCACACACACACACACACACACACACACACACACACCTGCGGGTGGATGAGCTGTATGGATGACAGAATACATGACCCCAAAATAGCAACTGCGCGACCGACCACGAGACGCAAGACACATGCGGTAAAAGCTGACCACCACAAAATAAGTGCCATGAAGTCTGGTAGTCTGTTTCCACCAATGTCAAGCAAATGGACACAAATACACCCCCTTACTCCTGGGACTATGTCCATATGGTGTCCATCAGTAACAGTTTGGTTGTCCTTACAGTATGGCGTATGTGGGAAGTAGTGGTGACAAATGCATTTGGCCTGAATGACAGACTAGCTTAGTCCTCATTGCTTTTTACTTATTTGTTTCCTTATTCATTTGTTTCCTTATATTTCTCTCTTTCTAAGTAGTCTCTTTCAATGGTCTTTTAGATCCAAAAGGTGTGATTTTCAACTTGAAACAGCTACCTAGGATATTGGAGGGACCAGGCTAATTCTGCTTTCAGTCCAAACACACCATTGCAACATTGCAGAGAGCAATTTTCAATCTTCAGGGCATCTGCACAAGTCATAGCGGTGCTCACTATGCTGGTTTTATGCAAGTTATGATGTTGCCTTCTGCACTATGAAAAAGGTTATTTTAAAGGTTTAGGTCTACTCTCTTATCTTACCAAAACTTAGGTAAATAATCGAAAGAATATCAGAAAACATTAGAGAAAGATCCAGCTTAGAAAATGAATAGTTTGGTTTATACTCACAGTTTCTTGGCCTTGTAAGAGTCCGTAAACTCCCTGACACTGCGGAGAGAGGCCAGGTCGCACATCATGGCTTCGACCCTCGCTTTGTGCTGTAGAGACAGGAAACACAAACGCACAATTGTAAAAACCAACAGAAAAGCAACAGGGTCGGCACCATTCACTTTTTATTTTACAAACTGCCACTGTTCATCATCACTGTCAAGACATTAAAAAAAATAAAGAATGATCATGAAGTCCAGCATCAAATGATAAAGCGGTGTTCTGTTGCACCCTGATTTTTAAACAGGTCTCCTCTGTAAAAAACGAAGATGGAAGAATCTCCCCTGTTTGTCGTCCTGGAAGAACAATTGGCGACTCTGTTGCTCTTCTTGAAGTTTCTATCTTTTGCCGCGCTTTAAGGTTTTTTTGGGGGAAGATTGTCTTGATCAAAATCAAGAGTAAAAGGATAAATGATGTTGTGCACAGAATGTAAAGACATTTAAAGAATTTATGATTTGGGGCTATAGAAATTCAAAAAAGTGCTGACACGTAGTCACAATCCTGTCTAAAGACTCCCAAAGAACTCTACACCACAGCTTTTGACTGCGTGTTCTCAGCACAGTATGTGTGTGCGCATGTGTGTGTGTGTGTGTGTGTGTGTGTGTGTGTGTGTGTGTGTGTGTGTGTGTGTGTCTCATCTTACACCATATGTTAGGAGACAGGGTGAGGATAGGAAAGGAGAAGAGAAAGATAAATGACTTAAGAAGTGAATGCATAGCTGCATTTACACACTGAGGAAGACGGGCTAAATATTCATCATCCTCTCCAACTCAGTGTAGCGTTCTGCTGCGGGGCAAAGGCCTCAGCAGAGACGCATGCCTAAAGGATCATATCTCTTTACTAACAGCGTGCGTTCATGTTTATTTTTGTCCGTGATAAAGCACATCAACTTAGACCCTCTCCCCACCCCCCCCCACCCCCCCGTCTTCCACCTCTCTACGTCTTCATCAGCAGAGGCTCCCCTCAACTCACAACCGAGGTTCAATCTCCCTGCAACGTATGAGCTCACGCGGGACCGCGGTGTACGAGTGCGTGCAGCGTGAACCAAGGTGGAGAGTGTTCTGTTCAGACTAACGGTCCATTAGACTCATCCCTCATGCTGGAAAGGGAAAGGGAGTGAGAGATTGCTCCCAGCTGGGCTCTGGGTTCAGCAGCACCAGGTACTCCTGATGCTACATCTCCCCTTCGTCCTGCCCGCCGTCCCCGAGGAACGCTGTCAGCTCACATTACACCCCGGAACAGCGTTCAGCGTTCAGCGTTCCGCTCCCCATCCGCCACCAACGCCGCCGCTGCTGCTGCTCCTCTGTCAGCCTTTTCCCCTGATCTGATCTTCCGTCTGTGGGCGTCATATGGGAATGTCTTTCCTCTGCGTGTCTGTCTCCACAGAGCTAAGTGTACATGACACTCACAGCAAGGACGCTCCATGGAGCAGTGAGCACAAAGAAAACAAGAAAGGGTTAAGAGCGCCTTCTGATGGAAATGTGATTCTTCAGGCATTTTACAGACACCTTAACTGCCCCCGGGCGTATTTATGCATGCATACACAGGCGCACACGCGCACACACACACACACACACACACACAACAAATTCAGTGTTGTGACTCAAGGGTAAAACCACGCTATCACACCATTATCTATGCCTGAATTATTCTCTTGATGCTACTCTATACCATTATATGGATGCTATTACAAAGCATTAAAGGGCTGATTATAGCTATTATAGATATGATTATAGGGTACCTGCTTATATGATCTGCACACAGCAGTAATCACAGGTGAGAGGAGACAACTGTCTCATTTAACGACTTGTATGTGCAGCTTTTACACTCCCGGACACTTTTACACAGTACACATACACGGAAATGCAGGTAAAGTGAAAAATGAGTTCGCTGCGGGAGAAACTTTCTGCCAATGAGTATTCAAACAAGTGTAAGAGGAAGACGTGTGATATAACAAGAAAACTTTACGGGGAAAAATGTGTGGAAAAAGTTGAATTGAACAGCAAGAAAAATTGAAACGGTACTTCCAAACAAGGTCAGGGAAGGCAGCAGTGTGGTAATTAACAGGTCAGTATAAGAGCTCCTCAACAGGGTAGCCCTCCATGAGGGTATGACCAGCAGAGAAGATGAGAGCAGGTGTCAGCTTGACGAACACATATCCCCTTCTCTAGAGACAGGGGGGGGGGGGAAGGAGAGATGGAGTAATGGGAGACCAGAGGGAGGATAGAGAGGGGGGGGGGGGGGGGGGGGTTGAAGGGGGGCCACTGGAGCAAATCCAGCAGGGAGAAGGTGAGCAGCCTGCCTGCCCATCTACCCTCCCCCTGCAGATTGAAGTCTTGCGAAGAAAATAAAGTTTATTGCCTGGAAAGAGGGGGGAAAAGCATGTAAAAAGCATTAAAGCGATGGAGGTGAACAATTAGACAGATGGCCAGGTTTTGGAAGGAGAAGAGGAAAAAAAAAAAAGGGTAGAAAAAGAAGGGAAGAACGCACGGACGCAATCGTTCAGGGTTTTTATGAGGACCCTGACAACTCCTGGTCTCTTCAAGGGCGAAGGAAAAGTGAGAGGCAGCGAAGCCTCTCTGGTTAACTCCGGAGTAATCGCTGAGTGTGCAACACCACAGAGCTCGGCTTGGGGTGACAGAACTTACCGCCCCCAGCTACACACAACCTATCGCTCCATCGCAATGCAAAAAAGGCTAATTATGAATGAAACACGCGTCTCGTGTAAATAAGCTTTTACGGCTCGAAAGCGGGAAACTGCGGCGACTGCGTGTCCGTCTACGTGACCGCGCCTCCGCAACACAGAAAGCAGCAAGGTCACCGCGCCACGATGAAAGTATGGGCGTCAGATCCCTCAGCCCTCCACTCTCAGCCGTCTGTGACATGACAATGACCTCTGCGACTTTCACCAGGAGGAGGTGCCGAGGGAAGGAGGGCGCTAAGAGCAAGGAGGGAGAGCAAAAGTGCTGCCTGAGTGGCGGAAGTTGGCCTCTGCAGAGGTTCTCCTCGTCTCTCCCTGTGTTTTCCACGTGTGTTGGGGGAATGACATGTGGTCACTGCTGTGGAGGCGGAGTGTGGGGGGGGGGGGGGGGAAGAGCCGTAATACAATTATAACTGGGGCCATCCAATCCAATAAAATGAAGAGGTATTAGAGCAGGGGAGCCCCATCCTGTTCAATAAGACACTGGACCACTCTACTAACTCTTAAAGCACACACATGTAGGCGCACACACACACACACACACACACACACACACACACACACAGGTACACACACTTCGCTGACCCCTTTAATAGCATAGCAGCCACCCCTAATGGACGCAAGCAAGTGGAACCGCCAAATAATACACTGTCTTAATGCACTAGGCTCAATCTCATCCCCCCCCCCCCTCTCCCCTTATCCTTCTCAGCCTTCCCTCACACACTCTAACCCCCGTTTCCCTCTTCACTTCACCACCTCAGCTCCCCTTATAGATCACCAATGCAGGGACGACACTTAAGAAATCAAAAGTACCCCCATATATACAAAACACTTACCCCCCGCAGCCCCCGGTTAACACCTCAGGCATGGAGAAGGATGGCGAGCGAGTCAGTGGGGAAGACAGAGAAGTGCACTACCTGGATAGGTCGATGCGGTTTCTATTGCTCCCTTTGAATACCTGGTATCAATGGAAAGCGACGGCAATGTCACGTGGCGTCATTTTTAACCGGCAGGTGCGGAGGTGAGGCGTTGTAATGGCGGTGAAAGTGAACGAGCAGGGAAGACACCGTGTGAAAAGGGCACCTTATAAAAGCAATTAGAGAAATGACTTTGACTCTTCTTGCTCTGTAGATTAGAACAGGCCTCGGAGGGAGGACCACGGAGGAACTCAGATCTCTGTGACCTTGTCCGCAACACGCCACACTAAATTGGTCATCAGCTTTTAAGACTGTATTTTATCATAGATATATATTTTGAGCAAAAAGAGAAAGAGAAAAGGACTGAGGGGGGGGGGGGGGGGAGGGCTGTGGAACGTGCTGGTCGTACATCATCCTGTCACAATTATGACGTTTGTTCATAAATACCAACCAATCTCCTCTCCACCTGGCTAAGTCACATGCGCTTGTGCTTATGCACGCACCCGTACACCAACAAAGAAGTACGGACACACACCACGTGCGGTGAACGCACATGCACATACCGCAAATAAAGAAACAGACACATCTGGCTGGGCGCCCTACCACAGGTCTGAGGATTGACCTCCACACACAGACAAAGAGACGGAATACACATTCAGGAAGCACGCATTCAAGCAGCCGACACACAAACGCTCCCACACATCACAAACACACACAGACAAACAAACGCACGCACACATAGACATCCACTTACTCACTGACACGCACACACACTGCAATTAATAAGGAGGCAGGTCTCTGGTGAGGAAGAGAAAGTGCCTGTTCAGCACATACAGTACAAGCAGAATATGCAATTTCCTCCAGTTAAGTCTGTATTAAATTGATTTCTTCTTTCTCTGACACGGACTGGGTTTTTCCCCCCTAATGAAAGCTGGATAATCTACAGGTTCTCCCTTTCCTGAAATCAAGTTACAAATCAAGCAATTGCAGGGGCAGATATGGGAAAGGTGAAGGAAGGACATGGGACGATTTTCCAGATGAGAAACATGGAGAATGAGGCACATACGTGCTGATACTTTTAACACAGACATCAGGGGCACCTCGCTCTCACACACACACACTCACACACACACACACACACTCACTCACACACACACACACACACACACACACACACACACACACACACAGGCCAGGCCTCGGTTAAGTACTTGCCGACATTTACGTCCAGTGACGTACGAAGGCTTCAGCAGGCCATGTTAGTAAACACAGCATTAATGACTGTAATTAATGAAACACATTAATTAGTAAGCACTTCAATTAGTTAATCACTCACTCAGACCTGACAAGGAGTCATATGGAGGCTGCAGAGAAACACTGAGCATGCTGAGAAAAACACAGAGGAGGGAGGACTCGAAAAGAAAAAAGGGGAAATAATTACAGGTGGAGGAACAATAATGTATTTCCTTCAGCTGATAAAAGTAGCAATGCCACAATATATAAATACTCCATTTCAATTCTACTATTAAAAAATCTACTTATGCAAATATATCAGCAGCAATATGCCCTTTAAATAAACCAAAAGTACTCATGCAGACAAAACGGCAGTGTTACATTTTATATTATATAATTATTAATACTGATGTTTAATCATGTGAGCAGAATATTAATGTTTGTTTAATTAATTTGTACGTCGTATACTGCCGTGTTATTTATTGTACAGTATAGTGATGTATTGTATTTTATTTGCTCATTAAAAATGTTCAAATACTTAATCTGAAATGAAACTATTAACTTTGATTGTCAAATAAATGTGGTGAAATAAAAAGGACAATATTTCCCTGTAATGTGGTGAAATATGCATCAAATGGAAATACGTAAATAAAGAATAGTAGAGCAATTGAGTACATTTAGGTACTTTCCACCACTACATGTAGTATGTTTTTAAGGCCTCACTGTAAATAGGAAAAATCATGAAAAAATAAAATCATATTAAAATTCCATAGGACACAATGTACAAAATTATAGTGTAAAAATCATGATAGTAATAATTACTTGCATTACAATTGAATTATTGTTCGTACAAATACATAAAACTGTCAGAATAGGGTTGTTTTAAGCATTTTAAGGAGAGGCGATGCACGAGTGTGTTTGTGAGTTGAAGGTGTTGGAGGTGTAATCAAGCCTGTTATTGACTCACTATTGAGAATTGTTTTACCTTTAAGAAGAGACACAAGACAGGTGAAAGAGAGAGAAAAATAAAGAAAAAGAGATGGAAAGAGCGTGTGAGAGCCCGAGAGAGAGACAGAGAGAGACAGAGAGAGACAGAGACAGAGACAGAGACAGAGACAGAGAGAGAGAGAGAGACAGAGAGACAGAGAGAGATAGAGAGAGACAGAGACAGAGACAGAGAGAGAGAGAGAGGAGAGAGAGAGAGAGAGAGAGAGAGAGAGAGAGAGAGAGAGAGAGAGAGAGATGGGAAATGAAGAGGACAGGGCGGTCATCATAATTGCAGAGTTTGCTTTTCGGATGCAGACAGACCAGGGCCATGGGGCCTGAGGCAGATATCAGATTCCCCACAAACACACACACACACACACACACCCATACATACCAACACACACACACACTAAATATTCCACAGCCAACGTGCTGAAGTGTTTTGTCATTACGGCAAAGGACAGCTGATGTCATTTTAAAAGTGTTTTGTGTGCATTTGTGTTCTATTACAGTGAAAGTGTGACTTGAGATGGTGACATCCAGCTTTCAATCCGAACAATGTTATTTTTGAAACCCGCTCTCTGTCTTTTTGTTTCTAACAGAGTGTGTGTGTGTGTGTGTGTGTGTGTGTGTGTGTGTGTGTGTGTGTGTGTGTGTGTGTGTGTGTGTGTGTGTGTGTGTGTGTGTGTGTGTGTGTGTGTGTGTGTGTGTGTGTGTGTGTGTGGTTGCGTCCTCATTTCTGCCTCTGCTTCACTTCTCCCCTCCTTCGTCCAGCGCAGAGTATGATCAGATTTACATTAAAAAGTGATGGAGATTTAAATAATGTGTCTATGTTCTCAGAAAGACATTAAGAGATTTTCATCTTCCTCTCCTCTTCCTCTCTGTCTCTTCCTCTCCATTTCCTCACCCTCTCCTGCTCCTATCTCCCCCCTCATCTCACCCTCTCCATCTCCGCCAGATTCGCAGACAGTGCACATTTTCCATGTCTTCAGTGTAACCGATACCCCTAACAACCAGGATTTTAATGCGATCCATATTGCTCCCTAATATTTCAGATCTCAGAATAAGCACTGGCAATTACATATTTACTCCCAACTTATTTTGCAATTCTGCACAGGGACTTTAGTGTCTGGCTGAACGGCACGCGCAGACTTAGATGCTGATTATGTTGTGGTACGATAACAATATAGTGGGAGAAAAACTCCTAGACCCTGTGCACTTATACTGTACATGCAACTTTCTGTTTGCCGTGTCAGCAATAAAGCTCAACACCTTCGCAAGTACAAAATAATGTGTTCTTTTCAAGTGTGTCGGTAATGTGATTGCTTTATCTAAACCTGCTAGTTTTACACTGTTTAATTTCTCCTGAAACACTTTGCATCATCTCGGTATCCGGAGGGCTGGTGAAGTAGAAATGCATTTACACATATGTACACTGTTGTTCCCGAGCACACATCGCTGTACGGAGATGATGAATTAAGCCCCTTTGATTTGGTTACCCAAGCTCTTTTTGTATCAGCTTCGTAAAAAAACATAAGCATCACATAATTGAATAAGAAAAGAATCCGGCAATTAAGAAACATGGAGGCCTTTGATGTGAGTAAGTGTATAATAGGCCTTTTGATGAGGGAGTGTTTTACACTCCGCAGGGTCTGGTATGCACTTTGATTAAAAGCTCTTTTGTTTGGCAATATTCTAAACTGCTTACCATTTTCCACTGTCACAATAGTTTAGCCTGGAAACACAAGAGATTGTGCCTTTTCTTCTCTTCTCTCTGGGATAAAGTCTCTGGTACAGAATCACACAGTGAGCATTACAAGAGGAGCAAACGAATGAATGGAGGAGCGGCCGAGGATAAAGAAGTTTTAGAAGGGGAAATAAAGGGCTAACAGTGGCGCTATCGGATATAAAACAATGGTAATAACCATTATTATTAGCATATGGTCATTTTCATATTCATGAACGCATGAATTAGTTGTTAAAGCACCATTTACATGACGTATCCTGTCTGTTGATAAGGTCATGTTGTTTTGCATTCTGTTACAGTGTTACACGGATTTGAATAATTCCCATCATGCATCTTTAGCCCCTTGTCGCCTGATAATAGCGTGAAAGACGCTCGTTGAACAATGTAATAAATGCATCACGTGACCTCGGCAAAGGTCGGGGGTCAGCGAGCCGCCGATTGTCAACGGAGCGCCGGCCTGACAAGAGGATAAATGATGCCTTGTAAACAAATTGAATTATTGCTTTAATTCATGCAGTCTGATTAAATTTGCAGAGAGAAGAGTCCTTCACAAGGGAACAGGAGGAGCGGAGGAGTGACAGCGAGGAATGATGAAGAAAAGAAGAGGAGGAGGAGGAGGAGGAGGAGGAGAGGCAGTGGACGACGGGACGTGGACAGACACCTTCATCCCTCCATCAGTCCGTCCCGCTACGTCTTTGGCTCCACCGAGGGAGAGTAACTACATTAACAATCCCGATCATCTCACGAGACTCTCCGTAGACGGCGAGTCTTCCCTTTGTCTCTCAGCTAAATGTAATCAGGTTGTGTTGTATTGAGTCGGCCCGGGCCACCAGGCTGACTCCCTGCCCTGGCACCATCTGAGTGACAATAAGCAGCAGACGGATCTGAATGCTATGAACTGATAACGCAGACTGCAGTTTGTCTGTTGCACAAACATTTTGGGAAGTTCAGAAAGTGGAGAATGAAAAGAAAATGTACATCAGGGTAAAAACAGACTGAGCTCAATTAGGCAGCGGCTGGGGATCGAGGATGGTTAAACGTGAAGAAATCTTTCGAAGAAATTTGTGTAAGCTTATTGAAAAGGGCAAATGGGAAAGCCCATCTCCTATGGCACACCCCATGAACTTAAAAAACCCAGAATGAAACATCAGTATTAAGTTTGGTCTATCACCCAAAGCTGCATTAGGTCTCTCCTCAGTTTGCTCCTTAATTCCATCCGAGTAATCCCACATTATTGCCCTCTAACAGTACCCTAAACGGAGAATAAAAAGTTTGCTCCCCTCTAGCAGTGTATTACCAGGAAACAACAGGCCCTCTCCTCATTAAGTTATAGATATAAATGCTCCAAAGCATGAAATTACCCCCGAGCCTCCCTCTCCAAATAACCTGGTTTGCAAACAAATGATCCGAGCACAAGCAGTAAAAGGCAGATTATTAAAATAATAGGAGGGATTTAAATTTGCATCCACAGAACAATTCAGCAAAGGACTGTGCAATTACTCCTCCCCCTCCTCTTCCCTTGTTCATTCCACCTTTCTACTGGCAAGCCGAGTCCCTCGCACTTTATTGTGTCCATCTGTTCTTTCTGAGAAACAGAAGCAGAGTTTGGCATCTTCAGGTGCGTGCGTGTGTGTGTGTGTGTGTGTGTGTGTGTGTGTGTGTGTGTGTGTGTGTGTGTGTGTGTGTGTGTGTGTGTGTGTGTGTGTGTGTGTGTGTGTGTGTGTGTGTGTGTGTGTGTGCACTTATCTGAGAGTATCTAGTTACGCCTTCGTCAAAACCCCAGTCTATTTACATGCTCATACTTTCTTATTCTCCTCGGCCCTCGCCCTTATTCTTTCTACCCTTACACCGTGATGAATATCGAACTTTATCTTGAGACAATAATAGTCCCTCCTCCTATGCTGGAGTAAATGGGGGGCCGATGAGCGAGTGAGGTGAGCAGGAACGGACGAGGCAAAGGGTGCTCAGGTCTGCATTACCTCTGAGTTATGGCCACCATTTGCATCTCAATCAGCCTCTTTGGAGAGCCCACCACCTTGGTAACACCCCCATCACACCGCAGCCACCCCGGGTAATCAGGGAGATTTAGTGGGATCGGCAGCCTACCGCGGGTACCCCCTGGCTGGGGCTCGCAGCTCATTCCCAGCCCCTGGTCTCGCTAAGGGCCCTCTGGGCCACATCCAAACACAGGAGAATGGCAGCACTTAACAAGACTGAGGAAGACCGAAATAGACGAGCAGCAGGAACAGGCCATAAAACAGAGGGAAAACAAAGCACCCGCGTGATTGTAATAGATGTTCCAGCATAGATGTCTGCATAGTGTTCTGTGTTGCTGCCTCATTATAGCAGGAGAGGGGGAAAAAAGACAACAAACTTGAACTTGTGACCTTAAGTGAGAACATTTTATCTCAGAGTTGATGATGGCACTGACACCATCCCACTGCTCCCCTGCAGCAAACACGGGCTCGCTCTTACATGTAATGGGAGTATGTGCACCCACCCACAAACACACACACACACACACACACACACAGATAGTGAATGCTCCACTTGAGAGTTGCTTCTCTAGTTAGCGCTGTCTCATGGCTGAACCCTGCTAAGGTATTATTACTTACACTCAGCCCTATTGATATTGTGACTCCAGCATCTGTTCACCTCCTTGTTACTGCCTGGACCACAGCCTCCTATGAACCTGCGTGTGTGTGTGTGTGTGTGTGTGTGTGTGTGTGTGTGTGTGTGTGTGTGTGTGTGTGTGTGTGTGTGTGTGTGTGTGTGTGTGTGTGTGTGTATCCCGGACCTCTGGGGTAGAGAGTAGTCACTGTGCTCAGAAGAAGACTCGAGGCTGAGGAGGCTAATAGAGAAACACTCGACACACCAGGGGCCTAATCAACTGCGAAGACGCGGACCCATAGCTCCAAACCTCTCTCTAACACAAACGCTCTCTGGCCTTTCTCTCTCCCTCTAATCTCAGGGATACTCTAAGCTCCACGTCGCACAAAGCTTGTAGGAAAACAACAATGAAAAAGAAGACTGGAAACCAAACTTAAGCTGAAAACACAGCTGGTTCAGGTGAGCAGAGCAAAAGACTAAACAAAAAAGGGACACAGGAGGAGAGAGGAGACGGAGTTTCAGTTATCAGAATCAAATATTAGTGAGGGGAAAAAAAAAAACTGGGGAGTGGGCAACATTAATCAAAGTGTTCACCTAGTGGGCAGCCATATGGCAGATCAGCACGCCAACAGTGCAAACTTGCTGATCTTCAGTAACGGGGTGCAATTAATTCCACTGGCTGCATCCATCTCTCCCTCACAAACTGAAGGAAAGGAGGTAGAAAAGAAGGAGCGAGGACAGAGGAGGGTTTGTTATGACTCTTTACTCTTCAACTCTTTCTCTCAGAGGAGGAGAGGAATCAAACCCAGGTGATGAATGAGGTGGACACAAGGGCCTCAGGTAGCCGATGTGGCGATGGTGGGTGGAGTGATGGGGGGGGGGGGAGCTGAGAGAGAAGGACAGCAGTGGTGAGAGGGGATTCGTTTATTCTAAAATGTGACCGATGCATTTGTAAAAACCTTCAAATCTATAATTATGTGCGTGTTTAATTTACTTTGGTGCATAATATCAGACCCTTGTCTGTATCTGAATCAAAAGTTACACTCATTTAGTGACTGCCACTATTACTAGGATATTAAGGATTGCATTTCCTAAAAGTTTATAGAGCAACGTGCACCAACAAAATCCTCAAAATGACACCGTCAGAACGCCATGCTATTTATGAACCATCCCAATGAGTGGAAGGCACAGACGCACAACACCCCTGGTCAGAAAACATAGCCTCGTAAATTCAATGTATTTCCAATTATCTGGCCCACATAATAGCTATTTCTACACAAGGCTGTGCTAATAAAACACTGTCTATTAACACTTTCCAACTCCACCAAAAGTCACTGTAGTGCCCATAAAATCCTTTGAAAGGTGGCAAAAAAAACACTTTTTATTAAGTTAATTTGAATCAGAGAGTCAGAGAGTAGGAACTAAAGTTCAAAACACAAGCTCAGTTAATCGAGGCTGAGGTCTCAAGAATAAACCAAATACAGTGTTTTTATCAGATATAAATTCATTCAAATGTAAATTAAAAGAGCAAACATGATAATGATAAGTGGCGTCATCCTCAATCATTTCTTCTTCAGTTGGATAGAGAAAGCTTTTTATGGGAAAAGATGGTCAGCGGTTATGAATTCACTTGGCGAGCCGGCAGAATAAAGTGAGCACAGCCTGACCACACACACACACACACACACACACACACACACACACACACACACACACACACACACACAAACAGCTCTCAAACCTCTTTTGGTTTTATGTAAAATTAGCTTCTCCCCTGGCTCTTAACACAAGCTCATCTCCATTAGCCGCAACCTAGTAAAACTGACTCCTCCAAATGAGTTGTGGATATGCATTCCCCCGGCCCTCTCATCTCTCCCATCCATACAAATATACTGCATCTGCTATCTCATGTCCATATCTCCGTAACTCAGCTCATCCCATAGGCCTAGTCACCATACCACCCATACCAATATCATAAATGACTGTGGGGGAAGCCTTCATTAGGGCAGCACCCCCCCCTAATCAGAGTATTTTCCTTGTGTGCGTTGGGATGGTGCTTTATGGCCCAAATGGGGCTCTGTTAATGAGGAAGTACACATGTCTCCATTTCCTGTCTAGCCAGGTCGGCAGTTCCTGTATCTGGCCCCATTATAATCACGAGGCTTTTTTTAATAAGCTATATTCATCTTGGTCATGCATCAAACACCATGTAGACATACAATAACAGAATAAATGAAAAGACACACAGAATTAATTACACTAATACTCTTGACAAACATCGTGACATAGCCATGGCCATTATTACCAACCTTTGGAGATGAGAGGAAATAAATTACAAAATGGGTGTCGGGAACTCATTTTAGATGTCTTTTATCTCTCTCAAAAGGGGTTGAGCTCCTCCATGCACTCAAAGCAACATGGGTTTAAACCCACATGATGACAGCTGAATAATTGCAATGTCACAGTAAATTCTGTTACCGTGTTCCCACAAAACTCTGTGCTTTTTCACGTTCTGCTCTCGGCCCGCTCACTCTTCTCGAAGCCCCTCTATACACCTCTGATCTCTCCACGTTGGCCATCTTCCCGTCCCTCCATCATCCCCTCTTCACACCCAGGCCTCGTTGACATTAACCTGGAGCACTCACATTTTCCCATGGTTCTCCATGTTGCTCTCCGCATGTCAGAGCGGGAGGTTTTATGGCCCACATCCATCAGCGTCACATGCCAGGATTTATGGGAGATGGAGTCCAAACCTGATCGCTCTGAATCAGTCTTGCTGAAGCCGACCCCTGGGCAGCTGTGGGACGTAATGGATGAGCATCCTAGCCTCCCGCCCCCACCTCACCTCTCTCCTCACCCACACCCTGCACTCTCTTCCTCTCTCGTGACTTTCCCCTCCCCTCTGCCCATCAGTCCAGTCCTCTTCCTTGCCCTCTTTGGCTCGTCTTGGTCATTCGTTCAAACCTAATGGAGATTTGGTTACCAAAAAAAATGAATGAGGCGGACTCACTGAAGGAAATATAAGCGCTAACCAACATACACTGACACAAGCTCGTCATTCACTGCTGTGTGTAGGGTTTTATTTGGGCTAATTCATCATGACACTGTGTTAATAGGCAGCAGTGCCCTTCAGAGGAGAGATGAGAGGCACCAATTAACTCTGTTCACTGCCACAGACGGACCTGTAGGAATGACGAGAGTCTGTCACATGACTCTGTGTTTCATCACTGTAACTGACAGAGGAGAAGCTCAGAGGATGATCAAGTAGAGACTTGGATCGCATACTTTTCCAGACAACTTTGTACTTCTACAACAGCTCTCTAAAAATCCCAATAGGATTTGAAAGAATCTTTTCTTCTGACTGAGTCCTCTGAGCCCCGTCCCGATGGTTACTGTCGATATGACTGTCAATGGTGTATGCTTTATTGTTCTTATTGTTTCATGTCTAAGATTAAAGCCAATATGACGTTATACATAGCGAGTTTGGATACATTTACTGGAATGTAAACTTTTGTTAAACTTTTTTCCCTTTAAAAAAAAAGAAGAAGACGCCACCGACCCAGCTTTGTATCCAGGCAGGAGGGCAACCTCCAGTTCTGAGGAGTGACGGAAATGCAGAAGTGCCTTAAACTTGTGAGTCCTGGTTGTAAAAAAGAAGTCTGATTGTATAGAAGTCTATGAGAAAATGACTCTACTTCTCACTTGATTAATTACCTCAATAAACATTGTAAACATGAGTTTATGGTCTCACACGCTAGTTTCTAGTCTTCTTCAATACAGCATGATGTCCATTTACAGAGAAATCTTGTCTATAGTCCGATTGGAGTTGAGAGATGTGTTACAAGTAGCCAGTTTACAAGCTAAATTTAAACCAACAAAAAGCTAAATCATAGTCAGACGACAGCCGGTAGGTTCCGAGATTGCATTTCGGCCATGGCGTTCTGCCTCTTTTGCTCTCCACACGGACTGTTTACCTGCATTCAACCAAAACCTGCTTGTTGGTCAAAACTACTGGAACTACAAACGGAAACCAGATTGCTTCCAATGGCAGAATATTGTGCTGTTGCCTACAGATTCTACGTGTGAATGCGGTATCTGTTCATAAAGATTAGAGTATCCCTTCACAGTGTGTTTTCAGTTCATAAAAGTTTATTGTAGAATCTTTCTCATCTAAAAATGTCTTATTATTCAGTGTTCAATTGTACATAGCTCCACCCTCTCGTGTCACTTCTGGTTCGAAAAAAAACAAGATGGCGACAGACAAAATGCAGAGCTGGAGGCTTCAAAACAACAGTCCACAAACCAATGGATGATGTCACAGTGACTCCGCCCACTTCTTATATACAGTCCATGTATCCAGCGCTTTCACTGAAGCTCCTACACATCGCTAAGTCACGTGGAGAAATCCAAAGCTTGACAGGACTGCTGTGCCCCAGTCACAGCTGCTAAGCTATGATTGGACATTTGCCATTCAGGAGACAGTCAATTAACAAATAAGTGATTCAAACTGTCAACTCAGAGAAAAACAACCAATCCGTTACAACAGCATTGGTGGAACAAATACTCAGGAAAGTTTGAAGCATCATGCTTGCTCCTCATGGCGTCCAGCCCTCTGCAGAATGATTAAGCTGAGCCTCTGTGGTCTACATATAATGACTGAGGGAGTGAGAGGTCAGAGGTCAAACTGTGTTCACTGGTTTACAGCAGGTTTTATTAGTTATTTGATATATTTACCCAACCTGTTCACCTTCTAACCTGCCTCTATATAGAGCTGGTTATCTAAAAGTTGCACAGCACACACACACACACACACACACACACACACACACACACACACACACACACACACACACACACACACACACACACACACACACACACACACACACACACACACACACACGCTCATTTCTCAACTGGAACACACAAAATAATATTGCCCTGCGGCCCCCCAAACAGGTCGGTACCCTAATAAAGGCTTTACACTATGAAAGAAACACAGTGAGGCAGCTCCGACACCTCTGAGCCTCCCTCAGCACACACACACACACACACACACACACACACACACACACACACACACACACACACACACACACACACACACACACACACACACACACACACACACACACACACACACACACACACACACACACACACACACACACACACACACACACACACACACACACTCACGAGGGCTGGGCCTGGTCACAGGTCAGGAGAGCCTGTAGCTCTCTGTGGTGCAGGGGAGCAGAGCCGCTTGAACCTGTAATATGCTCCTCTCTCCCCTGGTGCCACTTGTTGGGGTTTTAGTGCAGGGGAAATTACACCTGCTTTCTAGCCTGAGACCAGCCCTGACACGAGGAGACGACTGAAACTGGGGATTCCATTACACACCGACGCGTGAACACACCTGAGAGGAACGTGGACAGTCAGAGGGAGCGCATTTATACCCTCAAAATCAAGGATCGACAAAACACTCGATAAGAGTTCTTTACACACACACACCATTAAAACTAGTACCGTTTTGAAAGTACGAGCAGCCCAAACAGCAATAATTAACACCTGCTCTCCATCCACCATCCCCACAGGTGAGCCGCCTCAGTAGATGAAAAGAATAAAGACTACGACCTGGCTTTACAAAACACTGGCATGTGCATGGCGTGAAAATGAAGTAAAACAGTTATTTATTCACTTCTTACACAAGATCAATCTTGTGTAAGAACGCACCGTAAGATTAGGATGCACTATGCTGCTAACACTGTTCTGTAGGCCTAATCATTTGCCGATGTGTAGGCTTAATCATTGGTTAGACGGGGGAGGCCGTTTCATCATCGAAGTGTTCATCTAAAATGAACACAACATCTAGCCTACTCTGCAAGTCAAATGTGAGCTGAGAGATAATCATTGATATGGGGCAGGAGAGAATGAAACTAATAAAAAGGCAGTGTATCAAAGTATCGCAGTTAAGCATTAGTCACGTGAGGGCAACTACGCCACAACTCTGGTGTTCTCTAAATGAATCCCTCTCGTCCCATGCTTGATTTATGGACCTGTAAAAACACACGTTGTTTTTAATCTACTGCTGCCTGAATCTGCCCTCTAATGAAATGTGGATCTGCGTGTGTGTGTGTGTGTGTGTGTGTGTGTGTGTTTGTTTGTGTGTGTGTGTGTGTGTGTGCGTGTGTGTGATAATGATGTATGGGCTGAGGTCTGATTCTTTGAACATGAATTTTCCCTCTGATAAATATGCATTCAGTTACACAGACTGATTAAATTGTAAACCAGTGTTAACTCTGTGTCAAAGCACATACAAACACACACATATACATACGTACATGTACATGCACACGCCCACACACGTAAATGCAGACAACTTCCAGGAAAATAATGATAGCTGCGCCTGGGGCAGGATTGTTTGGATGCCTGGAGCGGTTCACTGATATCAATTCCATGAGACCTGACTGCAGAGGATATCCTATAAACACAGGACAGGGCTCAGAGACACAGCCGTATCAGCAAGAGACATTTTACAGAGTCAGGGAATGATGGTTTGCGCTAAAAAAAACGCTATATTTTGATTCTGGGGATGAACAATTAATATAACATAATAAAATCCTACATATATACACAGTTAATACATGGCAAGAATTGAAGATTGCCGAGTACCTATTGCTTTTTAAAAATATTTGTTCGCAAATAAACACTTCAACAGAGAATGTTTCACAGCCCGTTCTCATCCCGTTCCTTTTAGAGAGAGAGCACTTATATGTGACTTACGGTGTGAGAATAGTCGGACGTGGCAGCAGTTGTGACGCACTTGTCTGTTCATTAGCGGACCGTCCCTCTGTCCGTCGCAACAAACACAAACTGACAGCAGGGTACACGCACGCACACTGCTCTCCTGTACGTGAAACGCAATGAGACGTGGACGTGGAGGCCACAGAAATGCGAGTACATTCACACACACACACACACACACACACACACACACACACACACACACACACACACACACACACACACACACACACACACATTTAGTTCCCAACACGTCTGAATATACTCTTGGTGAGTTATGAAAGATGACAAGAGACAGCATCAGACAATTTAAAATCTCACAGAGACATCCAACACAGAACTACATCTAATTAGCCTATTGCATCTCCTATGATTTCAAACTGTGCTAAAGATGCTTAAAAAAAGCTCAGAGTAGTATCGCATAAATGTTATAGCCAGTTGCCAGATGGTTCCCGCATTCAACATTACTGTGTTTGCTTGTTTGGCAGACATCAACCACAGCCTCAGTCTATTTGGCTGCAGCTTATTGCGACTGGCTCATCTCCCGATTTAAAACATTACAGCGTGCGCTGGACTCGTCTCTCTGTGGTCAGCACTTCTCAGACTTCAATAAAAAAAACATTCCGTGCTGGCAGAGAGAGAAAGAGTGAAAGAGATCCAAGCAACCTCTCACCTCTCTCATCATAAGAAGCCCTCGTCCCAGGGCTACGAGCCCACCTTCAGAGGGGAGAGAGAAAGAGTGAAGGATGAGAGTCTGTCAGGTTCAAACAACAAAGAGGTGCTGCCTTACACATCCTTCCTCAACCTGTCCCCTTCAGTGGCAGTGACATCATTTAAATCATTTAAATCCTCCCCAACATGACCTATGGCAAGTGACCCGTCATTCTAACGCTCACACCTCCGTGTGAGACGGCTGCGGAAACTGCTTATTTAGCAGAAAATACCACCCGGCTAACAATGTGATTTATTCAAAATTATTCCTCCAAGGTGCTCCTTCACACAGAGCGTTTGCCCATAGTTCACTGTGGTCCAGGCAATTAGGAGCAGGCCACACCTCTTCAGGAGACAGAGCACCTGGCTGTAGCAGACAGACATAAGGAGGAGGAGGAGAGCCTGAGCGGCGCACAAGCTTTCCAACGACGAGCAGGAATAACTAAGCAGAGCAGTGAGGGAGAGTGAGGAATGCAAGCCAGGCACTTTAGGATTCATTTAGGTTCCCCATCTCCCTGGTCACTTTATTAGCAGTCTGGGAAGAGTGATGCATGTCCCAAAGCTATGCAAAATGCATAATCAAGCATTTAAATACACACCATGTAGATATGGGTGTGTGCAACGTGCATGCATGTGCACATACGTGTGCACACATACTGTACTTGTAGAGAGCATCACATAGATGCACAATCATACACACACACACAAAATGCTTACTACTGTAAAACCTCAAGGTATTCAACTCTTTCACGTTTAAACTAACAGTCTATACTACACAAAGCCTCCTTTAGTATTCCCACGAGCTGCATTGTAACAGTCACCAGTGTAATGTAAAGAAACCCTCAGTGGTGTATTACAGTAAATCCTATTGTAGTTCCAAAGCTTTGTGGGGTCGTTTGTTCGAGGAATCAGAGCTGGACAAATTTGAGGAAAAAAAAGGGGGGTTTCCTCATCAAATTTACATATCGCAATTCCACTCTCATTCCATCCATCCTTTCCGCTCTCTCCAGTACCAAGCCAATGTAGACTGTAGGGGAAGTGGGACCTTTTTTATTCCCAGTCTACAGACAGATTCCTGGCAGGAAACAAACAAATAAGTAAATAAGAAGAGATGAGAAGGGCTCCCAGGAGAGGTGGACGCATGCTACTAATATGCAAGGGAACCGATTTGCACAACGCCTCATCCTGGAAATGAGGGGGAGCCGCCACGCCGCCAATGATTCAGTGGCGGCACCTGAGATTAGAGGAGACGATTGGGGGAGCAGCAAGAGATGGAAGTGCAGGTGTAATGTCGGTATAGTCTTGGGACAATTGGAAAAGGGGCTCTAGGGCCGCTTAAGTACAAGCGTCGGCATCACCAACAACAATCTCCACTGGATTTATCTGAGCTTAAATAGTGGTGTGTCAGCAAAACCACATGCAAAAAAAATGACTTTTGCCTCTGCTTTCTAATGAAAGAGAGTCCGCACCACGTGAGGCATTCTGAACCATACAACGGTGTGCATGCTTTAATTAAAACAAGGGAGAGAATCAGCTGCTTTTGTTTTGGTTGTTTCGGAGGAAAGAAGCTTATGACATAATGTTGAAACATTTTAGGCAGTTGCGAAATCAGATCAGGAAAACAATTATAGAGAAAAGAAAGTTTCAAATCCTGCAAGTAATAAGACGTAAAAAAAATGACTAACTATGATCTACTGGGAACTCTGGCAGCAGAGACGAATGCTACAGACCTGCTCACTGACCTGGGAAATGGGTTGCAATTTCCTTAATCATTGTGGGAGGGAAAAGAGGAGGAAAAAAAAAAAAGGTACGCAATCGAAGGGTGACCAGAGGGCGACAAAAGTCTTTTGAGGCCTTTTTGGAAAAAATGAAAAAAGAAAGCGCCAGTGAGGAGAAGGGAAAGAGTGACTAAAAGAGCTGCATCCTGAGGCCCTGGAGGGAGCTGCAACCCACCAGGTCAGCATTTCACATGTGTCACTTCCTGTTGGCCTCAGCGGGAGGAGCGTGGCGTGGCATGGTGGCCAGCGGGGCAAAGGACCTGTCACACTGACACAGGAGGTTATGCACCGGGCAAACGGACAAACGCAAGCACACATGCAACCACGCACACACACACACACACACACACACACACACACACACACACACACACACACACACACACACACACACACACACACACACACACACACACACACACACACACACACACACACACACACACACACACACACACACACACACACACACACACACACACACACACACACACACACACACACACACACACACACGCGCACATGCACCACTCTTCCTGTGCTAACAAGTGTGATTTGGGTGTTGTGACACAGGAAGGGGTCTGAATGCATGCCACACAGTCATGCAAGAAAGTAGTTTTCTATAAGAAACGTGGGACTTATCAACCAGAACTTTGCCTCCTCACACTATTGTATTTTGTAAGCCATGACGCATAAACATGCATTTTCCGGTATGGAAACACAATTTATGTGCTGACATCCTCAAGAAGAGACCGCCTTCTTTCCGCCTGTCTTTCAAGACCTTTCCCACCTCCGCTTCGTGAAAGCCCAGTCATTTCCCCTGATATAGCAGACGCTTGGAGAGGAACATTGTGTGTCACTGATTCTGAAGTTATCTTATCCTACAGCATGAGAGGCAGCGACAGAGTATCTACAGTACACATAAACACATATATATATATATATATATGTATACACATACATTTTTATATTCCTCTGCTAGATATGGAAATCAGAGAAAAAATATACACTCATAAATAACCCTTGACACAAACCTCTACTCAGGGGCCATATATATATATATATATATATATATATTTATTTATTTATTTATTTATCTATTTATCTATTTTTATTATATTTCTAAATATCCAAAGGCTTGAATTGGCTTGGCAACAATGGAAGTTAGAGGATTGTGCCAAAGGGTACGAGTGTATTCTTTGTCTGATTGTAATATCTAGCAGAGGAACCGTCTGCCTGTATGAGTGGCCGCTGCTTATCGTCTCTCAGTCCGCCGGTCTCGCTCTGCCTCTCTGGCCTGTGTTAATGTTGCTGTTTGACATTGCAAGCAGCCGGCTTTTTTTTTTTTTTTTTTTCTCCCAGCATCCTCAGTGGACAGTGGAGCTTTAGCCTAATTGGTTCCAGAGCAGACCCTGACAGAACTCTCCTCAGCGGCACACAGCCATATTAATACCCCCCCTGCCACACACACACACACACACACACACACACACACACACACACACACACACACACACACAACAAAAACAAGCACAGCAATCAGTGACTAGCTCGCTAATTAACGCCCTTACAAAGCATCTCATTAGCATGTGTTGTAGAAAGGGGCAGTGGGGGAAATAAGCATTTTGGATTAAAAAAGGAAAGAAATTACAAAATAAGACCATGCTGCACGAGTGTGTGTGTGTGTGTGTGTGTGTGTGTGTGTGTGTGTGTGTGTGTGTGTGTGTGTGTGTGTGTGTGTGTGTGTGTGTGTGTGTGTGTGTGTGTGTGTGTGTGTGTGTGTGCGTATTGTGTTCTACTCAGGGGCCAAGGGCCTTGGTTGGCCCGCTGTATCTCAGGGGAGTCCATTACAGCTCTCTGAGGGAGACACTGGAGTCAAAGATAAGCAGAATTTTAAAGGCAATCAGGAAATATAAATCTCTGGCACGCAGGCAACACTTTGGTTGTTAACCAGCAACTTAACCTGCCTGTACTGTGAGCGGAATAGGAGATGGATCGGTACGGGCGAGAACACAGCATGCAGTTAAGTCATCGGGCAAAGGACAAGAGCAGCAGAGCTGGAAGATCTGTACGCTAGAGTTACCCGATGGACTCTATATGACAATAATAACACGCACAAAATGTATTATAATTCACACAATTACATTTGTTAGAGTAAATTAATCAAAGATTGTGTCTCTCCACACATATACGCCTCGTCTCTTTGGTGCAAAACACTTCACTCTTCCGTGTTTTTTTCTTTCTGTTCTCCTTCTGCTCCTTCTGCTCTCCTTCCATCACTCCCAGCACCCATCTGCCGGTTAATCCTCTCCTGGTTTTACTGTGGCTTCATCACAGCCTGTAAAAGCAGCCCCCTTTGAACCCTATAAAGGCAACTAGCATCAGGCTTATTGTAAAACACAGTAATAAGGTAAATGTTTATCCCCTCTCCGCCACTCTAAACTCCCCTAATGAGCCTGCTGGAGGGGTTTCACCTCGCAGCTCCAATACAGGGAGAGAGAAAAAAAAAGAAAAAAAGGCATGTTCTGCACAGATTAGGCCTGCGGTGGAGATGCAGCTGAAGTCCCATCATGAAAACAGTATGTAGCATAAACACAGCAAGAAACTCATTTCATAATAAAAGGTCAGCAAAAACACAAACCGTTAATACAATCTCCAAAGTGCCAAACAATCTATAATGTCAAGCATGAATGTGTCAAATGTGTTGGTTAAATGTGTTAAATATAGCAACAAATGCTTTCCATTCGATGAAAGACGAGGTAGAAGCACCAGGAACCCGAGTGCACTGTTTTTCTTTGTACTGTAGCTGCTCCTGGCAGAGCACAGTATGATTGGCTGGGAAGGAGAAGCCCTCTGACCCTGCACTTCCTAACAGCCAGTGGTTGTTCTGACCTGCCCATTATCCACCGGTGACCCCGCTATTATACCCCCACTGTCAGTACACGACGCTACGCTGAGCGGCACCGCCCTGCGCTGCAGATGAGCCATCACTTTCTCCTCCGAAACAAGCAGCGCCTGCCCACACAGACGGAGAGTTAAGAGGAGGAGAGAGTTCAGAGTAATAGTGAGCAGGTAGTTCGAGGTCAGAGGTCCCGTGCAATCGGGACAGCAGTTCCACTCCTGGCAGCCAGAGCGGAACTCTGAGAGAGACCTGGAAGTAGATATGATGACCTTTTGTACAGAAGACCCCAAAATATACCTTCTTATCAAAATGACCTTAACGCAGGAGCATGGGAAGGCGAGCAGAGTCCATCCATCATTTTAAAGATTAATCCTCCTCTCTATTCTTCTCCTGAATCTATTAATAATGTCGCCAGAGGGAAGAATTTGCGGCAAAGATTTATTCTGATATTGTGACTTTTATTCATTAGCCTATAACAGGGGGGATTCCTTAAGAAGGAAATACGGCATGCTAATTCACTGCTCGTGCTCTATTTGAACTATACAGAGCTGTATTAACTCAATGCTTGAATTTGCTGACAAATCGGCAGATGTAACGCAAATAGGGAAGATTATCTTTTACACTATGACGTTCACCCATCTTATCTTTTTGAAGCAACTCTGAGTTCCATTTGTTAATTCACAAACATTTAACAACATCGTGGGTAATTCTGTGGCAGGTGTGAAGCTTGAAAATCAATTTGACTCCAAAATCTGGCGCTTGGATCGGAGCTTTTCCTCTCTCATTTAGACAGAGCAGTTACATTAATAGATCTGTACACTGGATTTCGCACTGTGGAGCAGCACTAACAGCCCCAGGGGCATACTTCAATTAGAGACTCGGGTGAGTTTAAACACTGCAGATCTACTCTCGCTCAAAGTGTTTGTCTCCCTCTTTCCCTTCCCTCTCAGCCCGTCTCTCTCTCTCTCTCTCTCTCTCTCCATATCTGCGCACAGCACTCACTCTCCTTCTTCTTCTTCTTCCTCAAGTCCTGCTCTCTGTAATCAACCCAGTGCTAATGGCTTATTCTTTCTGCTCCAGCACCCACATTTCACTTGTTTATTTTCCCACACTCGTAAATCTGGGGACGCGTCACAAGCGCAGCGATATTAGAGCAATAATCTCAGGTAATTATCAGATGCCCTCTCTCACTTTCTCTCTCTCCCTCCCTTTAACTCTCTCTCTCTCGCTCTCTCTGTCTCGCTCTAAGCAGAGACTCACTGAAGTTTCTTCTTCTTCCTGGCAAATGGGCAGTTTGTGAGAACCTAGATATGAATACTGTGTCTCTTAATTAATAAAGGCTTTCTCTTTAACATGGGAGACCTGAATATGGGGATCATGTCAGGAGTATTTTCATTTATACAGCCCAAAAAAAAATAGAGCTTTGCTATCTGAACATACAACACCCACTATATTTAGATTCTTCATTTGGTTAAGGAAACAGTCGAGGGTCTCAAAAGAAAGAAAGTGACCTCAGGAAGCGGCAGAATCATCACTTTGTTAGTGGGATCAATTCATGGCCGTCTCTTCATGTAAATGGTTGAAATCACAAGACTTTCAAGCCTTTCGAGCATCACATTGGGGTTGGTTCAAGGTTCCACTCACCCACTCCTGCTGAATGACGGCAACTGCCTTGCTGGCCCGGGACAGGTTTCGACACGCCAGGATCACATGGGCGCCATGGAGAGCGAAAGACCTGGCCGTCTCAAAGCCTGAGACATGATCAGCGAGACAGAGAGACGGAAAAAAAACAGAAGAATGAAAGCGAGCAATGCTTCAAAGATTCGTTTTTTTCTGAAGATAACTTTGATTCTCAGAGGTTGAATCTAATGGGGTGGTGGTGGGGGTGGGGGTGCAAGTTAAAATCCCTATCAATTTTCCATATATAATTTCTTTCATTGAGTAACCCAGTAGAGGGAGTTAATCATTTCTCTCTGAAGTGATGAAACTGATTGAATTATTGTGGTTCAAGACGTCCTCCTCTCTTCTTAGATAAAGTTTGGGATCCGACTGCCAGCTCTCAAGAAGGTATCGCCGCACACAGTCAGCTGTTAATAATGTCGGGAATTACACAGCGATGACAGTAATTATGAAAACATGGCTCGTGATGGAGGGAGTCCGATGAACAATCGAACAGACATGACATTCAAAGTGAACCTCGGTGTGATATTTCAGCACATCAAAGTGCCTCCGATAAGGACGTTATCCCGCGAAACGAGGTCCGCGGATGCACACAGAATTTATCAGTCCAAGACTTCATGGCTCCATCCAAATCATGTAGTCACGATAAAACTGACAAAAAATGGAGATAGAGGGAGAGAAGTTCATTTCTAAATTACAAGTCTAAATGGGTCATTTCCACCCATAGGTTGAATTAATTTATGAGATTAACTTTTTTTTCCTTCGCCGCATTTTTATTTCCTGTGACATTTACTATCCTTCAAAGTTCAACAGCACCGAAGCGGCCTCACATTCTTCAGTCCCACCTCCCACAGTAAATACAAGCCACAGTCACACTTAACGCTGCACAGGGCGAGCGTCCTCGCTGACACACTGACGGGCACAATAACTGGTTTGCGGCAAAGAAGGTCTGAGAGGCAGCGTACGAGAGGGTGGATTAATATGAACTGTAATTAGATTATGTGTCTTAATCTGATTTTCATTAGGAGCAAAACTGGGGGGCCTAATTGTGAGGAGAGTGTTAAGGACTAATATCTATTAAAACTCAAAATTGGAGTCGGATTGGAAGCCCTCTCTGACAAGTGAAGCATGGAATTAAATTATATGACACTTTATTAGGTGTAATGGAGGGGACTGTGGCTGTGAGCGGAGATCATTTCACTCACAGGAAATGGAAATGAAAATAAAAACAACATGACAGAAAAGAAAAGGGGAGAGCGGTGTGACTCCCGGAGTAAATGTGCGCTTTGCTGTCGGAGCAGCCGTCTGGAGAAGGCAAATGTCACAAAATCTTCTCAATGTCATACAAAATGTTCACTATAATTTAAGCCAAACGCTATAATGAAAAATAATAGTGGTGAACTCTGAAAGGCTAAGGATGCTTTTTTCATTAAGATTACAGCATATTTACAATGTATGTAACAGAAACAATCCATAAGCAGCAGATTACAAACATGCCATCGTTTAAAAAGCTTGATTTTATTTATTTTTTTAGCCTTTATAAATTAAACAAGAGTACTGGCTGCTGGTAAACAACAACACCTCACACTCACTTGTTGTGTGTACAAACCATGAAAGTGAAATTAATCGACGCCAGTGTTTTCCATAATGGAGAACAAATTAGAATATGGCAGCAACAGCAGCAGCAGCACCAGAGCCATGTATTTCCAATGACAAATAACAAGGGCTTGACATTAATTGTGAAATAACGAGAGTGGCGTCGCTGTAACAGAGACTCCACGCCCTCTCACCCGTGTTGCCGGCAGAGAGGGCTGCACTGAAATGAGTTCCTGGTCGGGTGTACAACAATGAGAGTCTGTTCCAGCGTTGTACGCCGATGCTGGAACATGACAAGAGGTCAGACGAGGGTTTCTTTTGCTCCGGTGGATCGACAGACGCCACAAGCTGTTTTATAACACACAGGAGGGCCCGACTGCCACGCTGTGCTGTAATGATCTTTCAGGTTCTTTTGTCTAATCAGACAACGACTTGGTAAAGAGAGAGCAGAGCCTTTGGTGGGAACTTTTTTTTTTTTTTTTTTTTTTTTTTTTATAAAAAGCTTGGAAATGAAGTTACACAATTCAGCCTGGTTAAAGCAGATCCTTTGCATGTCTGTTTGTTCAATCTGAAGACTCACAACGTTACAAAAAAATACAGTAAGTGGCTCAGCTATTGTTGAAAATGTGTTTTAGTGTAATGTATAAAAGGCATAAAAAAATTGTGTAAAATGTCCATTAAGCAGTGAATGCTCTTCATGGTACATTAGGATCCTGGCCCTACTGATATCCCCCAATAATGAGTGTGATTTAGTGATTTCACGCTTTGTTTGTCCTCCCTGCCCCGCCGCCCCTCTCCGGATCCCCCTCGTACACAGGTGTATTGGCTCAATGTAATGAGATCATTACCAGCCTCGTCAGTAAACATGTTTATTTGGCAAACGGAGCTGCCTGCTCCTTCTCTCTCTCTCTCTCTCTCTCTCTCTCTCTCTCTCTCTCTCTCTTGATCTGCATCCAAAGAGGCATTTAACTAAAATAAGCTCCATAGTACAATTGGGCAAACAGAAGTCAATTCAGATCATTACAAGACCTGTGGGTAAACAGACATGGTTCCCATAATCCCCATTCGACGGAGCTCAATTTGTGCTGAGAGAAAAAAACAAAACGCAAGAAGAGCGATCATGAACAGACTCCATATCACCCCACCCAAATGAATTATATGGCATTTTTAACTGTAACACACAACATCAAAATATGTTGTGTGTTACATTTCTGAATAATATGATAAATATGTGACTTGTAATTAGTTTATGTCCTTGTATCTCTGACTAGTTTAATGTGGTGCAGTTAATTTATGCATCACAATTCATTGGTTAGTTTGTTGTTTATAACTTTGTACGTTTATTGAGGGGGGATGTGGATCACGGGGAAGCTGCGGTCCAACCTCCATCTCGTCCAATAATGACACTGCACTGCCACTTCCTAAATTCTACCCCAAGATCATATCTTATCCCCTCCTAACTCTATGGCCGTGTCCGAAGTCCCGCCCCTATTTACTATTTAGTGCACTTTATTTACCGTCGGCGATCTTATTGGAGTGTCATAATTCAGAGTGTGAAATGCGGCAATAGTGCCCCCTTAAACGTAAAAGTAGCATCCATAGCATGTTCACTCTTCATCAAGAGGTCAACACTGATGTTTCTCTACAAATAGACAGAAAGCAAGGAGCGATGTGATAAATATGTCATATACCATGACATTGTAAATACAAAGCAATAATGGGATGCTGCTTCCACTATTGATAAATATTAAGTATATGATCCCGATATTTAAGACTTTTTGTGTCATTCATGCCACTGAGTGCCTGTATCTGTGCATATATTTAGCAAAATAAGGCTTCTTCTTTCTTTCTTTCTTTGTATTATCGCTACTTTCAGTGAACAATTGCACACTTTATAGATGCAAATATTACAGTTATGTGATGATGGAAAAATATTGATTCATAAGTGTTTAAAATATCGCTTCACAGCTCAATATATAGTGAAGCATTTCAAGACTTTTATGTGGAAAGGAGTGAATGAGTGAACAGTTAGAAACAGACCAACTCCTGCTGCTGTGTATTTCTTGTCCCAAGAAGTGAGGAACCACACAACCCCCCACCCCCCTCCCCCCCAACTCTTTCTGACTTTTAAGATCCCCTCTAATTCCCCACCATTAGTCCAAGAGGAGGGAGATGTCACCCCAAAAGTGGGATGTATTGTTAGTAATTACAGCCCAAGGTTGAGCTGTTCCAGGCGAGAGCACTGGAGTGGTTCTATTACCCCTCCCTGTCCCCTTCTGCCTCCTTCCTACCCCCCCCCCCCCCCCCACACTGCTGTCACACCATCCATGCAGCCCTATCTAGTACCCCCCCCCCCCCCCCCCCCCTCTCTCTGACCCTCTGTGTCAACCTCCAACTCCCTACACAATCTCTCATCATGGCCTCACGTCGCCCTGGTCACCCCTGCTCCTCCCGCGGCCAGCCTTACCTGACGACCTCACACTGTGGCCAGTACACTTGATAAACACACACATCAAGTCACACACATGCACAAGGATAAACACAGACCCCAGAGGCCTGCTCATGCACATAACTCCTGAGCATTGGGGGTATTTTCATCACTGTCATCAAACCCCCCCCCCCCCCATCATGTAACTTTCATCCCCTCATCATCCGCAGACTGTAAACTCGATAGGTCTATAAACTACTTGACTACACACAATAACCCAGTACCCTTTCGTTTTATTTTACCTACAGCCTTTAAGCACATATATGTATTCCATCCTCTCTCTCTAACCACTTCACTTCTATTATATTAGAGCTGTAATCATTATTGAACCCTTCTGGCCTCCAGCATAATACTCTTTGCATGTTACACCAGTTTGGGTCTGCATAGCAAATTCCATCCAAGGTTAATAAAGTTAAATAATTTGACTAACCAACCATAACTGGTTCTCATTACGTAGCCAATAAACACATTCATCAGAGAGGACATGAAAGGCCCGTAGAGGAAAAGAGAAATAACATAAAACTCTCCTTGGATTCCCTCAGTGGCCCAGTTCACAAGCTGACACAGAGGAGACAGAGCAGGACACGGACCGGCCGCTCCCCCAGCGGACACACACACACACACACACACACACACACACACACACACACACACTATCAGACTGCTGGATATAAACACAGATGCACTCTGGATGTCGTCTCAACCGCACGCAGCCACTCGGAGACGCTCAGAGACACAGGCGCCGCATGCCACCCTCACCAGGAACATCTTTTTATCCATCTAATTCCTCCCACTATGAATAATGCATTTCCCTCCTTACCGAGGCTCGGGTTTAACGCATCGCCGCGCGGGTCTTTAAGGGGGTCCTTATTCATAAACAGCAGCGCAGTAAATACCAGAGCTTTGCAGCCAATTTAATGGCAGTTATGCTTAACAAATCTGCCTCAATCTAATGATCAGCCACAAAGCTAGGCTATGGGTTTAATCTGCACACAGAGGCTCCCCCGGCTCTGCGACTCACTGAATATGCTTAGGGATCTCTCCATCCAGAGAGAGGAGAGCACCGGCCTGACACTTAATCCTCCCAACACAACACTGGGATCAAAACAAACACGGGACAATGTTAGTCTTTCATGAATAAGAATAACATTCAAAGTCCTAAAACACTGCGGAGACGATGCATAGAGTTACTGAAACATTATGGTAACGCTCCTTTCCAAATCCATGCTATTCCCTGTCTGGGTCTTTTCTGCTTCTTATTCCAGCACTGACCCTGACCCTGAACAGCAATACCATGAGGGATCTAGTGCATGCATTTAGATTGAGTAGAGCTTTGCAACTGCAAGGTATAGCTCCACAACAAGCGACTGTATAAAAGGGGCAGAAAAAAGTTCAGGTACAATTCTAAACATGTCGGCACAAAAATAATAATAAACAATATAGAATAATATGAGTTGTGAGGAGCTCTAGAATTCGAAAAAAACGGTTATTATTAAAAGTGAAAGTGCCCTTAAACAACGTGTTTCTGTCAGACGTCAGATATACTGCACTGTGATTGAAATAGACATGGAAAATAGTTGTGTCAACATGAATATTATATTTAAGTGAGACAGAGGGTCAATATGTTATTTCTGACCGCTACTCAGCATACGTTATGCTGACAACATGGCAGCTGCTGTAACAGCCCTAGAATGTCTCTGCTCCCCAGGTAGGGGGGACACATCTATATGTAGTTACAGGTCCCAAAAGAGATGACTGCATGTGCAAGGAGAGCACAACACCAATATAGTCATGCCTCAACAGAAAGAACATATATTTTTGGAGATTCTAAACACAGGTTTCAGACTTAAAGATAAGTGTGGGAAAACACACAATAACAATTTTACATTTAAAATTCACAAAACAATGTGCATTTATTCTATATTTTTAAAAAAGAAAGTATTTGGTCTCTGAACCCAGTGGGTGCCAGAGATATCACGACAGTGGCCCTTTAAGGACAACTGTTCCATGGACCCCGGTAAATAACTTGAGAGTTAGTTGATAGGAGGGGAATTAGAGCCAGAGCAGGAGTGTGTAATGGGGATGGATAGGAGGCTCAGGCCTGGGTCAAAGCCGCTTAGGAATCAATGCAGAGGTACAGGTGTACAACCACAGGTCTATAAGAGTAAGAAAACCTTTAGAGAGAAGGGGGAGAGAGGGAGAAATAGAGGGGGGGGGGAAGAAACCGTGATCATTCATTTCCATTATCACAATTACAAACACCGTTCAGGTTGGTACTGGTTTTTAATTTGCAAAAGAAAGCCGAGAGAGGAAGACTAATGTTGTGAACCGAGCGCAGTGATCACATCGGCAAGACGAACCGCATCACTGTCTCGCCTCCCAGCACCACTGCAAGGAGCCTCAAAAGCTGGTCACAAAACCAGACACTATGACATTTCATGCATAAATAAACTCATATATGTGCATTTCATCTTCACGTGCATTAAGAACCAAACCAAAGAGCTGAATTGTAAATTTGCTAATTAAATAATATCCCACCATTAGTAATAAAAATGTCACATTTCCTGTGGGGGGAAATAAGCACTGAAGAAAATGGAAATAGCCTTGACACTTGGATTAAAACACTATTGATGCCATTAAAATGCTAAGTGGGTCCAACCAATTGGCATAACCACATTTCACTAGTGGAATGTCAAAGGAGCACACGAGTAGTAGCAATTACTATTAGAATGCTGTTAATTATGAGGGCTGCATATTTAATATGTGGTAGAGTAAAACAAAGGTTATGTTAATATGGGTTTATTAAGCATTCACACACTATAAAAATGTCTGTGCGTTGTCGCTATTTGATGCTTTCTTTTGAGAAAAGCTGCTTTTTTTTTCCAGATGAACAAATTTTCATAAACTAAATACATCTCAACAAATCTTAAATGTGGATTATCTTTTTCATTATATAGTTTTTAAACTAAAGGCAAAAACCCGGCGCATGTGAAGCACTTAATATGATAACGTTTTAATACCCCGACAGCGCCGACATCATGGACCTCCTGTGCCCTCTTGTGGTGAAAATGACTTGACATTTTCTAATTTCCCCCTACATCATTTTCTTTCATCCCCTTTAATGGAAAGGCCTGATCATTTTGTTTAATTTCAGAAGCCACAATATTTGAGCAAATACTTCAAAGCATCTCAGAGACAGTCCTGTTACATTGACAGTGTGCCTTTACCTTTTCACCTCAGACGTTCTCTAAGGTAACGATGGAGTCACAGTGACTGGCAAAAAAAAGCCATTTCATTTAGCATTATCTTATTTATTAGAAATTCAAACAGGTACCCTTTACATTTGATGTTTTTTTGGGGGGAGGTGGTGGCATTATTTTCCACAACATCACACCAGAAGGAATCGCTGCAGTTATTTGTACCTGAGAAGGTAAAACATCGAGAGAACTGAATCATTTCCAGTTTAAATGTTTAAATCTTTCATGCAGCCTCTCCACAAGCTCTCCGTGTGCAAACACAACATTCAAGTTCATGATTCATCTGACTTTCCTTCCATCTTTGCCAATTATATTTTTGTACTTTACCAATGCTACACTTCTGTGCTGGTTATTAGTAACCCTGCTGGTTACTCTCTGATTTATATGTTGGTATTTGTTTTTTTCATAATCTGTATGCTGGGTACAAACAATAACTAAATGTTTGTCGATATGAACGTTGCATGATCGAGACTTACTGAACCGTTTACTACACTGCAGCCTAAAAAAAAAAAGAGTCTGAGTTCAGTTCAGTTGAGAAGACAATCAGAAACCTGCAGCTTGCGGATCGAAGACGAAATTAATTTAGATTGTGTCTAGTGTGCTGTAAAAAAATAAAATAATGACATATCTTAATTATAAGGAACATACTGTATATTTGTGTTTGTATACTGGGCGGATAGCAGGGCTTCAATCAGAGGATCGGCGGTTCGATCCCCGGCTCCAGCTCTGCTAGTCGCATGTCGATGTGTCCTTGAGCAAGACACTTAACCCCAAAATTGCTCCTGTAGCTGTGCCTACGGTGTAGAAATGTGATAGAATCTGAATTGTAAGTCGCTTTGGATAAAAAGCGTCTGCTAAATGACTGTAATGTAATGTATACTGCATGTTAATTATAATAATATTGAACTGTTTATAGTGCAGCAATTTAAAATCATACATCAAGAATTCAAGAATTTCTGGAGGACAATAACATTCCGATATGTATTCTTTCTATACGACTCCCTGAACGTGCACATAGATAAATAGACAGATAGACGGAAGAACATCAAGGTCAGGAAGGCATTTAAGTTCAGTGTGGATCCCCCGGCTGCTGTAAATCTACACTACAGTGCTGCACCTCTTCATACGCACACAGCAATTACACTGCTGTGACTTTCCTTGGGACAAAGAATTTGAATATAAAGACAATTAACAATTTTATGTTTATTTGATTTCCCTCATGCTGTCATTATTTATCCCGAACAAAGCAGCAAGTCTGAACAAATGGCCACTGCTTGTGCTAATTTAAACTAAAGGAAAGGGGAAATACATTTGTTTCCACACCATTATATAGTGAGCAATGCATTTGCTGGGTACAAATGGACACCATTCATTACAGTTAACAATGACATCCAATTCAGCCCAGCTAATGAACTTCAATACAATCATGTTCAGTATTAACGAGTGATTTGTTGAGTCTAAGTGTATCATTTTGGAGGCTAATGTTGATGAATGTCAAGAGATGGGAACTTGCAGGGAGCAGAGAGGCTCTTGTCGAGCCCCCTTCTACTACAGTGTAATACCACCCCCACCTAGTGGTATCATCATGGAAGCACACTTTACTACAGACACACTGATGTTTTTTAGTATAGCTATAACAAAGCATTGAATTGGTACACATATTAAGGTTTTATGATGCTCACCAATGCCAGAGTTGCCTCCAGTAATGAGGACAACCTTGTCGGAGAAATCCCGACCCTGCAGGATCTCCAGAGCAGCAGTGTTCCCATCATACCGCTTTGGCTTCACCACCACATCCTCCACTGTAAAGGCCTGCCGCGGGTCAAAGTAGGTGGTCCGCTTGTTAATGTGGCTGAAAATGACAGCGGAAATAGGATGTTGTAATAGAGAGTTCATCCAAGATTTGTACAGTTTAGTATATCCTGTGAGGCCAAAAAAAAGCTCATTTGTTTCCTCTATTAATCATCAAACTACTTACTCAACATAAATCATCTGTCCTTTTTCATCCGTTTCTTGCTCCCAACCATACGGTAAATCTGTGGGAAAAGACAGACACATTTTCTTTAACAGCCAGAATCCCTAAGAACAAAATGAATATCTTTGCCACTGGTGACAGTTACATAACAACAACAAAGTTAGTGAAAAAAAGACACAAATCCACCAAATCCGATGTTTGTAAAGGTACGGTTAGAACACCATTAAACACAACCAATTTGAATATGTTCCCATATGCCTTGCGTATATGTCTGAAGCAGATATAAATACGTGGAAGACCCTGAAAAACCAAGTGAATACAACAAACCTCCAGCACAACGTTTTTTCTTTCCTGTCTTCGGGTGTTCCCACTGTGTCTTCATCTCATCATGGCTGTTACACAAAGACAAAAGAATTTTGGAAAAAAATTACCCAACCTTCTTCTTCACTGCATGTCATTTATTTATCGATATACTGAGGACACATATTGACGTGATGTAATGTGACATTAATGTGCCAGATTCAGCCAAAAAGGTTAATTTTCATCTGCAGCAAAAAAAAAAAAAACACATTCAATTACATGTAGTACACGGCGTAAATGAAACACAACCAAATAAATCTGTTATAGAAAAGGCACACACAATCATAACAGCAGATGAGACAAGATATTACAAATGACTACAAAAGTGTGCAATTCAAGAAAACACCAAGGACACATAACACGTTCATACCACAAAACAAATAGAGCAGGTGGACAAAAAAACATCCCAAACTAGGTAATGCAAACCAACTTTGGATATGTCTAATATATCAATGATAGACATTGGTGTAAAGAGAAAGATAAAATGCAAATACAATGTTGGCACTGAAATTCTCCAATAATCATTTTATTATAATTTCTAAGTAAAGAACCATTCTCTGTCTACTTCCTGTCACCACGAGCAGCCTAGAGCTCTGTCCCGCCACTGATGAGGGTTTTCCGGATTGTATATTCAAAGTGCAACTCTATCACGAAGTTATGCCTCTCACTTCTCAACCTCTGAGCTGCAGTACTACATACTACTGCACAGTCTTCATAATAAACATCTTGCTCGCACAAATTGGCACAAAACCTTCCAAAACGTGCGCCCATGGACTCCATGCCATCGTTTCAGACATCAGAGCTGATCTAAACTGGTGTACGGTGTGTTGGCTGCAGGCTGATAGCACCTACACGTGCCTTTGGTCGTGAACAAACCGAAAGCTGAACATATATCGGTGGTGACATATACGATGAAGGATTCCACTCACTTGGCATAGTAGACCCAGCCATCTTTCGTATTCCTCTCTTCCCATCCGGGAGGTAACTCATCCTCACTATCTGTATCGTCCATGCCTGCGAATTTTAGAGCTGCCATAACTCACACTTGTATCTCGTAAACGACAGAGCTACGAGCACGAAACCTGTGAGGAATATCTGGAATAAAATAAATGAATGCAACTGTGTCTGAGCAGAGAATTAACCAACACAGCACTTCACCGGCACTTCCGCAACAACACGCGGTGACGCGGGCCGAATGGCCTTTTGGGAAATTGAGGCTGAAGAAACGTGCGTCGTGCGGCCTTTGAGTATTTTAACTTCCTTTGCAATTTTAAAGATTTTAACCGTATTCGTTTCAACCAGAGAGGAAAAAATGAAATGTAGCACTTCTTCAAAGCACAATTATATTTCTTTTGATGTTCTAAATGTACAGGACAAGACCAAAGGCAGTCTGAACTGAGCACTAAACCCATCAGAAGCATCAGGACACACTCAACATCCAGAAATAATGACCAAACACAAGCCACTGAGCAGGCCTTTACTGCCTCCAAATGGCACACATAGTAACAGAGTAATCAGAGTAGGAAAAAGGGGGAGATTAATAGCCTTACCATTTTATATAAACATTTTATATAAACATTTTGTGTAAACATTTTATATAAACATTTTATATAAACATTTTGTGTAAACATTTTATATAAACATTTTATATAAACATTTTGTGTAAACATTTTATATAAACATTTTATATAAACATTTTGTGTAAACATTTGTATTTTATATCTTTAGATTTTATGTTTGTGAGAAAGGTGTTTGTCTCTTTGTGTCTTTAAAAATCAGCTTTCCTTAAATTACTCCTTGAGGGAAGAGTGAAGATTTGCATTAATTATTAATTTGAACTGAATTAATTTCATTAGTATTATCATTAGTGTTATTCAGCCTGATAAACCTGCTATTGTAAGACATAACCAAAGAAATTGATAACCATGACCAAGATCTGAAATTAAGTTTCTTCTTCACCGGCCACTGAACAATTATATTTGATGTAACCCTAATCTTTGACTATTCTAATTTATGAATTGCTCTTTAAAAAATAATAGTTTTGAAATTAGGGGAAAACTACCTGCCATGGTGGCAGGTGACCAGGAATCTGTACCTGCCACTGCTAACATTTACCCTGTATTTGCAGGTGCAGGTGCTAATTTCATTCCCTAGTCATGACAACAGACATATCCCATTCAAATCTGATGCCTTTTTGGAGTTTAGTCTGTAAGGCAAAACGTTGTAGCAGTGAGGGCCACCTAAGCATATACAAAGAAGCTTTATCCAGCCTCTGCTTTGTAGCTTGCCACTTTCCCCCTCACAAATTATAAAGAGTGGCAGCATTGTTCTGTATCCAGAGTGAAGCTGCTCTGCACACTTGGCTACTTTCTTCCCTTCCACTTGTGCAACTCCTGTTTGTTGGAGTAGTGATTAAACTATACTGCTTTAAGTAAGCAGTTTCTGTTATCGCTGCGGAGGACAGGGAGAGTGGTCTATATTCTGGCTGGATAATGACTTCCAGAGAAGCTTGAAATATGTGACACTTGCATGCTTTATTGACTGACTTTGAAGAATCTGCTGACACATGGTCAACCAGGCACCTGGTTTAGTATAATTGCCTGCAAAGATGCTTACTTTCATCTTCCATATTGCAAGCAGAGTCTGACAGTTCCTCCAGTTCTAGTTTTCCTTCTCAGAGAACGACCGATGAGCTTCCCTTGGCTACTACCTAACTCCCCAAAAATGTGGAGCAGAGGTCGAGTTGCTGATTAACTAAAGCATGAGCATCTTGCTGTTATCTATATTACTTCATCATGATGGCACAGTCACAAGAATGTATGATATTTCAGATTGTGCAACTGATGCATTTAAGACAATTATACTGGCTGGAAAAACACTCCTTGACCTGGCAAAACAGTAATGCGCCCCCAATTACTGTTCACCATGACTGTTTACGTAGAAACAATCATTGAGGGACTGACGAGCCACATCTTCAGAACAGTGCTGCCCAACAAATTCCTGCCACTCAGGTTCCTGTCGTGGTATGCTCCCAAGGTGTGTTTGTCAGGGATCTTCCTCCCACGACGCTGGGTCTAAGACAGATAGAAAATGTTGTTTGACGACATAATCTTGACTCATGGTCCACTTTCTAGCTTTCAGCTGCATCACAGTCTTCATCGACTGATAGAGTTTGTTCAGTTTTTCTGTCAAAATACTATTTCCAAGGTCACAAATTAACTCTCACGCTCAATGGGAGGTGTTATGTAACACAAAAGATGCATATTTCTCAAAGCAACCATGTGTTCAATGTGTTCAAAGTACTAAGTATTGTACTTACTCAGTATGAATTTTATAATACTTCTACTCCATCCCATTTGATTTCAATGGGTAATGTTCTATGTTTGACGCCAATATATGTATCTGACAGCAACAATTACTAGTTATTAGATTAAGATTTTACATAAAAAACAAAACCGTTTAACATATTATAGATCGATTATAGATCGAACTACCCAACAGTCTAGACATAGTTAAAATAAGCCACCTCCACCTCCAGAGGCTATAACATTAAAATCAGTATTAGGAATAAAATATTATACAAAGTAAAATAGACAGAGGCCATTCTGTTGCATAATCAGTACTTTTACTTTGCTATACTTATAGTTTTGCTGTATTTTTACCTCAGTACGATATTGAATGCATCATCTTCTATTCCTAAACTGTGTGATTGCTGCTTTTGCTTATGTAAAAGATGTGAATTGTTCCATCACTGGCCGATACACTATGAATACCTACAGTATTTGGCTTCAGACAGAAGAACTTCATTAAACCCTCATTGGGAAAAAACTTAGTTTCGGGCAAATTCAAGAAATGTACGTTTCACTTTTCATAAAGACCTTAAACGTTCTATGCGGAGATATAGAGGATGTGACAGAAAGCCGAGAAACAACTGCACTTATCTAAACATTGAAGATTTAGGGAACCTGCTGGTGTGTTGTCATCATTTTAGAACTGATTCAACTTGGCACAATGGTTTCATCAACAGATTTGCTTTACGTTAATGCGATTGAAATGGGCTTCAACGAGAGGAATAAAGCCATCCAACGTAATGGCATTACTTCCCTCTGTGATGGTTCACTGTATCCTCAGCCACAGCGCATGCCCCTGGCAGTAGAAAGGGGAGGGGCTAGGAGGTGGGCCGACCAACTGTAGGCAAGTGTGTGTGTGTGGTGTGTGTGTGTGTTCGTCTCAACGTAGCACGAAATGTGTCTCCTCTCAGCAAAGACACACAGAGTAACGGGAGACGTGCTGATCAACGGTTTTTCTTTCTATTGAAAGTTTAGTTTTTTTGTCGCCTTGACACTGTGTCGGTGTTATACTCTGTATATTAAAACATTCCGCTTGTAAAACGCAATATTTGTTAAGAGCTGCCGACTTCGTTTCTACCAAAGAGTGTCCGCTTCCCCTCCCCTCGATGAAGCGCTGCGATGCCCTCTGATTTTATATCCCTCCTTAGCTCGGATCTCGACCTCAATTCCCCCAAATCTCTATACTCAAAAGGTAAGATTTTTACTTAAATACACGTTATCACTAGGACACCGACCCGGTTGTCCTAGTTTAACTCGAAGTATTACGAATGTCTTGATCACTCCCGTTAAGCTGCTAGCTAGCAGTAGTTAGCTTCTTTTCTGCTGTTAGCCGACCAAGCTAGCACTTAGTTAGCTGCATTTGGGCTGAGCACTGGCGTGTACCTGGTTGGCTAGCTGTCGGTGTCACATGCGTGGAGGACCATGATACGTTAGGCTGCTCGTCTAAATATAACGGCGATACGTGAGATCCTATCGATCCTATACGATGTGTCATTAACGAGCGGTCTCGTCTGATGGCGAGCATTAGTAGCCTACTATCCGCTAGCCACAGTTACGTGAGGTCGCTTTCCAGTCACCACATTGTTCATTGGTTTAATGTACTAAAAGTGATAGTGGGCTTCTGCGGAGGTGTGTGTGTGTGTGTGTATCGCGAGAATATGTAGTGCGAGAATATGTAGTACATGCATGTGTTTGCGTATCCTCCTTCTTTAGTGTGGTTGTGTGACAGTCCCTTATGGTTTAACATCATATGTGGAAGTGAGCCAGAGTTGTCCGCCTCATATGCTCTGGTTTCACGGACAGAATGAAAGCTCAGGACATGCCAGTGTCCCTGGCAGGATAGAGGGTGCTGCCACTGGCGCCACACACTTAATCTATAATACGTCCTGGACACATGTCAGCCAACTCTTGTTTTATTTTTAGGAGGGTGTTGCGACATCAATTAAGAGCTAGACCGTTAACTCTCTTGAGTTGTCAGCTGGGCCGGTGGATTTGTACTGGCTTTCAGCAGCACTTTGTCTGCAGGTTAGTTTCCCCCTCTGTTACTAAGCGTATCAACTTCATGTGTAAGGACACTGTCTGTGAATCTGCTACTCAACACTGGCATCAATCATGCTATTGCTTATTCATGAGCCAGCCTTGTATGCTGTGTTGTTGTTGTTTTGTACTGCTCTTAAAGTGGTAACCTGAGACTCACAGATGTATACATTATGATAGGACACAGACGGACAGCAGGGTTTCCTGTTATTTTACCACATGTTTTAGATGTTGTCCACATTTTGATGGTTAATAAATAGCATTCATACCGAATACAATCTTTACCTTCCAGCTGTCGGACCTGCTGTTCTCACATCTGTCTGCTATGTATAGGGCGCTCATGAGCTAGCAGAAAGCACTGCTATGTGACCCTGACATGCTCAGTTGAGCCTACCATATGGTCACACTGTCTCACATGATGGCTGTGTATTTATATCCCAGCAGTTGGGTTAGTGCTTGTGTAGTGGTCAAGGTAGCAGACGTGCTCATCAACAATCTCGTGGGAGACCTCATGTATGTCAGCCTGTAGAAGAGAGAGAGAGAGAGAGAGAGGACAGAAAAAACAAGGTAAATGTGAAACCTCAATAGTGACCCGAACCTTGATCTCTTTAGATTAAAAATAAATAATAATATAGTCATTATTCACATGTCAGGTCTTTTATTTTACCCTCTCATTTGCCAACTCTGGGAACCACATCCAGGATTTGTGTAATCTTGACATTGATTTAGCGTTTAGGGAAAATGACATCGGGGCTCTCAAACAATATACATTTAAAAAAAGAATCGTAGTCCACTTCATTAGTTACACAAATGCCACCCATAACATATTTTATAAAACATGCATATGTATATAATGTTTAAAACAAGCTATTATAAACACACTTTTATAAACAGTTAAACATGAAATCTGACTTAATTCATGTTCTGTTCTGTTGTTATTTAATTGTGCCTGAACTGAGTGTATTCATTTCAGTGCGTTCATCCATTAGGCTGCATTTGCTGTCAGTCACCTGAGACCTATGAGAAGAAATGAAAGTGCCCCCTGGAAATAATCCTCTCAAAGCACGCTGCCTCATAACTTTTATCGACCCGTCCATGCCTATTTGTTTATTGTAAGCCAGCACAGTGGTTCCCTCAGGCTAGGTTGACTACCACAAAGCTTGTGTTTTTAGAAAGATCAACATGCATGTGACGTGCATTTACTGTAGCTTTTATGGAAATGTAAACTAGATGTTCATAGTAGTAATTGGGTTATGTCTTAAGCTGGAACCACTGATCTGGTTTATCGACTCTACATAAGTAGGCGCATTGGAGAACCGAATGGAGTATCTATAGCCATTCATTGGCAGTATAACTCGGTGTCAAGGTAAACAGAGATGGTGTAAATGTAGAAAAATGTCATTCTTTGTGTGCAGAGAGTAGCTCGTTGTCTGCACACTCTGGCTGGAGCGTGTCGTTATGAGTTCAGTGTAATTAAAGGAGCCATTTTTGGGCACTGAGACACATTCTCGGTCTGCAAATTTTTTTAATTTGCAACAAAAACATAGCCATCATGTATTGTCTATTCATTTGTCATCCCCCCCTCTTAGCCCTAAGCCAGCTGCAAAGAATAAAAATGGACTGGTGACCTTGCCATTTGGCAAAACCTTTAAAGCATGTGTAATGTGAGCGGTGCATAACTTTGAGATGAGGTAATTTAATTGTTCTAAGTGTATGTTTAAATCAGTCCACCCCCCTGGCAGGCTAGTGTGTTGCAGCATACTTTTTTGGGCATACTCGGTCAAGCCTTTAGAGCTCTGCACATAAACAGTACAGATGTCATCTGACTTCTATAAAAGCAAATGGAGACCAACGCTAAAGTCCCTGAACAGATCAGTGTCACGTATTTAATTGGGAACAGTGAGAAGTTAAACTTTATATTTATCTTCAACTGAGATTTATGAGTAAGGCTAGCGTTATATATTTTCGCTTGATAATTAACAATGCAAGGATGTGTGGCTGCCCAGGGTAAGCACCTTGTTCTGTCCACAAAGTAAGAGAAGCTAGATGGCTGGTGTAGACTTTGATGGTGTTAAATGTAGATGGATAGAGCTTTTCATTAAAGCACTTTTTGAGTCAAAATGTAATCTGACACATTGTCTACAAACACTGTTTTGCCTATTGTTCCCTCCCCAACCAGTCGGGCACATGAGTGAGTTGAAAACAACACCTGTCCACAGGAGGCTTTTAAAAAAAAAAAGAAGAAGTTAAAATAGAAAATAAAGAAGTTAAATAGAAAATAGGACACAAATACAGATACAGATACATACACAAAGTACAAGTGTGTTTACAGGGGTGTTAGATGTGAGAACAATGTTGTTTCTCTTTTAGCCACGATTTAATACCTCTATTAAAAACATTACAATTTTGTTGCATTTTCAACTCAGTTGGTAGACAGGCGACGTATAGTTTAACCCAGTGTAGTCTCCTTTTGACCTGTCCAGTGCCCGTCATCCAAACTAGATGCCAAACGCCGTGAACAGGCATTTCTGTTATCCTTATTATATAATTCAGTTTTTTAATAACTCACTGCTGCAGATGTGGTGTGAGTCCGTGAATGGTGACGGCATGTATTTCTCAGCGAATGCTCTTCGTTGCATATGAACGGGCTCCAGGCAGGTTGAACATGCACTCAGTGCTCGACCCACATCATGCACACATCTCCTGTGTGAAACAGTCAAGACTGAGGTCATGTCGGGATGCCAGTCAATCTGTAACGCATCCATGCACAAAGACTCTCTCTCTCTCTCTCTCTCTTCTCAACATGAACAAAGCACAACAGACACAGATGGAGGATTCTCGTGAGAGTCCCGCACACTTTGCTATGTGTTTAAATACAATGTCATGGTTTGACTGGTTTAGAGGGACAGTTCCCTCTAACAACATGGACAATAGCCTATAGGTGTCATTGTGAAGCGCCACTGAGCCATGTTTTACTTTACTTCCACTCTTCACAGCAAGGTCTGTGAGTTAGGCTATCGCAACTCTTTCTATATTTGGAAAGAAACATTGTTGATGAGGTTTTTTTTTTTTTAATGTAATTTGTTGGCACTTGGAGCACCAATAAACCTAATGCCGTTCAGCTCTATATAAAACCCATTAGCTATGGATGAAGAATGGAGCTGGCCTCCATCTCAATGCTTTATGTTTGTCCCGTCTGTGTGAACTACAGCACTGTGTGGCTCTTTGTTGTAAGCTGTGGGGATTTTGTGTTGTCACTCCCTCAACAGCATCGTCACAGAAGTGCCAGATCATGTGTCTTGTCATAGCTGAGTATCGGATGACTACTACACATGCTGGGTGCCGTCGATGCACAGCTGAAATATCCATGTCGGGGTGTTGATGGGTCCCTGTTTCTTAGCAACCAAACTACCCAATCATGTGTTTATCTGCCATCGAGTGCAGTTCATTCCAGAGTAGCTGCAGTGGTTTGGTAATACAGTACGAGGATTCATATTGCCATCAAATATCAAGGAATGTCTCTGTGGGTCGTGCTACACTTAGCTCATGGGAGGCTAATTTAGTTCATCATAAGATAGCCTGTGTTGTGTTGGTGTTGACAGCTGAATTTTTTATTTTTTTGTATATGTAGGAATAACTGATGGTGAGACGTGGGTTTGCTTTCCATCCCATTTAAGGATTGCTTACTCTGTTGGGTCCTTTTTTAATTGAGTTCAGCACAGTCTGAACATTTTTGGAGCCCGTGTCTGGCTGTCATTAGTGGTACTGCATCTTGAGGCAATTCTGCACCGGGTTCAGTTTTTGGCCAATCATAAGTACATAATGATGTACGCTTGGTGATAGCAAAAGCAGATACCTCTCTGTCCTTAAATGGGCAATCAGGCTTAAAACAGAACTTCTGAAGTCGGAGAAAAGTTCTCCTCGTGAAGAGTGGATCATCTTTTCTAGCTGTTTAGTCCTGTAACAAACAATAATCTGATTTCTGTTTTTCAAAACCTAATTTGTCTTCTCCCGCTCATCCTTTATGACAGAGTCGGTATATGACCTCCTCCCCAAAGAGCTCCAGCTCCAGCCGTCGTCCACCCAGACGGACCCGCCCACCATGAGCCAGAAGAGTGGGGGAGAGGCGGGACCTCTCCCCTCTGCAGCCTTGGCTTCAGGTAAGCTACCTGCTCAGTTCATGAAAACCATGATCCGGGATCAGTTTCCCCTTGCCAAACTATTCCCGGAGATAGCGGTGGTGAAGAAACTCATATGGGCTTGTATCAGTGTCTGGGGGCAACTTCACCCTTTCACCAGTTCCTGAGACAATATTTGTGACTGTTGGAGATTATAAGAAGCTAATATAGTATATATATATATATATATATATATATATATTAGTGCTGGGCAACGATTACAATTTTTAATCGCATGAGTTGTTTGCGATTAATCGCATTTTAATGCGCAAAATTCAATAATTAATTCAAAAGTAGTGTATTGCGCACTTTTATTTTAAAAGTACTGCTATATGAACAAAAGTGCAATAACATTTGGTTTGCAAACACTTTAAACAAATAAGGTTCTTTTTAACAGCAGTATTCCCTTTACACAGTAGCAGTTAAAATACAGTTATAATGATTCTGATAATAGATATTCAGCCGGTGTTCACAACTTTATTTTCATGTGTGTAAGAGATGCAATTTGAAATATACACCTTGAAAACTGCAAACCTATCTACGTCATGTTTTTTTCTTCTTTTGTTAAATTCTCAGTAAGCGATAACTAAATGATATGCGTATTATACATATTACAAACAAAAACACTTTAAAAACTCAAAAAAAATAATTTAAATTAATCATTTCTTTTTTTTGGTATTTTGGTCAGACACATATGCAACGCTGATGACCGTAATATGTGTGGTATTTGTTATAAATGTACGTTGGTACATAGAGGGTGATAAGAAGCTGTACATGGAGGGACTTTGGACCCAGGGGAATGTAGGTGAAGGAAACAGGAAGAGACGCCAGACAAACAGCCGTACATCGCTCGCTATATATATATATATATATCAGCACTGGTATTTTAATACTGCTGGCATAGCAAGGCTGGGTCATATTAGATTTCACTTCCATGAGGTTAGGGTGGTTCCCATTGGGGGGTGGGGGCAGAGAGTTGAAGGCGATTTTTACAGCTGGACTTGAAATATATATGAATATATTTTGGGCTTCTCAAGCTGTATTAAAGGAACCACCAATTAGTGGAAACCTGTTGTCATTGTTTTGGTTAGTCCTGTCTGTTGGCTTGTGCATCGCTTACCTTGAGTCTGTATGTTGCAATACGTGCCTGCAGCTCTTTTACCAGTTCACTTTATAAATGTAAAAATAGCTGAGTATAGTTTTAGTCCAACTCCTAAACTCTGTTATCTTACTAACCCGTACCTTGCTAGTGGCAGTGACTGTAACGTAAGAATCTTAATGGCTTCTATGTAACACAAGTCATACACCGCCTTCTCCTGGAAAACGTTGCTCTGAGTAACGGTGACTGTGCATTAACCGCATGCTAACACAGCTTGTTCTTTCTCATTTCACTCATTTTTTCAGCAGCACTGTGTTTCCAATGTGATGCTTGTGCTAAAAGCTTTCATTTCATTCTGCTTTTTAGGCAGTTCAAATAACCAATACTGCTGATCCAAATCTGTTCCTTTGGCTTCAGCAGTCATCCCAGACATCCCTCATGTTATGACATTATATCTATATTATAACTATATCTATCTCTCTGATGGTCTCAGTATAGCTTTATACGCTTTTTGTTATTAAATATTTCAACGAGTGGCAAAAAGAGAAACAGCCTGTGCACATTCTCTCTCTATGCACATTGTCATTCACACATACTCTTTTACACACTCATACATCCGTAGGTCATCGGATCATTTATTGAGTTCTCAAACTTTTGCAGCTCAATGATTCATCTACTCCCAATGTTACAGATCAGTCGGTACTGTCAGGAGTTCTGAAGGTTCTGTCTCTTTTATGAAACCGTGAAGTTGCCCCTAGCAAGCATTGGACTGTCCTTAAATATCCTCGAGCAAACCAAAGGAATCCGGTCTGATCTTGGATCATGGTTCAGGGCAGAACAACATCAGCTAAACTCTGAAGGATTCTCGTCTTGAGTTTCGTCTAGAGAGCAAATGAACCGGTCAGCGGTGTTGGAGAGAGCGCTTTTGTTAATGCTACCTTTTAACTATCCTGTCTGACCCAGCTGGCCCTAAGCGGTGCTGATCAAAAGCATGACTACTGTAATGTCCGTCGGATCATTATTAACCACACATGCTTCAAGATGTCTATAAATGATCAACTTCAGAAGTTACTCCTTCTCCAGTATATAAACTCATCCACTTTACTGATTGACAGAAGTTGAATCTTGAATGATCAGCTCTCTTGTTGCTCATTGGCTGTCTCGTTTTTATTGCAGGAAGTTCCCTCTGAGGCAGGGAGTGTCTGCATATAAAATGGTCTGCAGTTCACTGCTCCATAGGTCAGAGGCTTGTTTATTCTGTCTCCATGGCTACGCTCAGTCCCAACCAAATCTTCCAATTGGCATGCGCAAACTACTGTTTACTACTGAATGCACATTGCACAAACTGTACTATAACCCTGGCAAATTTAATTTGGTGCCACATTACCAGCTTGCAAATTTGGCTGTACAAAGAAAGTTTGAACCAGATTTTGTTGTGTTTCTTTCTGGCAATGTGTATGTAACAATTTGTAGCTTGCTTTTGTTTTTGTAAACAAAGCATGTCAGTTTTGTCACGTTGATTTTAATTGAGAAAAAAAGTTTTGTAGGAATCAAAACAGTGTGGGACCTATAGTACCCTTCTCAACTTTAACTTCAGAACATTTGATCAATTCTTGACGGCTCTCGCATGCACAGTGAGAGCGTATAAACCCACAACACTCTGTTGAAATTAGAGTTGGGAAGAGGGGAAATCAATACAAATCATGCACAAATTCAGCTGCTTGAATGGGACTGCTAGCCTGCACTGTGCTGAGCATCTGTACTAACTTGTTTATCTGTATATGCTACTACAGATGCCACCTCTTCCACCTCCAGCCCCTCTGCCTCTTTGGGAGTCTCATCCACTGGCTCCTCTACCTCGTCCTCAGACCATCTCAAGGGTCCCCAGCATCTCCACTCCACCGGAGGGGATGGCGCTGGAGCTTCGGAGAGTCAAGTTATGGAGGGTGCTGTATCTGCCCCCAGCAGAGGCAACGGTGGAGCAAACGCTGCAACAGGAGACATAGGGTCAGGACTAGGAGCCCAGCAGCCTCAGAACACCCCATCAAAACGGAGGCCCGTGTTGAGCATATCCCCGCCACCCGAGGACCTATTTGACGACAGCCAGATGTCTAGCCAGGACGAGCCTGCCGCATCTGGTCCGACGGGTCCGGACTCCGAGCACAGCAGCAGCATGTGGGCCGATGACTCCGTCTCCAACTTCAGCTTGATGAGCTCCGTCTCCTACAACGACAACACGGAGGTGCCGCGCAAGTCTCGGAAACGCACCCCCCGCCAACGGCCCGGGCCCAAGCCTGCTCCTCCGGAGGACAGCATGGATGTGTTTGATGCTGACAGCGCCAAGGCCCCGCACTTTGTCCTATCCCAGCTGGGCACAGACAAGAACAGTCCCATAGCCAGGTGGGGTGACTCTTATCCAACGCAGCATTTTAATCCAGCTGTAGGAATACAGTAAATGTCCTTTCATTTCTAGAAGTCCTATAAATGTTATCATGTGATATTTTTCTTATTTTTTTTTTTTGCCCCGCAGCTCTCTTGAGTCAGGATCTGCAGTGAAGGGTGGGTCACTGTCTACTCAGTACCCCCAGAGGAGTGATGGGAAAGAGCTAAAGATCCTGGTGCAGCCAGAGACCCAGCACAGAGCTCGCTACTTGACAGAGGGCAGCAGAGGTTCTGTCAAAGACCGCACGCAGCAGGGATTCCCCACTGTCAAGGTTCGACACAGAAGGCCACCTGCTGCTTCTTGAACACGGGGGGAAATATTACCACCGAAGTTGGAAGTGTCTGAATACGGGCAAAAATACTCCACAAGAGAACGCTCATGCCACTAAACACCCATCTGCACATTTCAGCTACTTCAAAAGCTTTATTTTACAATGGGATAGCCTGCTGTTTTCTGTGTGGGTCAAAGTTTTTTGACAAATCAAAAAAACAGGACCAATGTTCATAGGGCAAAGAATTGGAAACTAGATCATCCTAATAGTAACTTTACCTTTTACTGATAAGTCTGCACAGGGAAGTGAAGGAAGAGCACTTCTGTTAAACAGCTCCCAGCTGCTTATGTGTGTAAAGTACGAATCACTCAATTCAACAACCCTGACATTTATTGGCGTACATGTAAAGATGTTAGAAGTTTTATCGCTGAACAAACTAATGTTCATCTTGTGTGCTATAATAGAGCATTTCTTCCACCGTTATGCAGTGTGTTTCCCTCGTTTACTTTTGTGAGATCCACGCAAGGAGAAAGAAGATCTGACTCTCTTGGGTTTCAAACCACGTCATTCTTTAATGGCCGTATGATTTCTATTATTAGTGAGGGTCAATTCAAGTTTTTTTCTGTCCCCAGTTGGAAGGTGTGAGTGAACCAGTTGTGCTGCAGGTGTTTGTTGCAAACGATGCAGGCAGAGTGAAGCCACACGGTTTCTACCAGGCGTGCAGAGTGACGGGACGCAACACCACTGCCTGCAAGGAGGTGGACATAGAGGGCACCACTGTCATTGAGATTCCTCTGGAGCCCAGCAGTGACATGACACTCGCGTAAGGGCTTATTTATTTTGAGGATAATCGCTGGATGTTTAAGATGTTCTCAGTGTGTCATGTTTTCCCTCATCCTTGGCTGTTTCTACAGGGTGGACCGTGTAGGAATTTTGAAGCTGCGTAATGCAGATGTGGAGGCCCGTATTGGTGTGGCAGGGTCCAAGAAGAAGAGCACACGGGCCAGGCTGGCCTTCAGAGTCAACATCTCCCAACCTGATGGATCAGTACTTACTCTACAGGTCGCCTCATCGCCCATCCTCTGCAGTGAGTCGTTGTAAACATCCGTCTTAAGCTACAAACACAGCCACTACCAGGCTTCATGAGGCTAAATGCTGGGCGAGGCTGCGTTTCCAGTGATGTGTGGTGTTTTTTCTGTTGTCACGCATAGCATTAAGGAGGATGGCCATAGAGCATTGGTCCTATCAGACTGTAGAACTTTCTTTCTTTCTGTTTCAGTCTTCCACATGCCTTCTGGCAAACACTAGCCCAGATGTCATGTGAGTGTTGATTCATTGACTGTTGTGTCCTCCTCCAGCCCAGCCAGCAGGAGTTCCGGAGATCCTGAAGAAGAGTCTTCACAGCGGCTCAGTGAGAGGAGGAGAGGAAGTTTTTATCATCGGAAAGAACTTCCTCAAAGGAACCAAAGTCATTTTTCAGGAGAATATTGCAGGTGCTGTAGCCAGTGTTGTCTTTGTCTCAGTGTGAGTTGTGTGGATATGGTTTTTCTGCATGTAAACCTCTGATGAAAGAAGAAGAAAAATGATTTGTTTCATTTGCAGATGATAATTCCTGGCAGGCCGAGGCAAAGATTGACATGGACCTTTTCCATCAGGTAAATGCAGCTGAATAATTACAAGCTGCCGTATCAAACCTGCCTGCTTCCACTGACCTCCATGCTCTCCATGGGATTTTACTGAATTTGGACTTTTGGATCTCTAATGTTTTCCAGAACCATTTGATAGTGACAGTCCCGCCGTTCCACAACCAGTCAGCCACTTCTCCTGTTTCTGTGGGAATCTTCGTAATGACCAATGCTGGTAGATCACATGATCCCCAGCCCTTCACCTATACTCCAGACTCAGGTACAGCCTCCAGCGGAAGTGTATGCTGCTCCATAAGATACTGTCACCATATTATTATGTGAGGGGAAAATGCTACTTGCATAGGTTGTATAAATCAGTTCCAGTTCCAGCAGATGCGTTTGCACGAAAAGGTGTCGGTATTGCTGAAATGCCAGAAATCTTCATTGACTTTTCAGAGAAGCTTAAATCACAAGACATCATTGTAAGGGCTTGGTCTCCTCACAGACTTACAGCTAATCCTGCGTTTACTCTCTCGCACACAGCTGACGACTCAAATGTCCGGACAGTAAAAACAGAGGGGCCCTCCCTGGTCAAGACGTGTATATTTGATGGCCAGATCAAATCTTTATCATCTGAGCAAACTGACAGCTCTGCTCCGCCTTCCAAACGGCAAGAGGACACACCGATGGAAGTGTCTAGTAATCCACCGTGCACGGATGTCTTTAAGGTAAGATACCATTAATTCTCAAAAGAAGTGGAATTAAAATGTCTTCTTCAGAAACGCGGTTTGTAACATCTTTGTTTCCTCCCGTAGCCACCCCCTGACCCTCTTGTCACGGTGCAGCAGACACTGGAGCTCAGCTCTGGTCCTCATCCCGGTGGAGAGTCCTTTCAGAGCCCAATGCCCCTCCAACCTGAAGACGTGGAGCTTGCCCAGGCGCCCCCTGTCTTCCCCAGCCTGGAGTCTCTCAGCACCATACAAAAGCAGGACATTGCCCCCACGGCCTCCTTTCCAGTGCCGGGCGATACTACAATCCCCCCTGTGACAGCAGAAGTCCCGCAGCAGTTCCTCCGAGATCCTCAGGACAGCATAGCTCCTGAGAGTTCCAATAATAGTGGCGGGGTGGTAGTAGTGGCCATGCCCCAGATAGCGACTCCCTCTCAGCCCCAACAGTCCCAGGTTCCCCTGTTCCCCCAGGAAGAGGTGGCCCAGCTGGAGAGAGCAGTGAGGGAGCTCCAGGCTGGAGGCAACACCACGCTCCAGCAGGTGTTTGAGGCGGCTGTAGCCCAGCAGCAGCTCAACTCTGTGCTGTACAGCCCCACCCCCTCTGCAGACTCCCTTCAACAGCATGTCCAGGAGAACATGAACAGCCTTAGATTGGGAACCACAGATAATTCACTATCAACACAGCGACAGCTACAGATACAACAACAACAACAACAACATCAGATACAGCAACAGCAGATACAACAGCAACAGCAACAGCAGATACAACAGCATCAACAGCTACAACAGCATCAACAGCAACAACAACAGATACAACAGCATCAACAGCAACAACAGATACAACAGCAACAACAGATACAACAGCAACAGCAGATACAACAGCAACAGCAGATACAACAGCAACAACAGATGCAACAACAGCAGCAACAACAGCAACAGATACAACAACAACAACAACAACAGCAGCAGATACAACAACAGTTTCAACAGCATCAACAACTGCAGCAACAACATCAAATCCATGGTAACCTTCAGCAGCAACACATACAGCAACAAGTTCTTGGCAACATGCAAATCCAACAGCAACTTATATTACAGCCACAAGACCAGCAGCAGCAGCAAATCATAGAGAATATTCAACAACAACAACAGTTGCAACAAAGTCAGACACAACAAGTCCTTAGCAACATCCAACTTCCGGATCAGCAACAACAAAATCAAATACTTAACAATTTACAACAACATCAGCTGCAGCAGCAGCAGCAAAATCAAGCGTTGAGCAACTTGCAACAACTACAAGAGCAGCAGGTGTTGGAGAATTTACAGCAGCACCTTCAGGCGGAGTTGCTTCAACCCCAGATCCACTCGTCCCCCCAAGTACAGCAGCCAGTGTCCCTCCTTCAACAGGCTGGAGAGCTGCTCACCATTCAGACCAGCTTCCCAACACAGCCTCCATCCCACACATCTCCCCCACAGCAGCTGTTTCAGTCGCCCAGGCCCCTGGCTGAGACCCAGGGCTCCCAACAGCAGGTCCAGGCTGCCCTGCTCCAGAATACGCTGACTGTTCTGACTAGTGGCAGTCTGAACTCCGAGCAGCAGTCTCCCGGGTCAACCCTGTACCTGTCCCCAAACCCTCAGCCCCAACAACAGCAACAGCAGCTGGCATTCATCTCCTCGATGGAGACTTCTAACGGTCAGCCCCAGTCTGTTGCAATGTTTCAGAACCAACCCCAAACTCAGCTTTCCCAAATGCAGCAACAGAGCACCCCCATGGAGCAGCAGCAGTCTCCGCAGCAGAACCAACAGCAGTCACCACAGCTTCCAATGGGCCAGCAGAGCTCCTTGTTCCAAAGTATCCCAAACCACTCCCAGGTTAACCCTGTCCCCCAGAGCCAGCTTTCCCAACCCCAACAGACGGGCCTCCTCCTGTGCACCACCGATCTTAACCCCCAGGCTATTCCCCCAACTATTCTCTTCAGCACCCAGACCCAAGGCCCTTCACCTATGGGGAGCATTGGCGTTGGAATCCAACAGCCAGACCCAGCGGAGCCCATGTCCTTCCAAGACCAGAGCTCGTCGGGCAGCAGCTCCACATCCACTGAGAACCAACAGCAGAGCCTGTTCCAGGAACAGCAGCCAATGCAAGTGGGCCCAAGTTCCATCAGCGTCCAGAGCTCTCAACCTGTGGAGCTGTTCTTGCCACAGACGTCTCTGTCCAGCCTGCAGAGCACTATTGGCTCCCAGGAGCTGAACAACCAGGCTCCATCCCCTGGCACAACCATCTTTGTGGTACAGGGGGGTGTGAGTGTGGGTGTGGTAGCCAACCCTGGCCAGCAGCCCCCGGAGCAGCTTTTCCAGACAACTGTGGGTGGGAATGTGGCCCCACAAGGGCAGGCCAATCTGTTTGTGTTTGGCATCCAGAATGGTAAGATGATTTTGGTCTTCTCCACCTCTGAAGTACTGCCAATGCCTTTACCTGCTGTTTTGATAATAGTGAATATTTTCATTTTCTCTTCCTCCCAGACTCGCCCCAGCTGCTCAGTTCCTCTGGACCCGCCCTGCCCGTTCAGGGCCAGCCCCAGAACTCCAGTCACATGCAGCCTCTGTTGGACCAGCCCATGGCCCAAGCTGCCTCCACAATGCCAGCCACCATGCACAGCAGCTTACAGAACACCCTTCAGGCACAAATGCAGTCCAGCTTAGAGAGCGCCTTGCAGACCAGCCTGCAGAATGCAATGCAGGCAAACACACAGACGGCTCTGCAGTCCAGTTTACAGGCAACCATAGAAACAAGCCTGCCAACTCCAATGCAGACCAATCTACAGACGCAGATGCAGAACAGCTTACAGAATCAATTGCAGGCATCGATATCTGCGTCGTCCAACATGGATAAAATTTAGGACCTACTGGAGAGAGTCTACAGAAGCGATGAATAGTGATTGGACCATGTGGGCACTAAGGAGAGTGAGTGACATGTAGCCGAGAGTTTAACATCCGTACATCGACAAACAGAGCGCGGTGGTGTGCGGTGTTTTGTGTCAACGCCACAAAACGTAGAAACTTTTAAATATGTAAGATTTAAATGCCCCTTTTACCTAAAAACCCAAATTATGAGCTCATGTAACTCCCTGTTTTTATGGAATATTTATAATTAATTATAGCCTTCATACACCCATTGTCCTTGAATTGAAGAATCCGCCTTTGTTATTACCCCTCTTGCAGGATCAGAGAGGCCTGTAATAACTGCTTTATCCATCAGTCTCAGAAATGCAGTGTTTTATTGTGAGTGTTTTAATAATGTGAACCTAAGAGATGATGATGATGATGATGATGATGATGATGATGATGATGATGATGATGATGATGATTAAAAAAAGAAAAAAAAAAAAAAACCTGCCAGGTTTGGCGGGAAAAACTGGAAAGGGACAAAGAATGTCAGCGACAAGGAAATGGGAATAGTAATGTGATCGGAGTTGAGTCTGTAAGAGCAGGCAGAGCAGATAAAACAGCCAGGAGTGAATATCAGGTTGCACATAAGTGTCCGATAAAGGCGGAATCTTATTTAGTGAGTGTGTAAAACGCCTTCACTTCACTCTGAGAGGCAGTCTGTGTGATGTGTTTCTGTTTTGTTCATCATGTGGAGATGATGGGGGGGGGGGATTGAATAATGTGACGCGGATATGCATTCGTCAACAATTTCGACTAAAATCTACTCTAAGAGTAATGACTATTAAATGAAGTACATTTGTAGAATGTTTTGCCTCAATCGTGTATCAGTGTGGACCTGTGCAGACTCTACCGGGAGTGTTCAAATAATGATCAACTCCAAAAGAAAAAGAAGACATCGCACACCAAAATGGGTATCAAGACATGCTGGTGTTGCAGGGGGTTCTCCCCCCCCCCCCCCCCCCCCATGTGCAGTAAGAGGAGGGACTATTAAACACTCACAAATGAGATTCCCCCTTGTGTGCATAATGTGACTTGCCTTTTGATTTGGCCCCTCCCAGTGGTTTCATAGGTTAAGGCCTCATTACTGGGCTCGTAGAAGGTTTCTTGGTGAAATTTTAAGAAGCGTTCAACGATATAATGTGTGTATCTTGTTTTTTTTGTTTTGAAGAAGTTGGTAACCCTCTACCACTTTAATGTGGATAGAAAGAAACTTTCCACTAGTGAAAATGGAGTGTTGTGTGGTTTTTTATAAACATTTTATCTCAAGCACTTTATAACCTCTAGCTAATCCTTATATCTGTCCACAGCTCCCTTCTGACCCAGCTGAGTTTGTACTTGGAAAACGTCCAGTTAAAAAAAACCGAAATAACACACAGCGGTTACCTTTTGTAAAAGGTAAATACGTCTTTACCGAGCATTTTAACATTTTGTCATGTCTGAATACTTTCTGAGGTTTAGGACAACTTTGTATAGGATGTCTACTCACTGTTGAATTCCTCTTTGTATTCAGTCTCAGTGGTCCAGTCAAGTCTGTCTAAACAAACAGCCATTCCCACAAAAGCATTGTCATTTGTCAGTGTTGGAGTGGTAAGTAGGCCTTTGTGTTTCTCACACTGACAAAAACACCCCAAAATATTCATTGATTCATTTAGTCTGTGCATTGAAATTAAGGAAGTGTCATCGTGTTTCTATTTGTACTATTTACTGTTACTGTCACTTGAGACTGTTTTTACCTTGTGTTGTGTTAGAGATTTTAGTTTTTCGTCTCAGTGTTGGTACCGCGTGCTGGCCGGCGCCATGTGAAGTTGGCTTCCAGTAACCGTCCCTTGTGTTGTGAACAGGGGTTGACTGGTAAATGAAGTCTCTGTTACATAGAGGCTGCCATTTTGGTTCTATCTACGGTGCTATGTGCAGGAGGCCAAAGTTTTATTTTATTTCCCCCTAGGAAGGTGAAGTCATGACCTGCCCTGCTCTGTCTCTGATTGGCTTGCACTTGTTGGTTGGGTTTAGGCATGAGGAGTGAGATCGGTTCGTCTAAGAACATCAGGGTTAGGGGGAGGGGGGTCATATGCCTTTGCCATCCTAAAGTTCGACAAGAAAAATAAATATGTGCAGGAGTAATGGGCACTTCTGATGTATTTCTAGTGCATAACAGTTTGTACTTCTATCACTAGCACTGACCTAAACCGTTAGTTTTGAAGCAGTTGAGTCCAGAGAGCTGGCTGTTGTGGGGTCAGACTGGAGTGCACCCAGGCATACCAAAGCTCCTGTTGTACATCGCCGTCATCTTGTCTCATAATGTTTACTCATTTGTACTTACTCATTTAAGTTATGCAGCTCTTACGTGGATAGTAAGTCAGCATGTTTTATAAAGAGATATGTAAAGGTACTTCGTTTCATGGATCAGTTGACCTCTCATTAACAGTTCCACCAATTTGATACATTACTCTTACTCTTTGTTCATGTAAAATAACACTGCTGTACGTTCCATATCTACAACAGTAGCCAATTTGGCATTATCAAAAAAAAAATTAAAAAAAGCCAATTTCTGAGAATTCAAATGTTAGAATAGTGTTGCTCACATATGCATTTGTTTGCATTTTCATATTCATACTATTTTGTCCTGCAGCTATTAGTGATCCATTTTAAAAGTAACTTATCTTTTTTAGAATTTTGTATCCATGTATCAAAAATAGAGTATTTTTGTAAAACTAAACGTTTTAGTTTATGCTCGTATAAGAATATCATTGCTGGTCTGTCGTCCTGAAATGAAGCGCAGGTTTATTGTGATTATTATAAGTGTGTGACTGAAATCAAGCAGATATGTTGGAACTTAACTCTAAACTGGTTAAACATTGACTTTACTCAACCTGTAAACCATAATACAATGGGCTAGGTTTTTCTTTTGTGTGTGTGTGTGTGTTTTTTTTAAATGTCATGCATCTCAAACGGCACTTTGACTCATTTATTGACTGTAGATCAGGTTCGAGCGCAGTAGTGATGTTTCCAAGCATTCCATTCCTCTTGGGGAGTTTAAGAGCACATGATGTTGCCCAACAGTAATGCCTCTTAAAGCCATACCAACACAGAAAGCCAACCTGTGACTTCAGTTTCATGAATGTAAATGTTACCTCATGGTGTGGACATAGAGCGTGCTCTACATCTAACATCGGACCAATTACAGTTTTTAGAGAACATATATTTTGAGGCAGAGAGGGTGGGGCGGATTGGCACCAACTGTCATTTGTATCACTGTACATTTGTCAGATTGTTTTTGTTTTGGATTGTGGTGTAATTTCATGTTTTTTTTTTTTTTTCACGTCCAGTTGTTTCATTTTGAGCAATTCCAGGATGCTCAGTCTGACTCTTCAAATAGCCACTTCCACCTGACGAAACATGTGAAACATTCATTTAAATGGTGGTGAAGATAGCACACAAATCTTTACAAAATATCAGTTTTGTCCTTTTTAAGTCATGTAGATGAATATCCGTGTATATTTAAATGTGAATATATACTGCAGGGGTATCTTGAACTTCAATTGTGATGCTTTCAACAGAACTGTGTGTGCCTTGATAACTTAACTGTTACTCCGTTGTGTTTACTGGTGTCCCCTTTTTTTCGTGTCATTTGCCATTCGGCTCCTTGTCCTTTTTTTATTCACGAGGACTGTTTAACATCGGAACACTTTTCAGTGAATTATTATTTCTAAACGCAAGCATAACCCATCCAGATATATACTTTAATTTAACATTTTCTCTTTGGAAATCCATTCCAGGATATCAGAGTAAGTAGTCTCAAGATAATATTGTGCAGCTTCACGAGTGAATTGTCAACTTGTCTGTTACTTTCTGTTGAAAAACGTTTTTCATGCCTCCTGAGATTTGTGTGTGTGTGTGTGTGTGTGTGAGGTAAAAGGGACGAGACCGCGGAGATTGTTTTTTTTTTTGGAGAGCTTTCTTGTGTTGATGTGCTTGTCAACATTACTATTGTTGCTGTGAAACGCTTGATCAAAAAGGAGCAACCATGATAAATTAACTGTTAATTGCCAATAGTGTGAGCTGTAATCCTGTGTGTAATCAGTTTTGCTCACTTTTTCCTAGTTCGCTTTTTCTATTTCACATTCTCCAACAGTTCTGTTGTATCCGTTCTGTGTAGCTTGAGCTTTAGTATCTGGCCTTAAGACCCTGCGGTCGGGACGAAGGTCAACCCCAGTGTGTTATCATACATCTGAACTATTATTAACATGTACTTTGCCTTGGTCTGGACATTTGTATACTCTTCTGTTTATATCTGTAATCCTGCTGCTACATTAAATGAATTAATAAAAATGTAAACGTCTTGATTCGCTCCTTTAATCGTCCCTCTTTCCTTTAGATGCACTAGTTATAAAAAGCTCGGACAGGTTTTTATATTAATCTTTTTAAGCAAATAATGCATTCAAGTAAAGTTACACATTGCACTCTTATCCTCACAATGAATGCTGTAAATGTTGACAAATGCATTCGAGACATCAGGAAACCGGCTGGTCACAGTTTACTAGCTTTTCTATGTAGAATCCGTTGGAAGAAGGATAACGGATCCTCGGGGTCAAAAACAACATCAAACTCAGGCGTCCTCCTGAGAGCAAGAGCAGCGACCAGGATGGCAAAGATGGCAGTGAGGCCCCAGATGTGATACTGGCTTCCTGAGTCGGGGTCCACAAAATAAAAGGAGTGCAGCAACCCCATCATCCCAGCAGCACCGTGGGTGGCGTAGTGGTCCTTGTCGCTGGTGAAGAAGTCCAGAGGGACTGTGAACACAGCGCTGACCTCAGCCGGGTTTGGACTGGGACAAAATGACTCATCGATGAAGCCAACCACCGGGGTCACCAGCAGACCACTCTGTTAGGAGATACAGGTGGGAGGGGGTAAAGAGGTGGACCCAAAGCAGCTGATGCCATGAAAGGGAAGAACCATTTGTACTGTCCTACCTTATTGATGATGGGGACCAGCCTACAGACCACCTGGACATCAGCACGCGGTAGACCTATCTCCTCCTCGGCCTCTCTCAGAGCGGTGTCCACGTCGTCTCTGTCTCCGGGGTCTCTCTTCCCACCAGGGAAACACACCTCTCCAGCGCTGGTCCGAAGCTGCGCAGACACACAAGTCAGTCAAGAGTGGCGTTAGATTAAAGAGACAGCTTAGACATCCACTTGTGTTACCTCTTGTGAACGCAGGGTCATCAGGGTGCACAGCTCTCCGTTCTTCACGATCAGCGGGATGAGCACCGAGGCTTTGGGCAGCACCGGAAGAGACGCGAACTTGTTTCCGATGTCATACTGCTTTAAAATGGCTATCGTCTTCTCTTTAATATGCATGGTAGAAACGGAAAGGTGAAGGACAGCAACAATAAAAGAAATACTTAAACTTAATATACACTAGGAGTCCAAACTGGAAGCCAACTTATGTAATCACGTACGAGTACAGCACGAACCCATAGCACACGTTAACGTTACACAACACACCTTAAGTGTGTCAAAGGCTATTCCAATGATTCCCTGTATTAACGTTAAGTAAACAAGTTTACCACTTATACCACGGCTAGGACAACGTTTAACGACAACATGTTAACCGTTACCCAACGACAGAGACGGCTCAGAAATAGAAAAATATCTTAAACGCATCTTTGCCCACTATTTAGGAAACCTCCACGAGACGGTTAAAGTGAAGCATTGACCTCCAGCGGTTAGGTTTAGGATCTTTAGACGGGACACCGGGCAGCGTCGCGTACAAGAGTCTATGCAAGTTTGTTTACAATAATGGACACGACCACAACAAACCCATAAAAATGACGTCATTGTATGCGACGACTTTTCTTGATAGCCAGTTAGCCGTCAGGACACCGTAGTTATGCAATTATGCTTCTGCTTCTCATGAATAAGAATGAGTGTGTCCCGAGTGGGAACGCAAAGATAATCACGTGGATAAAAACAGGATTCAGAGATTGAACGAGATTTATATTGCTGTATACAGGTCCTCGATGAAAACGTCAGATATGAAATAAAACATGCAGTACATTCCAAGTCAGTCATTTTATGGCATAATGCTACATCCATGGCATAATGAGAGCAGATGAAACAAACAAACTGAAGGCTCCTTAAATATGACTGACAGCTCACTGAACAAAGTGATTCAAATGACATTCTTCTTTCTATCTCCAAGATACAGCTGCAATTTACAGGTAAAGTATACACAAAGGTGAATAAATAATTTCAAATTTAACAACCAAAGTATTCATAATACATAACTGATCCCATGTATTCAATAGAGGAGAAATTAAGTTATTTACAACCCACAAGTCACATTTTGTGGGTTTTTAATGTAGAAAATTAAATAAGATTGAAAACACAGCACAGCTGAGGAGGGGCATCACAGTGGTCCTAGTCCTGATTCCAGTCATCGCCTCGGCAGCACTTGATCCGCTCAGACTTTGTACTTCTCCTTGGCTTGATCATTCAGTATACAGATGTGCTGTGAAACAAATACAAGTAAACAAGAGAATTCATGTTTAGTGAATTTCCATTTTCTGCTTTAATGAAACATTTTGTACAGCTAGTCCTTTGCTGTAGCTACCGTTGAGGGGGTCATGTGCTCTGTTTTGTTTTTGGAAATGTCACCCTTTAAAATAAAAACCTGAGGAGGTTTTTACATTCTACAATTAACCACAAAATAGACACGATGGATTTTAAAAGACAAGTTTTGATTTATCGTGTTTAAACCTTTGTAAGAAAAAAAATGGTATTACATTTGAAAGAGGTAAGACATATTTAGCATTTGTCCACCACAGCAGCTTCAAATGCACTCATTTTCATCAATTACACCTGCGCTTTTCATACTGGTCAGAGGGGGAGGGCTTAGAAGCAGCATTTAGGGAGGAAAAAAATATCATTAATAATACTGGATAAAATGCAAAAAAAATATTTATTCTTTGACACGATACATTTGCAAGCTACACCTTCAGTCATTCATTGTGAAATGTGACTGCTACACAACATGTGCCGTGTCCCTATTCTATACTACAAACTAATTGTAGGCAAATTTCTAAAGTGTATTTACACTGGAAAAGCTACAAAATCAATGCTCGATTCTTTCATCTTCTGTTATTCTGTTAATGTACATTATTCTTTCATAATGCAAAAAGTAAATGAAGGAGCTATTCACAGTTGCAAAATATTTAAATAACTGCAGATAGTGGTGGAACAGATTTGAGGAGGGTTTAAGGTTTAAAAAATTAGCGTTAAATATTTAGGAAAACAATCTTTTTTTCTTTGTGTAAGCAGTGGCATTTCAAGGGCACAGTTTGATTGACATACATCATGCATGTTGTGTTTGCCAACTGCAAAAACATTACACTGTGAGAATCAGTACACTGAGAAACAGTACACTGTACACACTTAAAACGTAGCATGGAATTGAAACACAGGGTGTCTCATCGTCACCTGAAGTGATCACATGCAGCACACTTACACTGAGATCTCTGAAGTACTCGTTGTAGTCCAAAGCGTAGCCCACCAGAAAGGCATCTGGCACCTCAAAACCAATGTCTGAAATAAATATATAGACACCATAACCGTGAGTCATATAAAGAAAACAAAAAACTCTCAGGCTGATCTAAAATGAGATGCGGAAACATTTACCGTTATTAGAAGCTCTGTGAGCGAATAGATGTTGCTCTTTTACCGCCTGTGTGAGGTTGTACTTAAGCTGTCAGTGCTGTGTAGTGGGAAGTCAAAACGCTTACAGTAACAGCTGCCCTTCAGGGACAATCTTAAAGAGATTATCCAACTCAGACCTAAAAGCCTTACATAAGAGACAGTGTGAGCAGGGGGTTATCAGGCATGTGTTATTGCATAAGTGCCATGCTCGGCTACATTTGGAGGACAGTTTCCTGAAATAATCCCGCATGGAAAACACAGCTTTAAATAACGCTTCAGCAGCCCTTCAAAGAACCGGGCTCACATGTGAGTGACTAGCATGAAATGAGCCCTCTCGTGTACATTTCACAGATACACGTCTTAGTGTGAGGTGAGTGAACAGGCACTCACAGTCTGGTCTGTACCCTGAACTCCTCGGGGTCCGCTTCACCAGGAGGCTGGAATGACAAACCAAACACAGCGTGTAAAAGAAACAAAAGCCCTCCGAGAGAAATTAACATGCCAAAGAGAATGCGCAGTTGTCACCAAAAACATTTTCAGTGCAGGTGTTAACACCGACAGATGGCACAGATTGATCTCGGTACACCTTAAACAGCACCGTGGCCAAACAAATGTTCACGGTTCAGGATCGACCTCTCCGTGTGGAGCCTATTCAACATGCATGGATGCAATGTTAGAACAGGCCATGTGGTCTGTCTTCATGCGTCAGTGTACATAAAGATATATATTAAAGTGTATCTTTATATACAGTACAGTCTGATTTTCACTCTACGAGACAAATGGTTCTAAAAGGAAAGCTTACTAATGTCTCTGGTTAGCGGGGACTTTGAGTTCTTCAAACGCAATCCATAAATGAAATACTATTCAGCTCTGTTGAATTGGGGCGGCAGCAGAAATGTCAGCGGTAGATATCGCTAAACTTCAGCTGGAACAGGAACTATCTGCATTTCTAAGAGGGAAATGTTTGAATTGGGTAAACTGCCCCTTTAAGAATTGTTATTCCCAATAGAAGCTTGGCAAGAGACACATTGGCTATAAATACAGGGCCAGCATCAAAGCAAAAGAAATTTACAGTAGATCAATGGAAAACTACCGTCTCTTGTGAAAGCGTCAGAGGAAGCCCACGTTGCTTCAACCCATTTCCTGTTTGGAAACCAGCTATCAGGAATACATAAGAGAAATGGCCTCTTACGCCACAGTGCAGTTAAATTAGTGCAGCAGATTAAGTCTTAAGCTGCTCCCTCCCTCCGTCACATTACATCTCTAATGCAGTCCTAAAAGGAGAGCGTCCATTAGCTAAGAGCACTGTTCTGTGCGCTCTCTCTGCAGACATAGCAGCCGGTTACAGTGGAGGTCTATTGTTCGGCCTCCCGGACTGTAAACTGTGACCGACGGCGCCTACCTCACAACTTTAACCATCTTGGGATTGCATTCACTCAGCAGGGACAGGAGCGTCTGCATCGTCCTTCCCGTCTCTACGATATCCTTTTTATAATGCACGACACCAGGAGAGTGGTCACATCAGAGCGGAGGCATAAACACAAAGAAGCATTAAAACATGACATTAATACAGACCGTGGCGTTTCATCTCCAACTCATCTTTACTCTAAAATGATGTAAAAGACGAACAAATGCACTTGGAATGTAAATCATTACAAAGTTTGCAAAACATGACAATGTATATTGTGAGATGATGTGAATTTTTCAACTATAAATGGAATATTCCATTGTGTTTATGCCACGGTATTTGTATTATGGGGAGCGACATCAGTGAGCAGGACTGATGTGTGGCAACATGGGATTGAAAGGTCATTTACAATATCACAATATAAATGTACGTATTGTATCCATATCAATTAAACATAATACAGAAGCAAGAAGAAACCACTTACCTCGACAATCAAAACATTCTGCAGAAAAACAAAAGGACAGCTGATGAAGTAAACAACCAGACAGGAATGTGTGGTTGAAGTGTTTCTGCCTGACACACTCCGCTGGACTAACCTTGCCTGAGAGACTGGACAGCTCGTCCCCTCCTATGACTTTGACACTGTTTGTTGACTTGTCATTCTAGGGGAAATAAAGAGGAGGCAACATTATCCATCTCAGTGTTTATTACTAATTCAGTTAGATTAACCTCATCACAAGAAAAAGCCTCACCACAAACCTAAACCACAGGTTTAAACATCTGTACATTGCATCCAGAATCTCCACTCTTTGAACACTGCAGAGGCCCATTTAACCACACAAACACACACACACACACACACACACATTAACACAAGTGGTTCCTGGAAATGAAATGAGAAAAGGCGGCTTACACAGTAGCTCTTCACCCTAATGAAATCCACCGTCAGGGGGACTGATTTATCACTGTTCTGGTTCAGCGCTGTAATGTAGTCCAGGAGGTCTGCGAAGAACTTGTAGCCTCCTTTCAGCACACACAGAGCGACGATGTGGTGGCCCCCCATGTCCTGGATTATGTCGCGGGCCAGCCGCTCTGTCCTGGATCAGAGAGTGAAAGTTAAAATGAAGTCAATGGTGGATGTAGTTCGGTTCTTATGGACAGGGAGGATTTGACTTACATGACAGTGCACTTAAGAGGTAATTGCTTACAATGCATTCCACAGCACTGCACTGGACATTAAACCCACGCCTCCCAAATCCACATTCAAATTCACTTCAGGATGTGGTCTACAGTGATTTAACAAACAAATGCAGTGCACTGCTGTAACAGCACAAACCAGTGTGACTGTGTGTGTGTGTCAGAGACAGATGACTGGACAGAAATAAGAGTAATTTCCAACGTTTGGTGCGGGTTGGTCTTACCGGTCCATGATGAGTCCATGCGGGATGATCACCTTGTCCAAATCGTTCTCATAATGTCTGGGCACACAGAAAAGGTCCAGGTCATAGCCTTTCTCGTCATCAGCGATCTGGAACAAGAAGAAGAAGAAGACGACATCTCAGTGCCAACATCCCGCAAAACGGCTGTTGGCACTGACGGCTAACGTGCGCCAGAGACGCATTTAATCACACTGAAGCTATTCCTCGTGTCCCTCGCAACCACCTGTTTAACCCCCCGCGCACACACACACACACAGACACACACACACACACACACACACACACACGACATTCGGCGGACACCAAACGCTCACGTGGCGGAGCTGAAACTCGTAACGCACCACCTGCAGTCAATCAAAGCAGGCCTCCGGCGCGCGGAGCTCTACCACACCCTGACAAGTGAACAAGTTATCAAATTTCCAAAACAAATTGTCGAACAAAGCTACTAGCAGAGTAGTTTGCAGCCTCACCGGCAGATACGAGGCCATGTTGCCGCTCGTCCTGTTCAGTCGCAGCGGTGTGTGTGAGAAGTCATGCTCCGGTCCTGAAAGATAGCGATAGAGAGCGAGAGAGAGATAAAGAGAGAGAGGGGGCTTGTTGACTGAAGGTGGCACGAGCTGCTCTCCTCTTCGCCGACTGCTGCTGGCCGCGAATGTGCGCGAGCAGCACACGCGATGCTTCTGCCGGGGTTTAAACCCTTTACGTCAGAGTTTACTTCCTCAATAATCCGACACAACCAGAGCTATCTTAAAACGCGCTGTACTGGTAACTACTACTAGTCTGCACACTGCGGGTTTTTTTAGGGGGGGGGGGGTGCTGTTGCAGCGATGTAGGCTCCCTCGAGCCGTTTGGAGAAGCTGCACATGACGCAGTTTTAAAAATATAACGGATGACAGTCTCGCCTGCCCTCACTAAAGAGCACCGCACTGCTCCCTGTGTGTGGCTGTATTGTATATGTGCTCTGTACTGAGTTTATAGGAGAACTGGACGTTTCTATACACGTTTAAAGCACAAATACATCAAGATACCCACTATTACATCACATGCAATTTAACTACATTTGGTTTTATTATATCAATTTAAACCATTTTGATTGACTTGTATGATGGTGTCCTATGTAATGTGTGCAAGCTGTTTATCTTCTATTTAACTGCTTTTAATCATATCACATGATCCTCATCAGCAGATGTGGTCTGCTCAGTTGTCAAATTTATTTTAAGGAGTTATTAAACATCTGTAAGACTTCTGTTCTGGTCAGTGATAACTTCAAGCACAATATGCTTTTGCAATCCCGTCATAAAATGTCATAACGATAAAGCACTTGCAAATGTGGGTTTATTCTAACTGGTTCTCTCTTATGAAGTGGTATTGCCATATTTAAGTATTCTGTTAGTCTTGCCGTTTTGTTTGTATGGTATCAATACATGGTAATTTTGTTAATTACAGCTGTATCACTTTTAATATAATCTGTCCACAGCAGGTTCTCAGTTACATAATTCATCCTTATTTTCCTTGCAGTCTATAATTTGGCATGCTGAGCATAACTGACTTTATACTGCCCTATGGGGAATATTCACACACGCACACACACACTCTGCCTGTGACTGTTCACTGCTGTTTGCATATAAAGTTTGCTCTCTCTCATAACACCACAATAAAGGCAATCTCAAAACAAATCTGCCTGCCAGCATGTCTATTATACAACGATTACTAACAGTTTTTAAATTTGGAATGATACAATAGGAACAGTGAAAACTGCAAAAACAACCCATTTTTAATATGATCCCAATTTAATGAGTGATACAGAAACAAAACAGTTTTTTTTTTCCATATTACAAAAAAAGCAACCCCAGGTGCTGTACCAACACCAGGAGCATGGCAACTGTGAAAACAGAATAAACATGTTTTCATAGTTCAGAACACCAAAGACGCATACATCATCATCTCTGTACGATAATAACAGTCTCTATGAGTGCCACTTGTGACCATGAGGCCAAATCTCAAATGACACCATTCCCCATATAGAGTCCTACTTTTAGCCTGAGACCCACATACAGAGCTGTGGCTGTGGGCAGAAAGTAGAGCACCATCCAGAGGAAGATGGCATGGTTTGAGAGACCTTACAGGGAGAGCACTCATTTTTTCTTCTTCTCATCTTTCTTAACACCGTCACCTTTTTCCTTCTCCTTGTCTTTGTCTTTGTCATCTTTTTTCTCTTTGTCGTCTTTCTTCTCTTTCTTGCCTTCTTCCTTCTCCTGTCCTTCCTTTTTTTCTGCGTCGCGGTTGGAAATCTTGTTGTTGATCAGGTTGTGAAGAGCCACCACGGAGCGTATGAGCGAGGCCAGGTAGACCACCAGCATCTGGTCGTTGGTCTTAAGGTAGAAGGCTTTTGTGAACTCCTGCAAAGACAGAAACAGAATATCAGGAACACAAACCCGTGTCTAAAGCAATGCAACAACCCACATCATGTCCATATCAAAATGAAGAAGGATCCGGTAGCTATATAATAATTTAAATCAGAGGCATACTGACTTCTGTTGTGCAATTTTAGACAGCGATGCTGAAACCATTTGAACAAAAAGTGTTAAATATCAAAAGAAACCACAAGATGATCAAATGCATAACTGTCGGTTGAGTATTTTAGCAATCTACTCAAGAAAACTACTAAAAACAATAGAATTGATGAGTTCAAAGTTCATCACAAAGTCTGATTTTGAAACCATCATTAGAGTAACACAAATAAAATACTGCCACCAGTAGACAAATGTCTTTGTTGGGAACTTCCGTTCATGCTGGTCAACATTTGAGCACAAATGTGCTGCAGCAGTGCGTGTTTTACTAAATGACTCACTTTGCCCTCTAGTGGATCAAATGAGAAGCTGCTGCTCGGGTAGAGATACAAGTTCAAAAAAAATGTAGATGTTGTGTTTTCAGTGAATTTATTTTCATCTCAACGTCTCTTTGGTCCACTGAATGAATTCAAAGTTGTGCGACAGTTGTAATTGTACAGTATTCATGAAAAGACAAGTGTGTCTATATATATATATATATATATATATATATAGATAGATAGATATAGGGTAAAAAACCCTCAAACACAAAACAACTTACCAGTAGATTTACATCTGGCAGCAAGTTGAAGACATCCTGCAGCTGGTAGATAATCTGGTGGTTGATGGGAAGTTTTCCTGCCGTCACTCTCTCGAGGTAAGAGCGGATCTCCAACAGCTTGGAGTTGAGTCCCTTCAGGCCGTGAACCTGATTTGTGATGCGTTGCGACAGAGTGCCCACTGTGGTGTCCTTGATATCTCTGGATATGATGGGCACGAGAATGAATGTCTTGACATGTTTTGCAAGGTGTTTACATTTGCTGATCATTTCAGTCAGTTCATTATGAAATAGCAGTAGAGTTGTATCGTTTATACTCTGTATTGTGATCACAATTATCTACTGCTGTGACTAAAATGGCTATTACACGATTTACAGTGCAGCAAAGTGAGAGAATCAAAGGTTTGTTTTATACCTGAGCAGGTGCTCCACACCCACTTCTTCCGCTTCCTCCGCTCCAATCTCACTGGTGACATGTTCAAACGTCTTGGATGTTGGTGTACCATCCTAGAAATAGTAAATCACAACAATGAAAAAAAAATCTAATTCTACTTTAAACCAAAGTGTGTTTTCAACTAATAACTAAAAACCCTCAAAAGAAAAGTCTCAGTAGTGTTTGAAACCAACAGATGTAAAAGGACGACAACACTGCAGTAAAGACAACTTTCACTGGGACGACTTTCTAACGACTCAGACCAAAGAGAGAGAGAGACAAAATTACAGCTCTCTAAATTATTATTATTATGTAATTTAATAAATCAATGCTCAGCCCCAACACTTAATTCAGTGCAATCCACGATTCACTCACGTCATGGATTTCCTCCACAGAGATGTATGCTTCTGTGGGGAGGCCGAGATCTTTGGGCTTCACGTCTATAATGACTAACACCTGGTAGGATAAAACACAAATATATGAGCAATGATGACGTCCGAATGAATACGAGTAGATCAAGGTTATGTAACAACACATCCACATTAGGCAGAGGAGAAAAGTTTAGCAGTTACATACCGAATTGGTACAGTACTGCTTGATGAGCTCATTGATGGCAATGTCATTCTTATGTAACTTGGGTCCTGTGTGGTACCATCCGACTATTCTCTCTCTGGCTGAAAAACAGGGAAGAAACAAGTCTAAACTCAGGGCAACACCATCACATAAAACACAAGTGAATCACATAGATGCAGGCAGTGTATTACCATTAACTTTCTTGAACATGCCATACATGTTCTCCAAGTAGTCATGATCCAGGAACCACACTGAGTCGTCCCGGTCATCTTCGTCAAATGGCACTAAAGGAACATCGACAATGAATTTAAGAAATGACAGAAATTGACCGTGGGAGGGTGAAATGAAAGATACTGTTGAGTTGCATTAGAAGAAGTGAAGGATCCAGTCTTTTAAGATCATGTATTTGTGACTACTCGTGGCCACTCATTCTATTTTCCTTTATTTTGCTGTTCCTTACTGAAGTAGTTTCTCTCATAATGCTGTCCTCATGGCACTCACCTGCAAAACTATTTGAGACGTCAAGAACTTTTTTGTGCCATGATCCCAGAAGGACACCGACCACTCGTTTCTGGTTGCCCACCTTTCCTATCCTGTAGATTGAATCGTCAAATGAACAGATAATCTGGTTAGAGCCGCATTGTTTTGTCCATAGAACTACATTTTTTATTGATTTTCTATTTCTATGGTGTTTTCAGATGTGAACGCCTCGACTCATACACACAGGCTGAGTCGTTAGCTATGTTGCTTGAGTAAGCTAATGCCCAAACCTTCATGTCATCCATCGCTAATGAAATAAATAAGACAATTATATCCTCAAAGTGTGACGTTACGTAACCGCACGTTCAACTACTATCATTAAGCAATGGTGACTACCAGTATTGATTAATTTAACGGTTAAACACATTGTTTTCTGACAATATGTGACGAACTACACTGACTTCACTGAGCTAACTTAACGTTAACTAGCTTGTCTGCATTCACTCTCAATGGGGCTCTGACTCAGCAGGGCTAGCATTAGCTTAGCTTAGCAGCTACGTTACGCTTCTAGACATTTTAAACATTCAACCTGTGTAAAGAACAAACACGAGTATTGAACTCACTGACCTGTTAAAGTGATCAACCACGCTGAGCAACACCAGCGGGTGAACGACCACATTTTGTACCGCTAACTCCGGCATTTTCTCAGTGAAGACAAACAGCTCACAGCCCTCAACACAATGACGGTTACGCTAACACTTCCGGTTGCGTCTGACGTCATTTCCGTTTCTCTTGGCAACAGAGAGACGCGGAGAAAAAGGGCACGAGAGTTGTTCTCTTTTCTCAGACGTTGACAGACAAAATGGCAGAGACCGAGCACGTAAGTTCACTGGGTTTGGTTTTGGAAGCGTTTTCTTACATTTGTTTTCCAATATGTCACTTCATGATAAACTTATTATTGTTTGTATCAACGTTAGATAACCGAAAACACCGACATTATTTTAGCTGTAACGTAACTTAAATTACATTATTGGCACTAACCTGTCAAACGTTAGCTAGCTATTCGCTTTCTAACTTGACTTAAATCAAATTAAACATCCTAGTTGCTGCTTATTAACTGCTGTTTAATCAACTGTCTCTGCCAAACGTAGGTCTACATTTCATAAGTGGTTGTTTTTATTAAATATCTTCCAATAATTTCATTCGGTACTGCAGGCTGGAGTTGAGGAAACACTGAAGAGGATCGAAGGTCAAAAAGGTGTGATTGGAACAATAGTTGTCAATGCAGAAGGTAAGCCAACAAGCTTGTAGTCTACATCTCCAGGACAAATAGCCTATAACAAGTTTACAAAACTGCCTGTATGTAAAGGTTTTAAAAGTTTGATCTTTTCAGGCATTCCCATCAGAACCACTTTAGATAACTCCACCACGCTTCAGTATGCAAAACTGTTTCGCCTCCTCTCCATGAAGGCGAGGAGCACAGTGAGGGATATTGACCCTCAGAATGACCTCACCTTTCTCCGCATCCGCTCCAAGAAACACGAGATCTTGGTTGCACCAGGTGAGTGTGTAGTAGTTATCTTTTTATTGTTGACAACAGTTGTAACTTAGAAGAGGCTGTAAAGTTTTCCTACATTTGAATTCCCCTTCTTCTCTTCTTTTATCTGTTTCTGCAGAAAATGATTTTCTGCTGATCGTCATCCAGAACCCATGTGAATAGCTTCTGGACATTTCCATGAGAGTCAGCCTTTGTTTTGTCACATGGTGGTACTTTATCCAGGCAAAATGTCGTTTTACACTGTGTTATGTTACATTACTGCATAATCCCTATTTTCCTACTTGGAAGTCGCCTAAATCTACCTGATGCATTGTTTTACCTTGTGTAGTTTTAATTCTTTCATTGTATTTTCTGTGTTTATATTGAATATGTCTGTGAAATGAATCTGCCGGTGATTGTACAATACTTACTAGATCATCCCTGTTCATTCTGATGGGTGACAAATGTAATGAGAACCCTGAATAAATAAGAGGAGAAACAGAACCTTTATTTGCAAAACTGTCAAGGAGTAAAAGATACAATGCTTTCCTGTGTTATGGAAGTATAAGGTAGCATAAAATGCAAAAACTCAAGTTAAATGGAAGCGCCTCAAAATTGTCCTTAAGTACAGTACTTGAGTAAATGTACCTAATAACCTTCCATCACTGCTTTTGTTCTACGTTGAAACATTTATATCTGGATGAGCGTGGTCTTTTCCAGGGTGACAATGTTCCCATTCACATGACACTGAATGGTCACTGAATGATTTGATGTGTATGAAAACATTGTGAATCATTTGCTATAGCCTTCACAGACACTGGATCTCAACCCAATTTGACACCCATTTGGGATTTTGGAGCAATTCTTGAACCAATTATGACAAACATGGCATTTTTCTTTCTAAAAAAAACTCCTCAGAGTAGCTGTTAATTCAGGAAACATGGAACTGATATGAAATGAGAGTGAAATGTGTCCTAAGTGAAAACTCTCTCTCTAGATAAATGAAAATGACCAATAAGACATTTTACAAATATTTTAATGTAAATTTCCATCAGAATGTACAGCAATATATGTTAATAAATAATTCATCACAATTATACAGCCCAAATAATACATTACATGACAACTGATTGAAACAAATATGCAGGATTTCACAGCAAGTTTGAGGAGACTGAACAGGTGACGCAGGAAAGTCTGATTTTGGGAGATTGCTACTAGTTTGTGCTTTTAGGAACAGGCTCCTGGGATTTTAACATTCAGAGGGAAAGGGGCAGAAGTTATGAATTTGTGACATTTGTTTTATCTGGCTTGAACAAAAACATCTCATCAAAACAGAAAGAGAGGAGGCGGTGTATTTTCTGTTCTCCACAGAGGGGTAGTTTATGTCACCCATAAACAATTATAGATTTGTTTCAAGTACTCTACCAGTATCAAGTGAAAATATATCGTTTACCAGTTTTGACAGTCCTGAAATGGAACTGAATAATAATTTGGCTTTTTTGTTTCCTTGACAAAATCATTTAACTTAGTTTTTCTATAACTTAAGAAGAAATCACCTTCAGACCGGTGTAAACCATGGTAAGGTTGGACAATATGTCTAAAAGTACTGTTGTTTCACTCAAGTGATGCCAATTATTAAGAACTTGTGTAGAATGTTGCAAAAGGCTTAAAAATATCACAACTTTTATTCTATTCAAGTGTTATCAACATTTCTAGGCATGTGGAGGGACAAAGACTCTGGGATAAACCATCTGAGCAATCGTCATGATAACTTGATAACGAGTGACAAAAACTGCCGTTTGCCATGTTGTCTTCCATCCCCAGTGCATCTTAGTCAACACCCCAAACATTTTGACATCACGTGACATATTTCAAATACAACTGTCCTAACATCCTTCATTTTCTAAACATTTTTTATTCTGACCAGCAGCAGTTCAAACAAAACATATGGCTTCCCACAAGAGATGGTTAAAACAATAAAACATACAAAATTCTTCATCTATCACAAGTGACATTACCAATGAAAATTTCATTAAACCTCAAAAAACTTCATTGATACCATTTGCCATTATATAGATAATATCTTTTAGATGTTTCCTATCCTCTGCAGAAGCTTTACAAGCACACAAACTGCTTCATCTGTCGGATTCAGTGCTAAGTAGACACGACAACATTATACCACACAGAGGACGCTCACGTGTGTTTCCTCCAAGTTTAAGGCCTGAGGTGTGCTTTGATTCCTTGACTCAATTTCCATTCTTTGAGTAAGACCAAGTGACCACTGCACGCTTACTCTCTTCTTATTGCTGTCCAGAGAGGCTACAGATTTGTGCCAAGAGACACATCTCATTAGTGTGAATCAATACAGTTTATGCAAAAAAAATGAACATGACATGAGTTAAATGGCATAGAGTCCTTAAAGCTAACTCGGGGACTAGTGGGACTGGTTAGCGTTATGACAAAGATGCTGTTTCACCTACACAGTGTTATCAACCGACAATAACAATCCATAGGCAGAATGACAGAGACACGAATGCCCGGACCACATGGTCACCATGGTTTACGATTACCGTGGCAAACATGGCAGGTAGTCAGTTGAATCTGGAACCAGACAAGGTAGCACAACTGATTGGCCAGACAAGACAGGGATTGGCTCCCTCAAGTACTTCTCAAGTGCAGAGTGATCTGGCTCCAGTCTGTCTTGTTCTTGTTACTGTTCCTTTCGCTGTCACAGGCGTATCCGTCAGGGAGTTGGTGTCAGAGGTCACCTCGGCGTGTGCCCGTTGACTTGCCCCCTGCCCCAGTGAATGTTAGGTAGTGTCAAACACCTCCTGAAGTGCTCAAGCTGGGCCTGAAGTCTCTCCCTCTCCTCTCTCACTTTCTGCCTTTGACTCACCAGCTCCTGACAAATGGAGGACAAGACACAACTCTCATTACAGAACCAAGACCGTCTGCACTAAGCTGCATCACTCACAAACAGTAAGTACTGACGGAAAATGGGAACACCGACATTAAAAGATGAAAGTACACACATCTGCTTGCAGACATGCTCTCCGATACTTACCCCCATAGTGAGAGTGAGCTGCTCTGCAGTTCTGGTCAGATTGTAATTCTGTGCTTCAACTCTTTTACACTGGCTGTGAAGAACCTGCCTCTCTATACTCCATTCTGTACAGAGAGAAACCACAAATGAGGGGAAATTATATCCATTCTAATACCTCTTTCACATAAATGAACTGAGTGTATAATGTAGTCCATTGATAGGAAAATACATACATCAAACTGACTTGACATTAACTCACCATCCACATACTCCTGGTAGGCCTCAAAGATAGCTTCAATACCCTGCCACTTCCTTGGAGCTTCTTCCATCTCCCCCTCGTCGTCTTCCTCCTCCTGACCAAACTCTTCCTCGTCCTCGTCAGACAGGTTTTCCTGTGGTCCTGGAGTGTCCCTGCTGGCTACAAGGGAATGGAAGTGATAGCCGTTGACGTGTGCATGCTGAGGGGCATGGATGAGAGTTGAATTTTTCAGTTGAGAGACGTTGTGAGGCAACGAGCGGTCGGCCTTCATGCCGGCCTCAGGGACACAATTTGAGACTCCTTAGAAGAAATGAGTGAGACAAAAAGGCAAAGTCAGTCTTTGTAGCCAAGTTTAGTACCTCCCGAAGAGCCAATGTGATTACTGCTAACATACGTTTTAACTTTGAGGATGTTACACATAAACACCACTAGGTGGCAGAACATTGTCATTTTAAAATTCACCATCAAGCCTAATGGTCATGCACCTTTGGGAGTGCGAGGCTCACCTTTGTTCTGCATTGTGTTGTGTGTGGACTGCAGCACGGCCTGGTGGAAGTGCTGAGCAAAGGCCTCAGGTGTGAACCTCTCCCAGGGCCGATTCCGTCCATTCTGCACCGGATCGGGCTCCTTTTTCTGAGGAGAAGCAAGAATGCCATTCTGGAGGCCCTGGAGCTTCCCGTTTGGCTGAGCCTCCATAGATTCAGCCTTTACATGACGGGGGTTCAAGGGTGGAGGATGGCGGGCCATGTGGGTGTCCATGGAGGGTTTGAATGTGTCGTTATCGGGGAGACGTTTGGGTTTGTGTAAGTAGGGAGGGGAGGGGCTGGGAGAGTCTGGGTACTGATGTCCATTTGATTGACTCGGCAGAGGGGCTGATGAGGAGTCACCTAAAAACAAATTTGTACAGGTCCTTAGAAATAGTTTTTGCTGCTTTAAATATGCATATAAATGTGTGTGTGTGTGTGTGTGTGTGTGTTTGCATGTGTGTGTATGTGTAAGTGTCTGTGTGTCTCACCAGTTAAGTGAGCAGCAGGAGTGCTACACGGAGGTAAAGGATTATATCTGAGCGTGTCTAAAGTCACAGTCTTCCTCTGAATGGCCCTCAGCAGCTCCTCTGTCCTTTCCTTATCTACAGAGAAAAAGACAGAATGAGAACACCTGTCATTCATATTTGAAAATAGGGCTTAAAATATTGACTGGCACAAGGAACTGACGGAAAAAGGTCAGCAAATGGGTGATTTGAGGATACAACACCATCAGAGACAGACTATGGCCACACATATTTAAAGAAGGCTCATCCTTTTCTGTTTTTCTACCACCTCTCACCTGAAAACATCACGTTTTTTTCAGAGGAACAGATTGGTTTATACAGATTTTCCCCCAGTCTGTAATCATCCAAAAGCTGGTTTCTGTAGTTTACAGTAAACTACGTCTTATTGCACGTTTAAACAACAGAGTCTGCCCTGCAGTATTTTAAAATTACATTTTTAACCACCTCATAAAGTATACATACCGTCTCTCTAAATATTTAATGTTGCCCATCTTTATGCACATATCTATGTTTTTACATTCAAATGTATTAGTTTAACAACTAAATTCATACATTTTTTGCAGAAACTATGCTTTTACAGAATGTGTATTAAAATCAACCCTTGCAGGAGAAAGCAGAAGATCACAACCTCCTCTCAAGATGCTTCCTAACTTCCTTTTCCTCTCACTCCTCCCACAGCCTCGGTAAATAACAACATTGAGTAAAAAACTAAGTGTGGTGTTTTTCCCCGGGGAATAACACTTCCACTGTTAAGAGAGTAACACGTAGGATGTCGTTACCTCTCCTCTGCTGTGGGTTGACATGGGAGAGGTTGAACATGAGGAGGAAGTCTTTTTTCTCATGCAGTTCCGGAGTGCTGTCCATCTGCTCGGCAGAGTACGGGGTAGTTAAGGGAGTTGAAGGTGTTGAAGGTGACGAGGCCTTCCTCTTGCCCCGCGCGGCCGGCGGAGAGAGGCTGCGCTCTCTCATCATCCTCCTCCTCTTTCTCCTTTTTCGCACCAGGAGCTCATCGCGATGGGCCAGCGTGGTCAGACCACACACGCGCAGAAAATCCACTTTCTTTGGAGAGAGACATTTGGACAGGTGAGTATCACTCTAACAAACATTTTCAAACCTTGCATGTATATGTGAAGACTGTCGTGTTTATGCACCTCGGAGGATGTGTCCAGTTTGAGCGGGGGCTGTTCTGTCACTCTCCTCAAATGGGCTTTCACCTCCTCCTCGTCACTCTCATCATACGACTCGTCGAGTTCATAGTAATTACCTGGTGAGAGGAGAGCAAGAGAGAAGTTTTATGAGTATGTAGTAATTCTTTCTGCCTACCACACCCCACCCTGCCCATGAATCCCTCCTCTTTCCACCTCTGTGCCTCTTCATGCTTCATCATTCTGCTCACCTCCCTCTCTGGCCTCCCTCCTCCTCTTCTCCTCCAGGTCCAGTTTACTGAGCAGCCGACGGTGCTGCTGGAGAACCTCGTCATACACCAGTATGTTGTCGGGCGGCTGACTCTGTCGCTCCCTTACCGGAGACGGAGAAGCTGCCTGACACCGTCCCACCAGGTCAGTACCAATACCGGGAATAGACGGAGGCACAACGGATCTCTGGTGGAGGTTATTGATGTGATGGCGGTGATAGAGGCTCTGGATGGCTCTGTCCTGGTCTGCCTTGTTCCAGGAACCTGCTTCTTGTAAACTAGCTCCCCTCAGTGAGGTGTACCTCTCTGTGCCTTCCGCCCTCCTCCTGCCTCCTTCTTCCTGCTTCTCCCCCCAGCTCACCGTGGGCCTGTCGGCTCTGGTCAGTCCCGGAGGTGGCCGACTTGGTGGTGTCGGAGGGTTAAGTTTTCTGCGGGAGTCGGAGGGGGTGTCGACAAGGGAGGCTGGGTTCCACAGTGTGGTCAAAGGGGCAGGAGGATGATGGGGACCTTTAGGGGAGATAAGGGGAGGTGGAGCGCCGAGGCAGGGAGGTACATCTTTGCTTCCTGGGTTGTGATGGACTGAATGGGTTCTGTTTCGGAAAATAAAAATAAAATACCATTTAGTTTCACGGTCTCACAACACTGACAAACATTGCAGAAGTATCAAATAATTTTCTAAAACTAATTATTTGGGCATTTTCACCTGTGACTGTCTCTCCTCAGCTCCACCCCTTTCCCAGGTGACCTGAGGCCCATCTCCAGCGGACCCTCCCTCTCCTGCCCTTGCCCCCGTTGCCGTGTTAACCACGCTGCCTCACTGGCCCTCTGAGTCATCATGGCAGCTGCCAGAGCTCCATGGATCCCCCCAGCAGCAGCGTGATGCTTCCCCAAGTGAGAAGGCACCAGGCTGGGCACAGGGTGTGGGATAGAGCCCCTGGAGGGGTGAAGGCCAGGCTGCAGGGACAGAGGCTTTGGTGGTGGGAAACCTGGGTGCTCAGAGTCCTTGGTTTTATCTGGAGAAAGAGAGGAGTTTGGAAACTATTAATTTATTTTGAGACGCGGACAGCACTATATGTGTGTCGACATTTGGATGAGATTTATTCAGACATCATTCAGCATCTTAGACAGCAGTTTTCTGACAAGGGCGGACAGGATGATGGATCACTATAAAAAAACTTAACTTGAAGTTAAAATGTGCATGCAGTGTTGTTTAGGTGGTTTATACAATTTCAATACATGCACAGTTTATATGCTTATTGGTAATCTATAATAACAACCCAACAGAGTGGACTGTGTTATCTTTCAGGTGTAAATGTAGAGAGAGGAAAGAACTCAGACTAACCCAACAGTCTGCAATATATATGAAACATCAAACAGAACAACAATAGTTCAAGGATTTTGAAATCAATGCAGCTTTAACAGTTGGATGGCAAGAAATATAAATATTTAAAGAAGGTGGCACTATGATCGGGTATGTAGTAAAATTAATTGACATAGTTCATCGCCCGGAGCTTTCACAACTGTAGTTCGATCATTTGGTCTGTACCAATAAATAAATGATACATTGTTGCTTTTTGGTTCTGGTCCGGTTGCTGTTCATACTGACTTTTTACAAACAAACCCAGATGAGTGAACATAAAGTTATACAGACTGAAAGGTAACTCATTGATTGGACTGTTTTGGCGATTGTCATCCTGTATCATCAGGACCCAGGTGGGGAAATCAAAAGAAGTTTGAGAAGTTTATACAGTATTTTATTGCTTCTGATGCGTATATTTATGTTCATTTTTGACTTATAACAAATCCATTGCATGTTATGAATAATGACAGGTAGAGACAGGACTGTGCAAAAGTCCCTTTGCGCTCCCAGATGACTGGTGCATTAGGCGTCTTACAGTAACAGCTTATTACAGCGGGATCCGGTGTCACACACTTTTTAGTGGACTTAATGAACTGACAAAGTACCAAGTTGGATACAAGCACGGCAGTTTTACCAGTTTTTGATCTTTTAATCACAACCATGGTTCAATTGACAGCTTCCCCACCAGCCCAAACAAACCGTACTAACCGGGGAAGCAGACCAGAGTTTGTCTGAACCGAACCAAACAGGTTAGGTGTGAGAGCGCCCTCAAAGAGTGAAACTTCACACAACAAGTTTCAGTGTGCCGCTGATCTACACCAAGCGCATTTACTGTTACCGTAGGGCCGACTGCTGTGCTATGAACAATAGGTCTTGTTTTTATCCATTTACAGTAGAGTGAATGTCAATCTGGTACAAAGAAAAGCACCCAAAGAAAACAAATGTAGTAAACTTCACACACTGACCCACTACGATAAAGGTCACGGGGTCACTGAAGATTTAAGAGACAGGACCGACGGCGTTCGGCAAATTTCACATCCGTCTGCCTTAATTTGAGATTTTAAGATATCTTGTGTGCAGAGTTGACATTTTGGCCTAAGGGTGACACCAGCTCTGGAAAGCAGATTTGAAGTTACATTTAAATTTGCCCAAAATATTGTGATATTTCTTGTATACAAATGGAATTTCTGGCATAATGGCTGTGCTAGCCAACATCGGCATCTAGTCTCACCATAGCAGGACAAAAAGGTTATGATTTACATCTATTAAAGAACCTAACAAATGCAGAGTTTATCTTTGATTTCCAACGAGTAAACATTTAAACCAGTCATCTGCACTCAGTATACCTCAGTTTGGGAACTTAATCCAGAACTTTCCCCTTTATGTTCCTTCCCTCTGAGGCAGGATAGTAACACACAGAATACCATAACAATTGTTCAACTCTGGGTGTCTGGTTGTGTTTGTGCCTGCATGTGTGCACACATGCATGTGTGTGTGTGTGTGCGTATTTGTGTGTAGGTACCCAGTCTGTTCGGGGTCAGCCTCTCCCCTGGCCTGGCCCTGTCCTCCGGTGGTGCCCTCCGAGCCTGCAGCTCAGCCAGGTAGTGGCTCTCGGCTGCTCTGACCATCTGCTGCTGTCTCTCCCTCTGCCTCTCCTTCTGTCTGTCCAGCTCTCTCTCCCGCTCCTCCTCCCTCTCTCTCTCCCTCTCCCTCTCCCGTTCCAGGCCTGCCTCGCGCTCCCTTTCTTTCTCTCGTTCACGCTCTTGCTCTCTCTCTCGCTGGCGGAGCTCATTCTCCATCTGCAGCCTGTGGGGGAGGTTGACAAGTATGCACACGCGCACACACACACACACACACACACAACACACACACACACACACACACACACACACAAACACACACACACACACACACACACACACACACACACAGGGGGAGAAGGTGAGAGATGCAACACCCAACATGAGGCAGATATTAACCACACACTGGTGAACCTCACACAAACATTTTGTGCTCAAACACACACACACACACACACACTTGCAGAAACACACTCAAATATTCACACACACTCTCTCCACTTACCATGAGGAAAATAATCCATACACAGCATGACTGAGCAAGAGCAGATGAACACTTAATAGGTATCCACAGGAAAAGGACACACACGCACACACACAACAGAACACATTCAGCAGCAATCAATAGCACACAAACAAACCTACAGGATACGCGGGAGCCATTACAGAACCAGACGATAATACCACCCATTTCAAACACAAACATTTCCAGCGTGCATTATGCCACAGGAAAACAATGTGTATTGTGAAACTGAGAAAGGAGCTTAAACTGCCAAAAGAAAATGCAGAGAAAGAAAGAAAGAAAGAAAGAGGGAGTAAAAGAGACTTCCTTATGTGTGCGATTCAATGTGTGCACTGGTTTGCATATATATGTGTATGGTTGTGCAGTGTGTGTGTGTGTGTGTGTGTGTGTGTGTGAAGGGCAGCGTGTGTGATGAGTGTATAGGAGGCACTGTGGGATGTGTGCTAAAAATATCACACACTCAGCAACCTGTGCCTACCCTGCAGAGAGAGATTACACAGCCGAGAGAGAGAGAGAGAGAGAGAGAGAGAGAGAGAGAGAGAGAGAGAGAGAGAGAGAGAGAGAGAGAGAGAGAGAGTGAGTGCGTGCATGCACGCATGTGTGTGTGTTACCTCTCAGCCAGCGCCAATGTGTGGTTCAGTTCTCCCGGGTAGCGGCCTCCAGGCATGTGCAAGTGGAGGGCAGAGTGGTGAAGAGGAGAGAAGGCGCCCCCTGCAGGCACAGAGTAGAACTGCGACCGCAGCGCGGAGAGACACAAGGACTCCTCCATCCTGTGACGGACAGACGGACAAGGACAAACAAGTCAGACTGTGTCGGCACATGCCAAGTGTGGAAAAGGTGAAAGATGTGATACCTGATATGTAAAGGTGACATTGCAGCAGTGAAGGTGAAAAGATGATGTACGTATGAAGGTATTTTAGGGGGTATTATAGGGTAATTCACAGAAATATGAAAGAAAAATGCAGCTAAGCAGAATTTGATTGATTAATTAACAAAAAAAACATTTTAAACAAGCAACATCAGTTGTATTCTTTCACCTTCTATTGTAGTTTGTGCTTTTTACAATGTTGTTTCATTGTTAATTCCTCTGCACTTCACTTGTCTTACACTGTGTATAAACTGTTTCCTCACATGTTTTGTGTGACGTACTCTTATTGCTTGTTCCAGCACTTAATTTACTCCTAATGAGAGAAATATTCAGTTTTTTATTTAGATTTTTTACGACTGCACCTTTCAATGAAAAGTCTTGTGTTGATTAGAATTTATTAGAATTTAGACAACATGAGTTCATGAGGTTACGCATTGAGAGTCTATTGTTACCTTGGTAAGGACATCGGGTGGTGCATGTAGGCAGGATGATAGTAAGCAGCAGCGGCTGCGGCGTGGGCGTGGGCTTGGTCCAAACTCATGGGTAGAGAGGTCAGCCGGAGATCATCTGAGGTGGCAAAGGGCCGGAGTGCTCTCAGGTACTCCTCTGGGATGGCGCCCGAGGGTACCCCGGGGTGCATCTGCCCGGGCAAACTGCAGAACAAGTGCACACGGTGTTAATCTAAAACTGTTTCATGTGCTTTTAAATGGGTTCTGTATGAATACTTTAAGGGGGTTACAATAAAAAAAATACGGTCAAACTACGAGTGCATGTTGCACTTACCTGAGGCTCTGCATCCTGGGGTCCTGCATGACAGAGCTGGGGGTGAGGCCAAAGGGGTGGGCCAGGGGGTGAGGTGAGTGGGTAGGCGGATTCCTCTTATCCTGTTGTGACTGGGTGTTCTCAGCACACACCCGCTCCCTACTGAGTCCCTGGAGACTCGGCTCGACCTGACAGGCAGACAGACAGCGTGAGAGCAGACATTACTACGTATATCCACGGGGTTTGAGTGTGTGCTAGATTGAAACTGAGTGGGGAAAAAAAAGTTCAGGGAAAGAGGAGAGGGAAATGAGACAGAGTAACCCCCCCCCCCCCCCCAAGCTGCACCCAGAGGCTCAGCAGAGCGGAAAAGTGGGTCTGATATGTCATAACAGGTCAAGATCAAAGTGGAAAGATGATCCTAATATCTGGCCAACTGCTCTCTCCTTCATCTCTCTCTCTCTCTCTCTCTCTCTCTCCTTCATCTCTCTCTCTCTCTCTCTCTCTCTCTAAGAGCTTCCCACTCAGAGGATTTGGTCACCACAAACTCCTTGATTGCTTATAGTACAATTCCAACCTTCAAATCACCACCATGACAAAGGCAGTCATGGGAAAGAATCCTAAATTACAAAAAGATGTTTCCCAGAACTGCAAATAAGTTTACAACAAATAGCTACACATGTGACTGTATTCTGGGCTTGGCTCTCTCCCAGGTTGCTTCATTTGTCATGTGTCATTATTTTACTCTCTCTTTCAATTTAAGAAGCAAAACGCCGAATTCTACCGTCTTGTTAAAGATGAAGTCTACAGCAGTAAGCAAGTAAGTGGTGGACCGACCAACATACAGACATTACCATTGATAAAGACACACTGTGCATTGTGGGAAAAGTCTCACCTTCTCCACTATAAAGACGAAATAGCTCCCAGCAAACCTTTCACTATAATACATAATAACAATAATAAAATATACATTTCCATGATAATGTATCATATCTTGTTGCTACAGCAACAGCCAGAGGTCAGACAAACCACAAACAAATTAGCTCTCCCAGCAACACCGGATCTGCTACCTTAGTTTTCTACAACACTTGCAGTGAAATATGTGTGCTTTGAATATGTTTGAATAGTTTTGAATGCGTCACTCATGGAAAGCAGATTCAAACCAGTGTTGGACCGTCTCTCTCTCTCTCTCTCTCTCTCTCTCTCTCTATCATTCGGCAATCTCCACTGGGTTGAAATGAGAAGGGGGGGACGACGACACGTGGAGGGTCTGGAGAGCAGCCATCACATTCCTTGACCTCTGACCCCGCAGACAGCCAACGGCCTTCACAGACGCAGCAGTAAACACACATAAACAGTCTGCTTCTTTAGCTTGAATCGTCCTGTTCCAGGACAAGCTGCATAAAGTAAGGACAAATACTGAATCTATGCAAAGATTTAGAGCCCTCTCTCTCTCTGTCGCTCTCCTGCTTATTCTTACTCTCCCTCCCCTCCTTTCTTAACGTCCTATTCTCTATTTTCCTGCCTCTCTCCCTCTCTGAATGTCTGAATGGGAGCCCCAGGCAGGCAGAGCCACAGAGTGGTCTTTGTGAAGGGGGAGAAAGGCAGCTCTGATCCAGGGGGAAGTGGCTACTGTGGGGGCTAACCCCTGCATTGTGTGAGGGGCCTGGTTCCTCGCCCCACCTTAAATTCGTTCACACACCCACAAGCAAACACATCCATAGACGAACACACACACATACACTGGTCCCTCTTCACATCGTGAGCCTTTTGTGGTGAAGGGTCAAGTACACATACACACACACACACACACACACACATGCGCACGCATACACTCACACACATGCACAAACACTGCAGGAAGCTGAACACAATAGGTGCCAGTCTCCGCAGCCTTCAGTGTTTCTTTACAAACCCCTCATGTGTTGCTGAAAAAGACATGGACTGATTAGCGAGAGGAAGAAGGGGGTGAGGCAGAGGGGTGAAAGCATGAAAATGAAAGAATGAGACAAGACAGAGAAAAAGAGAGTGTGGGGGGGGGGGGGGATAGAGAGAAAGAAATGGAGGGATGGCTGGTTTTGACAGTTTGATGTTGACAAGCACTGGAACTATTTCTTTAATGGAGGGAGCAGCAGCAGGACGGATGAAGGAGACAGAAAGAGACAGACGACTCATCTGTGCTGAGAGAGAGCATGAGAGAGAGAGAGAGAGAGAGAGAGAGAGAGAGAGAAGAGAGAGAGAGAGAGAGAGAGAGAGAGACTGGAGAAAAGGAGAAACCAGCAAGACAAGGGCACAAAAAGCACAGATACACAGAGTGAGAGCAGCAGATGTCTTCTCTCAAACTTGTCTGGAACACCAGCGTGTACGACGGTTTGATAAGCGGCGTGTCTTACCTGTCTTCCGTCGGCCCTCCACAGGCCGTTGCTGGTCTTGGTGGGGGCAATAGTGACCACCGGAGGGGTGCTGCAGACACCGTGGCCCCTGGTCTGGCCCAGGAGGGGCCCTAATGAGCCCCGCTTAGGGGTGCTGACTGGCGAGCTGTGGCTGGTGGCCGGGGAAGAGACTGGAGACGACTCTCCGCTGACGGCAGAACCTAAGGCGGGGAGAGACGGGGTTAATGGTGGCAGGAATAAACTGCAGCTATCAGACGGCTGAACAGATTCAAAAGATTTCAGGATCAAACAATCCCCACCGTGACATAATACAGATGGTGCACTAAAAAGAAAAAATTACTTTTTTTGTCAGTGCGCTGGCCTATGACGAGGTAAACAGTGATTCAATCATTTTGATGAAAAGCATTCTGTCAAAAATGTGACAGAAATAAAGGAAAGTGTAAAAAGGTACGGAAGGTAGAAGAGATGAGAAAAATGGTACAAGATGAAAAGGTGTGCGTGAGAATTATGTGTGTGTGTGCACGCTGGTGGGAGAAAAAAAAAACAGATATATAGAGAGAACGAGGGAAGGATGTCACAAATGAAGGTGTTAAAAAGAGGCTGGGGTGTGACACAGCGAAGGGGGAGGTGTTAAATGTGATAAGGAGAGAGTACGTGTGTGTTTTTTGTAACATTCACGCTACTCTATTACTGTAACACTCACTAACCAGTAGACACAAACACATTCAGAGATGGAAAGACGGGGGAATAATGAGATGGAGAGAAGGTGGGAACGAATGAGTTCATGTAGAGCTAAAGGTAGAGAGAGAGAGAGAGCTACAGGGAGAGAGCAAGAGAAAACGAGATGATGATGGAGAGCGGGAGAGAGAGCTTGTTATAATTGGCTGTAATTAGATTCTCATTATTAGGAGATGAATGGAAACGGATGAAGGAAGAGACAGAGAGGGAGAGGTCAGGATAGGTCAGCTCTTATTCAACACCTTCATTAGGACACCAATGAGCTGAGTGAGGACACACACACACACACACACACACACAAACGCACACTCTAACGCACACATACCAGGCAGTTTCACAATAATTCACAAAACGCAACCTTGGTCTGTGAAATGATCTATTTACACAAATATTGGCACTGTGTCGCAACGCAATGTGCAATTTTCTGTCATTAGCACCATGTTCAGGTCATCTGTACGATAAATATGAAGCAACCGCCGAGAGACATTAGCTTAGCTTAGCATGAAGACTGGAAACAGGGGGAAACTGCTAGCCTGGCCAGCACTGACTAACGGTAAAAATTACAAATTGCAGTTGTACAGGTTCATAAGGTTATTCCCTTTTCTCCTTATGAATAGGAAATAAGCATTTTCCCCCAAATGTTGAACTCTTCCTTTATATGTAGCTCAGATTTATTATTCAATTTATTGACAGCTGTAGTAGAGGTGTTTCTTTTTGTGTGTGAGCAACAAAGAAGAGTCTATACTGTACATGCGTGTGTGTGCTCACCTCTGGGATCCTCGGCCTGTTTGGCCAGTTTACGCAGCGCAGCAGCGAATCCGGAGTTTGCAGATTGGGCAACGGCGTTCCCATTGGTTAGTGGGCTGAGGGGACTGACAGTAGCGGTGGTGCGAGTTGCCGTGGAGATCATTCCTAATGATGCCGATTTATTGGACTCATGGTTCATACCTGAGGAGGAGAGCGGAAGGAAAAATATGTGAGGAGCTTTGACATACGGACAAACGGCATCATGGCGTTTATTGTCTCTCCATAAAAACAATCCAGTTAGAAAAAGTCTGTGATTCTTTGGTCAGCTGAGGTATTCGATCACCACCTCTTTCTAAAAGTAGACAATTAATCGTTTTGTAAGAACATGCATCCGTTCATTTTTAACACAGTAGGTATCTCATTTATCTTGAATGAACAAAACTCATCCACAAGTGCTCAAAGAGAATGGACAAGTGTGTGTGTGTGTGCGCCTTTGTGTCTGGACATCATAGTGAGCACATACGCGTGGGTCAGCTCCGTCAGAGACGGAGTGGAGGGAGTAGAGCTGTGTCAAATAGAGCCGTGACCCTAATAGCACATGACACACATGAGTGCACACATGTCCATTTCCTCAAGGGAGCCAGCCAACACATCGTAAGACCTCGGGAGCGTCTACACGCAGACATTATTAAGTATCACTGCAGTTTTACACCCTCACAGATGCAAACATGGGAACACACAAATAAACACACACACACACACACACACACACACACACAGAGATAACAAGCAAACGCATCGATCTACTCAATAGTGGACACACTTAGATCAGACGTGGTTAGTGTAACCTTTGTCTTCACCCTCTATCCTCTTACTGACCCACTAATGTTAATTACAGCTGGAATTAGCCGCCAGCCCCCCGCCTGCTACAGCAATGACCTCATTACTAATACAACGTGCACACACACACACACACAACCACCTTTCAAACATGCGTGTACACATGCCACAGGAACCGCACACAAACAGCCTAAGCTGTAAACACACTCATGAAAAATTCATGCGTGCACATTGAACACCATTATTGAATGTTGGGCTCATCACATGGATGATTTTGAAGAAGCAAAATGAAGAAAGGGCAGTCAGCTCTCAGAGTTTGTTGATTGAAAGTATCATGAATCTCACATTATCCACAGATTAGATGTCTACATTCTACCTGCCAGCTTTCACACGTGTGAGCAAAGACAGGCAGAGGAAGCTGTGGAGCGATGAACGGAGCGAGAGGAGAGGACATATGAAGAGTAGATTGAGGAAAAACACAAGAGAGCAAAAGGAAATGACCAAAGCCCGATCTTTAAGTTAGTGAACACGATGTGAGGATTGACAGAGGCTGCTGTATGAATACATGTAAACCATCAGAGAAACGTATCTGTACATTTTCTGCTGCATGTTTTGAAAATGGAAAACCAACAATTAAGGGTGAACATGACCAAAGTGTTGCAAAAAGCTATTCCAGGTTTTATCACGCTGTCAGTTTAATCAGGTTGTTTCCAGCTGCCACAAAGCGACACAGACAGATAACTAATAACCTGTCAACATCCATCTAACTGCCCTGCATCACACATCTAATGAGTGTAATGTATACAATTAACATGCATGCAGTTTCTGACATCTATGATGTGTTTATACATCAGACAACAGGGTGCACAAGGTTTTCTGTAATATTCACTTTTCTTTTCTGTTTCCAGTACACTCATAATTTCCTTCCTTTGCTTTATTCACTATTTTCCTTTATTTCTTTGGCTACACTTGTGTATTTACATGTCATGCCGATAAAGCAAACTGAAACTGAAACAGACAGAAAGGGAAAGAATGATGAAGAGAGTAAAAGCTCAGATCCTGACAGCCGTGTGTGTGTGTGTGTGTGTGTGTGTGTGTGTGTGCGTCTATATCTCTGTCTCTGCTGAGCCCAGCAGTCAAGGGAGAGATGATAAGACAGTTTCTATCGACTCTTTCTCTCCTTCCTTCCTCTCTACTCACTATTTCCTTCCCCGTCTGTCTCTCTCTCTCTCTCTCTCTCTCTCTCTCTCATTTATCTCAGCAAACTGGAGCTTATTTAACAAAAGCCAATACACATAATCTCCTCTCTGTTTCTTGCTTTCTTTCTTCCCTTTTTCTACAATCTTTTGTCACAGGCTATTCCTCTGATATTTACCCATGCCATTCACAAACACAAACATACTAACATATGCATGTGATCATAATTCAAACATGCAAACAGACACACTCACCCTCCCGCTTACTGTTCTCCTCCTGCTCGTCGTCTTTCTACTCCTCTGTGAGACTCTTTCTCTCTCTCCCTCTCAGCCTTGCAGCTGCTACGTGGTCACGTGACCTCTTTTCTTCCCTCCTCCTCCTCTCTATCCACCGCCCCCCCCCCTCCTCCTTCCCCTCCCTCTCCATCTATCACCCCTTCCACTCTACCTCCTCCTCTTCTCTTCTCTTCTCTCGTCTCCGTCACTCCTTTTATCTTTCCATTTTCTCTGCTTAGCTGTCCCTTCTCTCTCTCTCAAACTGTGCTCACTGTCGTTTTCTTTTCTCTCTTCATTCTTCATCCCTCTTCCTTTTGGCTCGCACTCGCAGGAGGAAGGAGGGTGGTTGGGGGGTTGGAGGGGGGAGTAGAAAGAGGAGGAGGAGGAGGAGGGTTTAGGGCGATGACGGGGAGGGTGGGTGTGTGGTTTGAGCTCTGTGTGTGTGTGTGTGTGTGTGTGTGTGTGTGTGTGTGTGTGTGTGTGTGTGGCGACGGGTAGTGTTAACCCTCCATCCATCACTCTGTCTCTCTGCTAGTCAGCTCTGTCTACTTTGGGGACAGAGGTGAGGTGGGGGGAGGGGAGGTTTCTGACAGTGACCTGTGACCCTTCACCTCTGACCTCTGCTGCCCAGGACAGCAGGAGGTTGGAGGGTGAAACAGACAACAGCCCTAAATACAAATTAAGACATTTAACTCCCTTCAGGAGTCTTTTTTAGAAGTGACGACTGAATGAATAAACACAGAGGGTCATGCTAGCAGCCCCACAAGGCTGTAATGCTCATTGCACACTAGAAAACTACCAGCTACTACCTTACAAAAATATGCACGTTTGGGCTGAGGACAGTGCCAGACGTGAAAGGACAATGTTGTCACCATAAACATAAAAGGTTTATCCACTGTGCAGTAGCCATTACAGGACATCTCAGACTTGACATTATCAGACTTAATTTTCAGCTGTTTCAGCTGTTTCAGTTTAACTGTGGTTTGAGCTGAAAGCTAGTGTTAGCATGATTACAGTTAGCATGTTACAAACAAGCTAACAAACTGACAGCACTACAAATATGCAAACACATTAATGTCGCTCACAAAATGAGAACATTTAGCATGTTACCATTAATCTCAGACAGAAGCTAGAGGTGTGTTCAGACTGAGGACTATATACAAAGTCAATGTAAAGACACGAGTGAAATGGAAAGATGTAAAGTCCCTCTTAGAAAGCACAAGGTCAAGCCACTCAAGTTGAAAATGTTTCAGTTTCAGCAAACAAACTTACCAGAGTTCCTGGTAAGTTTTAAGATCCGTCTGAGGTGTCAAACAGACACACAGTCACACTTCGCTCACCAAAGGTCAGGGTGTAAGATGCTAATAGACACGACGGCAGAAAAACACTTTAGGTTTTACATGAAATATGACGTTCTTCAGGCTTAGCTCCCCATTGTCAGCCTCAGCTGTGCTTTGAGCTCAACGTAGACAACATCATGCTACCATTTTACAGTTAGCATAACCTGCTAACTTTTAGCCTAATATGTGACATTTAACTTGTTAGCATACTAATGCAAGCATGTTAACATGGATGTGGTAAGTTACAAACAGGCTAAAATGCAACATAAACACAATGATTCAGCATGTTTGCATTAATCTCAAAGTACTGAGGCCATTAGCATATTATGTTATATATATTATGTATTTTGGTTTTAAGGTATCCTGTTTGATATTACATGTTGACCAAGTGTACATTTTTGACCTGCCGGTGGCACTAAATGAAAAGTCAGTACGACTCATCCTCTCGGAACCATTAATGTCTGCCCCAAAATTCCTTTTAATTCATAAAATGTTCTATCTTACTAAGGACCAAAGTCACCAACTGACCATCGACCAACTGACGCTCCCGTCAAAAAAGCCACCAACCTGCCGTAGCTAAAAATATTCCTACGTACGTCACAAAGTAATAAAAAAAACAGCTTTGCCAAAATGGAAATCCGGGTGTGACTCCATTCATCCACACACACACACACACACACACACACACACACACACACACACATGCAATCACACTCTGCTCTGCATGGTGTAAGTGATATAGGACATGTTGAGGCCTGTGTCTTTGACACCTTTTTTTGTGTCTCTCGCTCTCTCTAACTCTCACTTTCTCTCTCTCTCTCTCTCAAACACACACAAACACAGACAAACACCGACTACACAGGGGGACTGTGAGGACAGCAGGGGGGGACCTGCTCTGCCCCATCACCTCATTAACAAAACACAATGTGTGTGTGTGTGTGTGTGTGTGTGTGTGTGTGTGTGTGTGTGTGTGTGTGTGTGTGTGTGTGTGTGTGTGTGTTAAGGGGTGGGTCATAGGATAGAAGAGGTGGTTGAAACACACTACCTACTCATTAACCCTCACCACGTTGGCATGTCTGAGTGTGTGTGTGTGTTCTTGTGTCGGCTACTGTGTTAACACTTAGACATTAAATTGACTACCCTCATTTGTGTTTACGAACAGTTACCTAACATTAGACCAATAATGAGTGTGCACGCAAACACACACACACGATCTCTTAACCCAAAACATGCTCTATTTAAGTTTTATTATGTTATAATTTGGGCTCCTACAGCCGATACTAATCGCAACAACAGCTACTGTTGCTGTTACAATAGCTGGCAGACTTTGTCAAATTCCTCTGACAAGCACACGCACACTCAAAGAGGGAGAGAAAGAGGGGGAGAGGAGAAGTAGCCAAATGTTTTACAGCCTCTTAAACTTGTCTGTAATAGCAGTCAGAGTGGCGTCAACACAGCAGTCTCCAGGGTTACTCCAGGGGCTGCAAAATGGCTTTACTAGCTCCAGTCACTCTGCAGCTCGCACAGAAACACTTAACACTTCCTTACAATCCATAAACAACGAACACACTCTCCCACTCCGGCATCTCACGCACTCACGAATACAGAAATAGGAATGCAAATTAACATAAACGTCAGAGGAATGACATAAGACAGGACAACAAAAACACACCCATGTAAGTCGTCTGCGTAAAACGCATGCAAGGACGGGCACATACAGAATTAGCTGACTCAAGATTGCGCGTCACAAAACGTATGCATGTGACCCCTAGGGACCAAACAGCCAGCACGCATTTATGGTCCTGGGATAAATGGAGCAGAAAAACCACATACTGTAATAACCAACACCTCCAGCATTAAAAACAAACAGGAAGCAACATCCAAAGACACGCTGGAGCAGAGAATTAGCAGCACACAGCAGGAAAAGAAACAATGGAGACAGTATGGGAAGCGTAGCAGTCATTATTCTGTTTTATATTAAACACTGTGTCCGCTAGAGCAGAGCCATGTTTACTGTGCAATCATAACAGAGTCGAGATGTTAGTGAAAGGTCTGTAAATTATCACCGCAACAGCTTAGAACAGAAATGTGGGCTGTCAGCAAAGACGGGACGGCTACATAGGAAAAACTCCTCCTGTGTTTTGTTCTCTCCTCCCTTGAACTCCCTTCACTCGCACCTCCTCCTGGCTGCAGGATGCTTTTTGTCTTTCGGTGACCCCTTCTCCAATGTCTCTAATCAGTGTACTTGTCTACAAGCATCTTGTCACTGTCTGTCAGATACAGAAAGAAGATATAAATAGCAGCTGTTTTGGGACCCTTACACTTTTTCTCTATCTGTCCGCGTAATCTTTTCTTTGCCTTGTCATTTCCTCCTCACTATCTCTTTTTCAGTCTCACTCGACAGCCTCTCCCATCACTGCGTTTCTGTTTCTCTCCTCCGAGTCACTGATCTTTTCTGCAGCGCGTGGCTCAATCTCGTCTCTCTGATACGGAGATGATGCTAAAAGATAAAACAATCCGAGGCAAACCAGTCTTGCCTTTGTCTCAGTGTGTTTCGGCTCCTGGCTGCGTCTGACTCTTGCCCGCAGGTTGTGTGTGTGTGTGTGTGTGTGTGTGTGTGTGTGTGTGTGTGTGTGTGTGTGTGTGTGTGTGTGTGTGTGTGTGTGTTCAGCGTTGGTGATGTGTACAGAGGGTCGTGTCAGACAGTTGACAGCCACAGTTCCCCCTCTTCTGGCCCGCGGCCGGCTCTGCTCACCAGGTGCCGACACCACGGTGGCTAGACCTCAACCATCTGAACAAACACGAGAGGGGGGGGGGGGGGGGGGAGGAGAACACACGCAGATGCACACTGGTTGCACAAAGGTGTGCAAAGACAAACAGACCAGCAGATGCACATAGACTGGCCCGTCAGGCAGGTGTTTGGGTAAGTATAAAGTGCAGGGGTGTAATTGAGGTGTGTGCTGCAAAACAACTATCGCCGTAGTAAACAATGATGTTAGTGTTGAAGAGCAACGTTCAAGGTGAGGTTTGGGTCAGCAAATCAGAGAGGAGCTGATACTGTTTGTCTCTGAGGAAATCAAGTTTACAGATATTTCCTCATATATTACCACTGAATAGATTAGACAGGAGCAATGAGAATAGCAGCCTTGGCAGTTGATTTATTCCTGTCATCACCTCCATCCTCCGTGTCAGCGTGTATCGGCTACCAGACTACCAGACAGCAGCTATCTGTAACTGTAACGAAACAATGTGCTTTGTGTTTCCATGTTGTGCTCGACCACCTCGTCACTTCTTCTTTTTTTCTCAGAATGCGGAAAATGAAGACTATGCATTATTGATTCATTCTATACTCCAGTATATACATTGTTACAGTATCCAGGATTACATTTTAGGACATCACATTGAAAATATTACAACAAAATAGCAAACAATCACCAGTCCATACCAGTACTATACCATCAAGGACAAAATAGGACTATTTAACTAATACAATACTGTATTTTTTATGCAACTAAATCATTTTCATTGGCAACTATTTTTTAATGGAACAAAAAGGCCCTTGTGGGGACATTGTTTCCTCAACGATTCTTACATTTTGAATCTACAGAAGTCCTTAAAGTGCTCAGGGGAAATTCCATGAAAACAGGCTGAGATAATGCGTCATGAAGCTCCAGAACAAATACTAAAGGGCCCTCTGATAAGATTGTTTGCTGACTGCAAGGTCAAAAAAGTATTATCTTCTCGATAAACCGCTTAATCAAATGCTCTAGATTCACCACTGGTGTTTACAATTATATAAAACTTGCAAATCCTAATAAGTGACCTTAATATAATAGATTAACAAAATAGTTGCCTTTTAATTCCCTGTCAGTGGACTAAGAGCTTAGGCTCTAATGGTATTGAAACTACAGGTATCCATATAAGAAGGAGGTAGCTAATTAAAGAGATTGGAGGTTTACTCAGTAACCCCTGCTGAGCAGCTGGTCTACGGCAGGTCAGGAGCAGCACATGGCGCATAGAGCGCGCGTGTGTGTGTGTGTGTGTGTGTGTGTGCGCGCGTGTGTGTTGAACTCCACCTGCGGGCTGTGTACACACACAAAAGCGACGTGATCCGCTTGACTGCTGCTAATGCGCCCGGCGGCAGATCTATCTCAGCCAAACAATACAGTCGCTGTTAAAGGTCCCGGATTAAAGAGCGACTCCTAACTCCCATGGGTGCTGTGAGACAAACCATTACAAGGACCCTGGGTGACACACCGTGGTGTTTCAGGTCTGTCTTCTTTGTCAGTGAAGTTTACCCGGAGCAAACAGGAGCGGTGTATAATCACCGACAAGTTGGACCAGAAAGATGACATAACAAGGGACCACAAACACCTTAACAAGCCTCACCTTCTGCGGCTGCGTCAAGACAGACGCAGGTAACGGATAAAAACAGGAAGTGATCGATCCTAATTTCAAAATAAGAGCATGTTACGTTCCCTACATGAATATAGCCTATACAATGTAGAAATACTAAAGAAACGAATTGCGTTTTATTGCGCTTGAATTATCATTTCAATACTAAATTTGGTCCGTTATGAATCATTGTGACAAACGCAAATAACGCTTTATTCTGAAAAACGTAACCAGAAGCTGTTTTCTCCTTCTGGCTTGACATTGTTCGTCAAACTGAACCAGTTTGTCTGATTCGACTGATTTAATCACATACTGGACACTTTGACTGTTGTAGTCTACAGCAGTTAATCTAAAAATAGCCTCGGACATTAAACCGAAACTGCTGCCATAACACAGAAACAACATATAAGATTATACAATATTAAGAGATAAGAAAGATTAACACAGTCATAAGGTAGGTAAAGTCACATCTCAGCACTATCCAAGCAATAATTCAGTCATAATTAACTTTAAAAGCAGATAGCCTACGCATGGCTGAATGACCTTATTATTCACTACAACAAAGCAAACACTGGGACGTTTTGTAGCGTACTGAACAACAGAAAACAGACAACTTACCGCCTCACCAAAGAAAAGACAGCCCCCGGTTTTTGTGCATCCTTAGATGGGTAAATTACTGTGGCTCTGTGCAGCGATAAAGCCTGCTGTGTGACCACAACACGCACCGATGTGATGATGTGGGAAGGAGAAGGACAACACGTTAGCTGTCCTCAGAGAGACAGAGAGAGAGAGAGAGGCGGGGTATGAGTGGGGAGGGAGGGAGGGAGGGAGGTGGGGAGGAGGCGAGCACCTGCTCCACTGATGCTCCCTGGAGAGATGGAGGGATGGAGAGAAGGAAGATGTGGCCCCAGACTGCTGATACCTCACTGCCTGGACATGTTTACTGGAGAAAATCAGATCTGTTCAAGTCAGCTACTCCTGCTGCTGCTACACTCAGTGCATGGCTAACTTAACTCCTCGTGATAATATCTGCTGATGCTGATTCTACTGCTTCTACCACTGCCATTATCATCATCAGTGGGAAAATAATCTGGTCTGGTGAAGAAGAACTCATCACTTTTACCTCTTTAGGTTGTTATTATAACCTAAGCAAGCATTTGCCATATTGAGCATTTAGAGTCATGTTTCTGGCAGCCTGATGAACGTAAGATTGGCTCGTCTTATATCTGATTTGCTCTCCACCAACTTCTGAGAAAAATGATCTGGTTCTTTAAATGCTTCACTGTGTTCAAAGGCTAGCTGCTGACCTTGTCTCTCAGGTGGCGCACAATAGATTTATTGGGGCTTTATCTGAGCTTTTTTGCATTAAACACAAACAACACTGATGATATAGCTGAGACGTAAAGTTGTCTAAAACGAAAACAACGAGCTGAAAGACGCTAAGACACTCATCACACTCACACTTATCTGTGGGTTCATCACTACGAGCGACACCTTTCAGATTACACATAGTCATCTGATCCATTACAGATATAAAAATATATAAAAATTTAAATAATAATTTGACAAGAAAACAAGATATTTGATTATTTCTTTTAGCTGTCATTCTTTTTTTCCTCAGGATCAGGAGTGCCTAACTAATCTTACATTCTAAAACACATATAGGAGAAAATAATTCCCCCTGCTTCTAAAGTCACAAACATACTGAATGAAGTATCAGGTAATAACATGTTTATTACCATTCATCTGTCATCATAAGCTCACTCAGCCTGCTTCATTTAGTCTAATATTTCAACATCTCCCCTGGGCCTCTCTGTCTGTCTCCCGGTCTCCCTCTTTCTTAATCGTTCCTCCCTTCATCTCCCCATCCCTCTCTCCACGTCTCCCAAGCAGCTGCTCCACTTTGCAGCTATTTAACAGCTGTTTTGCATCGATTTGCACTTCCGAGTGCAGATTTCTACCTTGTCCATCTTCTTCCTCCCTCTCACTTTTTATTTCTCCCCTTCCCTTTCATCTCTTCCTCTTGCATTTCTAAGAAGCCAGACACACAGTAGCACCAAACAGCATTGATGTTTTCCTCAATGAATAGACTGTCTCCTTCAAGTCTTTCCCTGAGATCCGTTCAGTGATAAAAATAAAGAAAAGAAACACTCACACACACACAAGCATGCATAAACACAAACTGGCAGGCATGCACTCTAATAGACACATACATTTGCACACACGCAGACACACACATGCACGCAGATTAGCGGCCCCCTACTTCCTTACTTTTCTATGGAAACAAGTACTGAAGGAAGCGGTGAAAAAGAAAAGAAAAAAGTGAGGCTCCCCTATAATCCCCAAATCCCTCTTTCTTGTACTCAAACCTACACAAAAGAAGAGAGGGGGAGTGAACGATTGTGTGTGTGTAGGTGCGCGTGTGTGTGTGTGTGTGTGTGTGTGTGTGTGTGTGTGTGTGTGTGTGTGTGTGTGTGTGTGTGTGTGTGTGTGTGTGTGTGTGTGTCTGCAGAGACTAGTGAGACTAGCCTGACATGATTTATGGTTTGGCTGTGTACTGCAGGCAGACACTCTCAGTTTTCTCTGAGGTGGGTGTCTCACCTCCATCCTTTGTGACCTATACAGGTTGCATTTTGTGTGTGCATGTGTGTGTGTGCGTGTGCGTGTGCGTGTGTGCGTGTGTGTGTGTGTGTGTGTGTGTGTGTGTGCATTTGAGAGGAAGGTAAACTGTAAAATGTACACATGAGCGCGTGTGTGTGTACATCTGCAGGTGCATGAAAGAGAGGATAAACCTCATCACACATGTGCTGCTCTGTGTGTTTTATGGTGTGTGTGTGTGTGTGTGTGTGTGTGTGTGTGTGTGTGTTTGTACGCAGTGTTGGGGTCAAAGCGCACAGCGGTATGTATTCTCTGGGTGGGTTATACTTGGCAGTGGACTGTAGGATCCCCCATTAAGCAGCGTGTAAAAGAGGCCCGAGCACAGAGGCCATTATGAACTCCGGCAGTAATAGCTCCAGGAATCTTACTGCCTCTGGAGACCTGGTCATTAGCCTATTCCTCTCTCATAAAGCCCTCTATCCATCACACACGCAAGCATACACACATTTGCATGCAGACGCAGCCACACACAAACACACAAGCACATGCACGGCTTGTATCCGTCTCCTGCTTTCTTGCTCTCTGTTCATTCATCTCTGGTGAAGAAGAGTGTAGTGCTGGGGATACTGCTACAATAACAGTCCACTAAGACATCCGCAGATGTCTTCAAAAACAGATGCACATAAACACACACACACACACACATGCTCTGTTCGCACACAGATGCTCATTTACAAAAGCAGCGAGGCATAATATCAGCCATGAACCCATACCGCTGATTATTTAAATGTATTCCTCCTTCCCCATCCAGTGAAAGTGAGACGCTGTAGCAGCCTTTTAGCTCTGGTCAGGTAGGAGATTACAAACAGAAACACTGTCACATACAATGGCGCTATGTGGCTGGACAAGCATTATAATGGCAACTAAATCAACCTTCTGAGCATTCACACAAACACACATGTACTTGTGCATACACACACTCTGGGACAAGATTTATTGTCAGTTCAGACAGTGAAGACAAACTGCAGAGGCAACAAGGAGGTGAGTACCCTCTTTTTTCTCAGGCAGCTGCACAGACACACACACACACACTATACAGTGGTATGTTCACAATCACCATGCAAAACCACGTGCACACACCACACACACACACACACACGCACAACATAACATAATTACTATTGTATCACCAAACACACATACTGTGAGTACATGTATTTACCACCTCTGCAGTGCACACACATAAAGTCACAAACTCAAAGTACACGGACTATAGCCAGAGTAACTGTTGTTTTAATAAAGGCATGTGCATTTCCACACACACACACACACACACATAGAGTACATTGTGTACTAGCACACACAAAGCAGAGGGAGTCCAGAAAGAAGAGATACCTGGGGATGGAGACACACTGGCTAAGGTAATGCTGGAGTCAGTCACTCTGTCCTCGGGCATAACACACACACACACACACACACACACACACACACAGTGCTGTAAAGATAAGCACTAATCCTGTTTATTACCTCCTCCCTCTCTACAGTCTCCCTCTCTCTCTCATTTCCCCCCTCTCTTC